>QVRM01000550.1:162500-657500 GCA_003439945.1 Dermanyssus gallinae
CCAGCGCCTCTCAATCCACTGTCGGGGCCGGACAAACGGGGCAACAGTCCTCCGGTGACGCCCGCCGGGGCGGCGTCGATCCCCGACGGCTGTGGCTCCGTCTTAACGCCGCAATTGCCGTCCTCAGCGTCAGCTTCGGCGGCGACGACGCCGTCGTCGTCGTCGTCGGTGTCAATTCTGACCGTTCTCATCCCGCTGGGCAACGGAGATCGCCGGTTCGGTTTCAGCGTGATTGGCGGCATTGACGAACGCTTTGCGCCGAAGATAGAAGCCATCAATGCAGGTTGGTGTTTAAACCAATATAAACACGTATATATATATATATATATATATATATATGTATATATATATATATATATATATATATATATATATATTAGGGCTACAAAAAAGTATTTTCGGTTTTGGCGCTATAAAGAAAACACATATATAGGAGACACGGGAGGTCTTATTTACTGATTTATATATTCTCCGCCGGAAGATACAACCTCTGCCCAACGATTTACAAGGTTTTCGATTCCTAAATAATCTTCCAAATTTCGAAAAAAATCCAAAATATTCTTCCAGTCCAGAACGCACGTGTTCGATAGAAGTGAATTTTTTACCACGCCACTTAAATTTTTTTGCATTGATCTGACTAGGTGGTAATCAGATGGTGCTAAGTCGGTGGAATACGGTGGATGTTCCAAAGGTTCCCATTTTAGTTGGGAAATTTCCGAAAGGGTTCCCTACTCACGTAGGGCCTTGCGTTGTCTTGGTGGAACAGGACACTCTTCCTTGAAATTAGTGCAGGGTACGACTGCTTTAATTTTTCGTGAACCTTTTCGAGTTGTTGACAGTACACGGCCGTATTTATCGTCTGGTTACGCGGTAAAAGTTCATAGTGCACTATTCCGCCCACGTTCCACTAAATACACAATAAAACTTTGTTTTTTTCCCCTTTCGGAACTTCTCAAACCACTGTTGGCACATTCTGTCGGTACAACAGGCATCTCCAAACGATTTTAACAACTTTTTGTGAGCCTGCGTTGCACTCAGTCCATTTTTAAACTCATGGAGTAAAATCGCCCGAATTTGGCATTTTTCTACCTCCATTTTGCAGCACTTTTACGAACAAACGGCTAAACAGATTTCAAAATGGTTGACACCAGCAGATTCCCCGCTCCTTTTCACATTAAAAACAACAAAGAGTGAGCCAATGATCTATGCCTAGGCGCCGGGGCGGGCGCTGTGAAAGCCGCGCAAGCGCCAATTCGAAAAGACTTTTTTGTAGACCCTATATATATATATATATATCTACTCGACGACATAGTCAATGTGCCCAAAATTACAGGGATCTGCTCGGAACGCTCCGCTATAGGCGTTGTAAAAGAAAGCCGACGATCCATCATTACGGTTGCTCCGTTGGTTGAGCTTCACAACGGTATTCGATATTTCCTTCGCCTTCCGAGGTCCCTTCACACTTCATGCCGCCTTACAGCCGACTACAGGCCGCACTTGTACAGATTTTGTTCATCGGGGGGGTGACTCTGCACTTAGTTCGTAGCATCGTGGTAGTAATAGTACTATTACGAGTTGCAGTAGTGACTGCAGGTGTAGTATCAATGACTACGACCACTTTGTGCAGCCGAGGGTCGGTCGAGCATAGGCGTAGCCGTGCGATCGTCATCCATAAGTTAGATGTTGAAGTGCACCAGGCAGCGTGACCACGTCACGCTCACATACGACCCACAACAACACCACCAGCCAGCAATAACAACAATTTGCCGAAATGGCGAACCTAGTGTCATCTTCACTTATCCCGCTTGATTTCAAAACGAACTAACCCGCCTGGCGCTGCTAATTCGAAGGGAAGACCTTCATCGAATGCTGCAATAAGGATTACAGTAATCATTATCCATGGTCACACTTTTAGAATAGAAGCTCTTAACACCGTCACGGAATTAGTTATTGCCTTTGTGAAATGACAATTATATATATATATATATATATACGAGGGCGGATCGGCATGTTCTTGTACTCTAGTAGAATTATAAACATTGAACCAAAACCGCCAATGTATTCCGGTTTGTTTTGTTTAGAAACGCCATTCTCCAGTTACACATGCGCCAAAATTGGTGGCTGTGTTTATCGTTTGAGTTTGGTTTAAAAAATGAAGAAAACGAGGTTCGGCGCTTTGTAAGAGGCCGAAAATGGCGGAGCAACGAATATGACCATTCTGTACAAAAACAAACTTTACGTTTTAAAGTGGTGGAAGTGTTACGAACTGCGTATGGTGATCAAACAGTATCCCGAAACACTGTGTATACATGGTACCGTCGATGTGAAAAAACCGAAGATGACCCCCGTTTGGGGAGGATTCTCCATCACGACCACGCACTGGATTATTTGTATATATATATTTGTATATATAAGATTTATTTGTATATCTCCGCAACCTTTCTATTCGCCGGTCCTAACTTCGTGCGACTTTTCCTGTTCTCACGGATAAAAAATGTGAAGGGATAACGTTTCAAGACTATAGAGGATAGAAAGAAAATTGCGCTGGAGCAAATCACCTCGATTTCGAATGACGCGTTTAAAAATGTTTCGAAAAATGGGAAATCATGTTGCACAAGTAAGCAGTGAGGAATTTTAAAGGAAACAAGAACGCTTTGGAAGATTAAATAATTTATATATATATATATATATATATATATATATATATATTTTTTTTTTTTTTTTTTTTTTTTTTTATAACTATGTGTCAGACTTTTTAATCCACCCTCATACATATATATATAATTGTCAATAAGTTTGTTGTAGTTAGTATCACCACGGAGATTCAATTACTGTATATATATATATATATATATATATATATATATATAATGCCTAATTTGTCTACGAATACAAAATGCCTTTTCGCTGTCTGTTTGGTTTGTCTGGTAAAAAAGGTTCGCCGGCCGATCGCGCCGATGTCCGCGTGGGCGACGAAATTCTCGAGGTGAACGGGCGTTCGCTGGCCCAATGCACACACACCGAAGTGATCTCGCATATCCACCAATGCATTCGAGCGCGCTGTATCCAACTGCGTCTACAGCGGCGGTCTCCTGCGGTCGCTCCAGCCGGGGCTCCTCTTGCCAGCAGCAGCAGCAGCAACAACATCAAACCGCCGCTTACCAATGGTATTTCTGGTACCGCCCCTGCTTCTGGCTCGTCGACAAGAGAACAATCTACTGGACCGCAGCTTGCGCTTGGCAATGTTAACAGCAGCAGCACAAATATCAACAACAACAACAATACAAACAGCAGCAGCATCACCAACAACAACAACAGCTTAGGCAACAATAATGGCAGTAAGAGCGGCAACAACAACGCTGACAGCAATCACATCAACAATAACAACAATGTCCTCGTCAGTAACGGCCCCAGCAGCAACAGCAACAACAATAACAACAGCGTGAACAACAACAGCAACAACAACAATGGTAGCCTCTATCCACTTCCTGCACCTCCGTCGCTGCCGTCATTACCGCTGCCCGCTCTGGCGAGTCAACATCATCAAGCAAGCTCGGCACTCATACATGAATCGAACAGGAATTCGTCAAAGGTTTGTTGTTGCTAATGAAGTTGTGCTTTGTATGTATTGTACTGTTTTTACCCTGCACCGCTTATTAGTCATATGTAGTCATTAATTCAAATATCATTTATGATTTATTTAACGCATTTGATCAATGATATACCATACCGGATTGAAATACAGAAAGAGAAAACTTTTCGGTATGTGGCTGGCACATGCGGTGTGTCTTCTGATAGTGTCAGCTTCACGGTGCATCCCACCACTTCATCTGTGCCGAGACGCAGTTTTTGAATTTATAGATCAAAAGGAATCGTTTATTTTTGCTTTTTGTGCTCGAGGGTTGTCTCACGACCAGTAATTAAATAGTCATGTAATATATTATATGCAGCGCAGCTCGTTATGGTAATTATGACGATGTGGTCTTCATCATTCAATCAATGTGTTACTCTCATCCAATGTTTTTGATTCAGCCTCTAGTAATCGCTTGATTTTATAGTCTGTGTGCAGTTTTGTTCCGATAGTACGCGGAAGTCCCTTCGCTCGAACTGCTAGCGAGTGACCGAGTGGAAAGCACGTATCAATCGGCAGTATTCTTCATTAGCCTGAGTTAAAAAACGCTGGCGAATGACAGGTCCTTTCAAAATCCGCCCCTCTTGGGGAAGGTTTTGGCTTCTGATTGTAGAGCGGGTCGGGGTACATAATAAAAGCATTGCCTTTCTCGAGGGCGCTAGGTTTAGTTCAAATAGGTGTCTCTAACTGTTCTTCTAGCCTTACATAATTAGTGGCCTGAGATAGTGATTCGTACATAAGCTACAGGATGAGACAAACTAAACCACTGCCAGAGAAAATATCCTTCAGCGAACCACAAATTGTATTCTGGTTATTCAGCTTGCACTCGTGTTCTGTGAACTACAGATAGATGCAATTAATGCTTCACCCCTGAAGTTTTCTATTGTGATTTTCTTTCCCACATGCTGGTAGCATTTGTGACCTACATTTCAACTTATCGATACCTTTTCGGGCACACCTCGCGCTTCAGCTGGCCCAGGTGAGCCCATGCAAACTACTAGCCAGACGATCCAGGTGAAGTGGGTTTTTGCGTTCTGTCGAATCTTCATTAGCTCTCGGATGACTGTTGCTCCGACTGAGCATTTCCGAACGGACAAATCTTCTTATTAAATTCGTTCGAAAGCACGTTGTTTTCACTTACGGGTTCGACTGCGAAGTCAGCTTGGACTTATCAAAGTCCGCTCCACTAGCGTCGTCATCAGCATTAGTATCATAGTCGCCGTATTCCTCTTGAGCCCTCTTCTGTTTCGTCTCTAGAGTCCCAAAATTCGCTTTTCTTGCTAATTCCTCTCAATAGTTTGCTTCATGTTGGTGATGAACGATTTTGTTATTGGCAAGGTTATAGGTTTTCTCAAGTATGAACGTTTGTCGTTCGGGTACGTCGTCACAGAGAACAATCCCAGAGAACGGCAGGCACTCATTCAAATGTGCCGTCGCTTGAAGCCACCTCCACCTCTACTGATTCTGTCAACGACACTCGGCCAGCGTTCGAATGTGTCGTGGCGTGTACACGATGTGCGTGGACACACGGATGAATGTAACCACGAATACCATAAGAACTAGAAAATGAAGGCTTCTTCTGATACGGCTCCATAATCTCGTTTTCCCGCATCTTCTTGCCATATTGACGGTTCGTCGTCCGCAGAAACGACGGAAAGCTATCTATCGTTAAAGAGGTGGATAGGGGCAAGGCGACGATCGGACTGTTGCGGTGGTGACGCGCGCTGTCCAGTTTGTTCAAACAGATCATGAAGTCGTGAACGTTTGTCCAGACGATGTCGCTTCTCGTGATCATTTAACGCTGACAGAGCGACGGTGATCTTCCTCTCCATCTGTTTATTCATTATGAGGATGATGATGACGATGATGAGAATGATTGAATGAATGGCGGCGAAGGTAGCGGACATTTCCAACTAATTTCTGTTCGTCGGCTCTCACCCTTTCAGCTCGTTATTTGTCCAGCTCGTGTTGTCGCATGGTTGTCGCGCATGTGTTCGACGCGGTACATGTGCGCATTGAGCGCCGTAGTCAAAGTTGTACATCAACTAGTTACCAACTAGTCCATGTGCATCTCTTTTGCTGGTACCAGTCGGTTGGGATGCACGCACCACATGTACTTGTGGTTCCGTACATTGTCTCCCCCCCCCCCCCCGCCCACCTCCCTGCACACCTACTCCGATTTAATAGTTGTGGGCCTGATTTTCCTCTACACACCTAAAGTCCAGCTCTGTCAGCAGTACGCAATATATACGCACTTGATCTTGTGTGTGTGTCTGCGCTGCAAACATATGTCGGTGTGATTTCGCGGTGACCGCAATGACCACAGCTCAAATGATTTACTCATCGATCGAACCGCTACAAGGCGGTGGATAGCGCAATGAACGGGCTGATTTCTTTCTGTTCTTTCTGTTCGTTTTTCTGTTTCTTGTTGCTGTTTTTGTTGCGCGATTTGTTGGACGGTTGGTCGGTCGGTCGAATCGATTAAAAACGACCGCGCGCAGCGCATCGTATGCAGCGTACTGTGTCCACCTCACACGATGGTGGATACGCAACGGAGGTTTCGGCAACCGCGGAAACGGTTGGCCGTCCTGTAATGCTGCAGTCAGCCGTTTGTACTGCCAACCAGGCCGATACGAACGGTGGCGCTATGAATGCTTGCGTGCCTTGCTGTTTTTTGCTCGTCACGACGGACACTGCTGGATCATAGCGCATAGCTCTTGTCACATAGCTCTTATTACGATAACGTCTACTAGCTGCAGTCACTGTGTACCATCAGAAGTATCAGTGAGGGGCCGGTGAGACAGTGAGGCGCCGGCGAGACAGCGAGAACAGGGCGTTCGTCATTGGGGCCGGTCGTTGTTGTTGTTGTTGTTGCTGCTGTTGTTGTTTTTTTTGTAGTCGTTGTTGTTTCTTTGTAGTCGTTGTTGTTGTTTTTGTTGTTGTTGTTGGTCGTTCTGTTGTTGTTATTGCAGGCACGGAAGCTTAGATCGCTTATATCCAAACGAGATCATGGCGATCATGAGATAACTAGCAGACAAGGCTATGCTGCAAGGCTACGCTGTATTGCAGTTTGGCAGCGCAAAATCAGTGAAAGCGATCGGCGGCTGTTTCCGTGCGTTCGTTGCGCTCAAACGCAGGCGTCACCACACACACACCATACCTGAGTGTGACAGACTACAGGCTAATTCGTCCAGGCCGAGACGTACTCGAGCCTCGCTATGATCTCGTCATAACTATGACAGTCACCATAAGGACTAGGACCAACAACCACCATCACCACAACAACAGCAACAACAAAGGCAGTAGTAGGAGCAACAACGACAACAACAACAACAACAACGAGTAGCAATACTACCCGGAACAGCAAAAACGATTACACTAGACGAGACGAAAACAACCACAATATAGCTCTTCTCTCTCTTTGTCTCTTTGCATTTCTTACCTACCCGCTCACCTACGGTAACTCCCATTAGTCATACGTGAGAATATAGGTGGACCAGCCGACACGCACTCACGCAACGACACACACACGCACAAACTCAAACAACGAGATCGAGGAGCAGGGGCTTAGCGTCATGTTGTTAGTTCGCCATTCGGGAGCATGGCCGGGTGACCGTCATCATTCATTTCACCATTGACGACTAGTCTACAGCTGACACAAACGTGGCAAGCAAATCAATTTGCAAATTGCCGAATCAAACCTTTCTCGGTATATATATATATATATATATATATAGTGATTATTGACGTGGACGCTGTAGATCTGACTAGTTGTCTAGCTTTTCCTTGTTTCGAATTCGTGAAAAATGTGTCTGTGTCCATGTTATGTGACGTCTTGGCCGTGTTTTTGGTGTGCAATCTACGGTGTGTGGTGTGATGACGGGCGGTGACTAACTAGCAGCTAAGGCGAGCCCCAGGACCTTGTGGTCTTTTGTTATTGCTATTTGTTGAGTTTTAACTACTATTTGCTAACTGTTAAGAGCTCTACAGCTGTACGTTATGCGTTGTGCTGTGTATAAATTTCATGATTCTTTCTGGTTTACTTTCTGGTTTGCCGTGTTATAGGTGTTAGAATTTATGTTATATTCGGTGTTGTTGTTGTTAATGGCGTTGTTGTATTCACGTCGCCAACGCTACTATCGCGTTGTTGCCATCTTATTGTTGTTGACTGTATCGTGCCGCTGTCATTGTTATTATTATTATTGTTACGTCTTTATCGTGACTGAATTCGTCACCGCATTTCGACGGCTACTGTAATTTAGTAACTCGCAGGCTAGCCGATACGCAGTCTTTCTCTCATTGAGCGTTCCCTTTCTTTCACTTTGGATTGCTTCTGTTTGTGCAACACCTAACATCTATCTACTACTGTTACTACTAGCAGTGTAATACAGGTGTTGTTAGGCAGTTTTTGTGTTGATGTACTCCGTTCCTTTACTATAGCTGGCTCGGTTTCTACCGATAGCATATGTAACTATGACTACTTCACTGCGTGCATACATTTGCCATCACCTATTCATACATACTTGCATACATACATACATATGTGCATCATCATAGTTCCATGGCGTCTTTTCGCTGTTGTAAAGCAACCGCAACTAACTGAACACGAATTCTTGGATCGCCTATTCTAGCCATTCGATGAGCTCCTGCTGCCGGCCGGGATCGACGTGCCTCCACCGCCGCTCGGGTTTGCGTCCGATGATCTTCCATCACCACAACAGCCCCCATCATCTTCATCTTCATCCGCCGTCACCCCCGTTGGGGTTGTTGCTGGGGGTGTCGCCACCGTTGGTTCGACCTCTGCAGCACCAACATCAGCAGCCGCAGCAGCGACTGTTGTTAGCAGCGGGCCAGGCCATCTGGTAGCGAGTCAACAGAACCAGCTCTACCGGGCATCGTCCCAACTACACCAGCAACAGCAACATCAGCTACAACAACAACAACAACAACAGCAACATCAGCTACAACAACAACAGCAACATCAGCTACAACAACAACAGCAACATCAGCTACAACAGCAACAACAGGAACATTTCGGCTCTGGGCCGACATCGACCACAAACACCACTACGGCAGAGGTGGGCGCCGGCCGCAGCAGCAACGGGAGTCTTGGCGGCGGCCCTATGCCGGCCACTGCCACAACTCTTGTTAGCGGCCCTGTTACTGCCCAGGTGCCTCAGCATAACATCCAGCACAGCATCGATGACAACTGCGCGGTTCCACCGTTAGCCCCGCTTACGCCGCCTGCGTCGGGGTCGGGCTCGTTCGCTCAATCGGCGGCTGCCACTACTACTACTACTACATTGTCTACCGCGGCGGCGTCTACGGCGGCCGGCGTCGCTGGAGCTACTCACTGCAAGGCCAATCTCGCCGGCCCAGAGCTTCACGGCGTCGGAAGCCCTGTTCATGTTGCCCTGGTCAACAACAACAACAACAACAATAACAACTGCAGCAGCAGCAACAACAACAACAACAACAACAACAACAGCAACAACAACCCAGTTATTGCGTTGTCTTCCTCGTCTTCGTCTTCGTCCTCTTCCTTGTCGTCGGCGTCACTGTTGGTGGTCAACAACACCTCCACCACAAACACAGAACAACGCGGACTGGCACCGTCAAACGGCGCAAAACCTGGTGAGTACTTTGCACACTGCAATCTTACGCGCTTTTGGGTTGTTTCCTTCTCTCTCTCTGTCCATATTCTTTTTAATTTTTTAAATTAAAATTTTTTTATTTTTTTAGTGGTTTTCGCATTAACTCGTGTTCTATTGACACAAATTCTGGAACAAAATAGCTACAAATTTTATAAGATTGCAGACCTATTTTGGAGGCACACGGTTGCTCTAACAGTGGCATCTATGCATGCGACTTTTTACATGTAAATCGAATTCCTTTCGATATTGTTGAAGGTGAATCTGAACTAGTTTCGAATTAGTGTGTGTTTATCTTCAGCAGATATATATATATATATATATACATATATATATATATGCTTACACATTCGCGTGCGTTTTGCATCTTGATTGCAGTTCCTCCGCCGCTGGCTATGCCAATTCCTTCACCTCGACGGGCGTCCGAGAAACTGCTAAATCGGCCCGTGATTACCAAGGTCGAGACGCCACAGTCGCCGCTCTACAAGAACTTCCAGGGTACGCTGGACGCTCAAGGTCCTCCTCATTCACCGCTTGCTAAGAGTTTTTCATCGCCCCCGCAGTCGCCTCTGAGCACGGTCGCTCCACTACCGCCGTTGGACGCCCCAGCCGCCTTGGGCGCGCAGCTGATCCCATTGAGTCTGGCACCAACTCCTCCACGGCCTACGCTCGAGCTTAGTTCGGGCGCCCACCGGGAGATGGCAGTCGATGTGCCCGACGCATTCGTTCCAATAGCCAAACAAGCGCCAAGGTACGCACGCTCTACATGAAACGGAGCAGGCAAAACAAACATGCCACTTTCACCATCGTAGAATTTTGATTTTCTATTATGATGATGATGATGATGATGATTATTATTATTATTATTATTATTATTATTATTACATGAATCAGTTTTTTTTTTACGTTTCTTAGGACTACAGCTTCTCTGTGGGAAGATGTGTTCCATCTGTTCCACACGATATACAGAGAAAAGCATATCGAACTGTGGTGAGGTCTATGCATATAATGAGTAGTATTTGTAGAAAAAAAATAAGGAGTTGAAAACATAGGAGGGGAATAAGACGTCAATCCGTCAGTTACCGAAACGGCCAGGGCGGTAACCAACAACGGCAATAGTAACAAGCAAGTCCCACGGTGCTGGCGATGGAAAATCACTGATCGGAACTGACCATGCGCCGCTTACGACTACCTTCTGGAGTGGAGGAGGTGTGTGGAGGTCTTTCGAGAAGAGCCAAGGATCCGATCAGGTCTACTAGTATGAGCACTTGATCAAGTCGCTTTTTTTCTGGCGGAAACTCTTTGTGATTTCTTAATGGAATAATTATAAAGGGAGGACGGATGTCTACGGTCTGTCGTATCACCATGTTTTTCTCCTTTTCAAGAATAGGCATGGAGATTGATAATAGGACCCAAATCTCTATCAATGTGTCATCAGAGCGCATATTGAAGAATATTCCTCTACGAACACATACATCTGCAAGTTGGTTATTGAGCAGATTGAGCACATGGCTGAACAGTCCCTTTCAGAGGAGCAATTCTGCTTTTGAAGAGCTCGAGGAAGCCGTGATCAATGCAATTCACGTTTTCCAGTCAGAAATCGGGCGAGTTGTGGCACAACCCAGAGGTCATCTGTATGCAGTATTTATCGACTGCGTCACAGCCGGTTTAATCAATACAACGCGCAGGTGTGAGTCACTCGCTGCTGGGCGTAATGACAGTTTTTTTTTTATGACGACACCTTCTTGGTTCTGCCTACAGAAGTACCTAAGTAAGCTGCACTGGATCACAAATCGATGCACTGCTTCGCTTGCCGGAAGGGTGGACACATATAGGGGATTATAAGGACAACCCTACACGCTTAATTAAAGTAAAATAAACATAATTTAAGTAACACCCTTAATTTAAGTGAAATAAACAGAATTGAAATTCACCTCAACTATTGCAGGTATCCCCCGATGAAGCCTTCGAACGATACTCTGTCCAGGAACAGCGAAGTGCCAAAGGTGGACGCGCAAAAATGTCGTTCGTTACGGTCGAATGGCCTCTCGTCGTCCGGCGGAGCGGCGGGAGCAACCGGCCAGACGCCGCAGGAGCAACAGATGGAGATGTTTCTGCGTTCGTCGATACGCCAGTCGAAGAAGCTTCGCGATCTAGAAAAGAGCCCCGTTCCGCTGCAGTCGCGAGGCGTGGTCAACAACGCGTTCGAGCCGGAATACCCCACTCCGATTCCGGTTGTAGCGGCGGCCGAACTACCGCCGGTGCCTGCAGCCGCTTTGCCGCCCATGACGTGTACGATGACGCCAGGCGTCGAGGCCGCCCAGCCGACGGTCGACGTCACGAAACTCTACGACGTGACGGCGCTACAAACGGCCCTGAGCCGCGTTATCGATTACGTGGGCAAGGACGGCTCGTTCGATGAAGGCGCCGAAGTCAAGAAGGTCATGAAGCTCCTCGACACGGTCGAGTTCCAGCATTGTCTGGCGGTGACGAACATCATCAAGCAGATCCTCTGCTCGCAGGCCGCTCCACCGTCACCCGTCCGCAGCGACGCCCAGCAGCTGTACGCCGAAATCGCAGACAGCGGTGATATCAGGAACACGGCCGAAGGTCAGGAGCTGCTCACGATCCTCGGCGGGGTCAACATGAGTGAGCTGCTCAGCTGTCACGATCGCGTGTCGAAGATTTTCGGCGCGCCGAAAAACCCTCCCATCGTCTATCCCGCACACGTTCTTCAAGCACCTGCGGTAAGCCTACGGTTGAATGATCTCTGGCTTCTAGTGAACAGCGAGCATGAATGTATTCTACTACTACGACACCTGTTCCTTGTCTGGAACTGTACACCATTACAGTGATTCGGGAAGATACTAAAGAGGGGGTGTGCTAAACTGAGGAAGAGCAGATAGGTAAATTTGTTTGTATATATATATATTAAACAACTTTATATTATATTATATTATATATATATATATATATATATATATATATATATTGAACAACTTTATATTATATACATATATATATATATATATATATATATATATATATATAGATAGATATTTCATGCAGCATTAACATTTGTGTGTGCAATTTTTCGTCGTACTTTTGGCAGCAGTCAGCGACTTCTAGCCGACAACAGACGATTGGTGGCGGCGCCGGTGTCGGCATTAACAGCAGTACCACCAACGGTAGTTTGGCGGTTTCTGGTTCGAATCCGTTGGCGTCTCCGTCCGGGTCGTCCGCTTCTCAGCGACGCGTCATCGAGCCGCCGCCCGAGTTGGCTGTGCTGGTCGACGAAGGCGACCACGCGAGCGTCATCCACATCGACAAGACGCACGACCCGCTCGGCGCGACCGTGCGCAACGAGGGCGAGTCGATCATCGTGGGCCGAATCGTCAAGGGCGGGGCGGCCGAGAAGTCCGGCCTGCTGCACGAAGGCGACGAGATTGTGGCGGTGAATGGGATCGAGATGCGTGGCAAGACGGTGGCGCAGGTCAGCGACGAGCTGGCCGCTATGACGGGCCAGCTAGCGCTGCTGATCATCCCCAACGACCGCTACCTGACCTCCCAGCATCAGCAGCAGCAACAACCACAGCAGCATGCCGGCCACCCACTGGCGCCAGGACACCACCGGCAGCTTGGCGACGGCACGTCTAACCCCGCCGCTGCTACCCAACAGTCGCCACCCGTCATGCACATCAAAGTGAGTCAGAGTTACTGTCGGTATTGTTGCTGTTGTTTTTGGATTTTTAGCTCCTATCCGTTTCGCCTGCTTATCCGTTTGGCGGCTGGCGTTGTTGCTGTTGTTGTTGTTGTGGTGGCGGTCATCCTCAATGGACTGAGGCCGACTGCCGGCGTCACGAAACTCTACTACGAAAAACTTCGAAGGGCCATGACGAGCATTGAATTGATCATGTGTGTATGTAGAGTAATGTTTGCGAATCATGCGAACAGCAACCAAGCGCAAATACCGCCGACATTGGCGATATCAGGTATGTATATTAGGGAGTCTGGGAAAGGTCGGACCTCGTTAAGCGGAAAGTTAACTCTATTGTTGGCTGGGAGTTGGTGTATTTGCTCTCGCTTTGCCATGCACACACCATTACGTAATATTTCTCGCACAACTCATATGTCGATAGACACATATCTCTATATACGCAGCCACCGTGTAACTGATGACAACTTCCATTATCGAACGAAATGAACAAAATCATAGCAATTCGCAACAGTAACAGTAGTAAACGTGCGAATTTCAAACTAAAACGTTTAAGATTAGCTTCCATGATGTAGTCGAGTCTGGTAGTGCTAGCTGGGGTCATGATATACAGCATTGTCGGTTCAATCATGATCGAATTTAAGAGCATGATAATATTTACCGTAATCGCTGCAACAACCGCATAGACAAACAGGCGCAAATTTCGCAGTATGCACATGTGTGTGGTTTCTAATAATGTTTGCTGCATAGCTATTAAAGCCATAATATTTTTTTTCTGAATTCATGTTGAACTTTGTGTTCGTTACAACGACCCCCATCGACTGCAGAAATTAACGATGCCGTTGATATTTCTGCCGTTATTTTTGTTCGATTTGGTCAGGCGCACTTCGACTATGATCCGGAGGATGATATGTACATTCCATGCCGGGAGCTTGGCATTGCATTCGACAAGGGCGACATCCTGCACGTCATCAACATGGACGACCCGAACTGGTGGCAGGCCTATAAGGACGGAGAGGACGAGAACGCCTTGGCGGGGCTCATCCCGTCGAAGAGCTTCCAGCTTCGTCGTGAAGCCATCCGCCAGCAGTTGATGGGCCATACGATGGCCGACGACAGGGCTAGTCAGCGAAGGCACCGCTTTCTCTGTACGCCTACGATGACAAAGAGGCACAGTTCGGCAAGCAGCCTGAACAAGGCCGCTCGAAAGAACTCCAAAGGCAAGATGTACAATGCCGCCACCCAGCCGGACCCGGAGGAGCCGATTCTCTACGAGGAAGTCGGCCTGTACTATCCGCGTGCCAATTGCAAGAGGCCTATCGTGCTTATCGGGCCAAGTAATATCGGCAAGCACGAGCTTCGCCAGAGACTTATGGAGGACACAGCGAGATTCGCTGCGGCTGTACCCCGTAAGTGTATATGCGCCTATTTGTGAGCTTAGGATATCTAGGAAGTTTTTTGTGTCACGATTACCTGTTGTCCTCAGAGTCGGTTCTGTGCTTGAATATACCACCGCTGAGCTCAACGGGTATAGCCCAAAGACTTGGAATACAGTTTACGTTAACTATACAGCTGTTGTCGGGCGTAATATTACCTGTAAGGCCTTTAAATAGGTTGTTACAAGTTAAGCGACGTTACCAAATTCGAGCACTTGCGCGCATATTTGTCATCTACCCGAGCTGTCCTAATATATTTTGAGCAATATGCGCTTTTTGCCAGCAGCCTAAATGCACATTTCTTTGGACGTAGCATTTCTAGAAGCCTAAGAAAGGGACTTCCCGTTAAGCGGGAAGTTCACTGATTGTTTACTGAGGGCCTTCGAAACAGGAGAGGTTTTGATTTCGGTGAATAAATAGACGTGCTCATGCAGGTTCGTACTCTATATAATATTTTCTCCACATCATACAAAAGGAACGTTTGCGTTAACCTAATATATAGACATGTAAGCTAAGAGGAAATTGTAGATCTACGCAGTACAACACATGGCGATACAGTTCATATAAATGTGAATCCCCGACGCCCTGGTTACAGATACATCGAGACCGCGCAAAGATAACGAGACCGATGGTGCCGACTACCACTTCATCAGCAGGGCACAGTTTGAGAACGACATCATCAACGGACGGTTTGTCGAGCACGGCGAGTACGAGCGAAACTACTACGGGACGAGTCTTCAAGCGATCCGGGCCGTCGTGCTCGCGGGTCAGATATGCGTGCTTAATCTCCATCCGGAGTCGCTCAAGGTACCGTTCCTGGGCCAATACACGGAAATTTCCTCCACGTGCCAGATCACGCCTCACTCTGTTACGACACGGTAGACTTGTCGTCCGCTATTTCAGAGCGCTGACAGAGAAACCCCAATCAAAACATTGCTCTGCCTCGTTTGCTTCCAGTCTTGAGAACTTGACATGTGTGAATATTAAGAGTTTAACTTAGGTTTCCTACAAATGGCTACGAAATCGTGGAGTTTGCAGGAATTTACTTACCTACGCAGAATTATTTTTGCGGAAGCTATCAATTTACCTTATATATATATATATATATATATATATATATATATATATATATATATACACATTTAATTTCCCATGTATATATTTTTTTTTCGACTTGACTTTTTTTACAGAATATTTGGTTCTAACCTGGAATTTCGACTGTTTACCCGTCTTTTGCAGATTCTGAAACGGTCTGACCTGAAGCCGTATGTGATCTTTATCGCTCCGCCGTCCCTCGAGAAGCTTCGTCAGAACAGGATTAGAGTTGGAGCTAGTGTCAAAACCGAAGAACTCAAAGAGATCATCGAGAAGGCACGAGACATCGAGGACAAGTATGTACAAATATACGCGCGGCTTGCATAATAAATATACTGGCAGACGACGTTGTTGTCTAACGTACGCACAGGCTCCTTTTGTTTACGGCTACCTCGACACGTATGCACTCCTTCACCTATTATCGATAATTTAGGATTCCCCTGAAGAATGTGCTAAACGAGAATTCTTCATCGTGGTCTTTACACGATGAAGTGTAAAGACCTTCATCGTCTTTTCATTCATGTAAAGATGAATAAGACACACCTTATTCATCTTTTACGATCAACCGAGCAGATCGTAAAAGAAAAGGTGTGTTCTAAAGATAACTGGCTCATCAGACGTTGCTGGGAAAATCATCTGGGGTCAGGTCGCTGACGGAACGAATTTTAGACTAAATCTGAATGTGTTGCTCTTACATGGGGAGAGAGTGGTAACGATATTTATCTCTTGTCTCTGTTGCAGATACGGCGCATATTTCGACAGTGTTATTATCAACCATGAGCAAGAGCGAGCCTATCGGGAACTGCTGAAGGAAATTGCGTTTATCGAAAGAGAACCTCAGTGGGTTCCTAAGCAGTGGCTGGACTTCGACTGATGATTATGGCCGTGTTTTGGACTACACAAACGACTTTGTGTAGACTGCCCAATAATTTCATTGATTTGACTTGATCAGTGTCCTGCAATAACAGTGACAAAAACCGCCAAGACGACAACATCAATGCGATGCTGGCAGCAATAATGATGGCACACAGGACAGGCAGAAATAGAGAACAAGACTGAACACTAAAATGAGTCTAGCAAGAGAGAGAGAGCAGTTGCAGGCAGCAGCAGTAGTGGTGGTTGTTATTGTTGATAGCCCTCGTATGAAGAGGCGCCAATTAAGCTGTTTGCTTGTCTATCCATATACACCATCAATAACATGAATAGCCAACTGGCCAAACGTCTGCTCGCCGGCTACTTGCGTAGCAGTACTTCTCATTCATTCATGCACAATGGTCGATCTGATTCGCGTCCTATCTGTGACTCGGTGTGTGTTGTAGAGCTGGCCTAAAAGGATAGGCCATCCTCGCAGCCCATGCCGTACGTATCATTCCTGTACTTTATATGAAACTCGACATACTGCCGCTCCTGAACGAGTCCTGCACTGGCATTAACTAGTGAACTCGTATGCTGACCAGGGGCAGCTTTGTTTTGAACAATACTTATTATATATATATATATATATATATATATATATATATATATATATATATACTTACTCATGAGGGCTCTTGGGCCAGAGACAAATGCAAATGCAGAAAGGAACAACTGTTAATGTCGGAAATACATGACAACAGCACCACCAACAAACAGCAATGTCAGCGATTCACATGGTAACTGCAACGTTTCCACGAGTATCGCTGTATCACAGCAAATTAAATTGTTATATGTAAAGCAATCCTTTGGTTGGCCTTAGGGACAAAGATGAAATGATGTCGAAGTGTGGTGGATTCAATATTGACAGAGAGGTTTAAGTCATACCTTCGTCGTTATTATAGGGACGAACATCCTACTGATATGACTATGATGACAATGATAAGATCGAAAATCATCACGTTAACGTTGTGCCATGAGCGACAAAGCTAATTATATACTTACTTTTGTGAGAGACTGTGTGGATACAGCCATGAAGCCAGTTTCCCTCGTTTTTGTTTCATTCTCACTAGCCTTGGCGAGTACTGTGCTAACTCGGCTGGCCGAATATTCTATAGTTAACTTACCAGTATGTTTGACCAGAGTTCGTAAAAAGATTTTGGATTGAAAATACGCTAGCGTTAATGTTGGCTGTATCTAGGTATAGCAGACATTTAGATAAATTGATGTGTATTATATACTTCTTTAAGACATCGACAAGACTAGTGACAGTATGAAGTGACAATGATGACCGGAACAGTCGTAGTTGTTATAATGACTACGATAACGATTCGATTAATTCATTATAATCATGATTTAGAGACTGCTGGATTTACTTAAGTTATATTGTTGTTCGGCGTGGCGTTGGTAAGCAATACCCACCAGTATCGGGCCTGTTATTTGTGCCAACCCCCACTGACATGATGTGTGAACCAGAGCCATTTTTGAATAAAGCAAAATGCGTCGTATAGAAATATATACGCACTTCTTCATTTCATAATACTCCAACTTCTCTGTTGATGTGGTGCTTACGATCACCCAAGAAGAAGAAAGTGATTCATGAGTAACACTTCGCATTTGATTCGCTTATTAATAGCATGCTTTGACAGTTCTTCTCGTAGTGCGAACAGGTGAGCAGCTTTCTAAGGTCAAGGCGTTCAGTATTCGGGTAATTTGTTTTGTTCTGGAGGACATTGCAAAGGTAACACTAAAGGAGGTCAAACGGCCTGGAGAACGGCTGGCGCTTGGAGAGGCCCCTGGCCACGACGGTATCTCCCTAGCTAGGTAGATAATCTATTCGTTAAGATGTGGCCGAAGGCCTTCCAGACTCTGGCCAACGAACTGCTTAGAGGTTTCCCAGTCTATGGAAGAAGGCGAGCCCCAAAACCCCGCAATATGACAGGTCCCACAGCCTACAGGTCCTTGACACCTTGGAAAGAATCCTTAAAATTGTTCTGGTCAAAAGATTAGACAAGTAAATTGAAATCAAATATGCTTTATTAGACGTCCAGTAAGGTTTCCGGAAAGTCAGGTTCTACTCGGTCACGGCCTGTTCCAGAGCTACATGGTTAAGATAAGGAAGGCAACCAATGACATTTGTGTGCCGTGTGGTTCTGGGAAGACGTACGGCGTGTAATACACTATTCTGTGCTGCAAGTCTCTTTGGGAAGCAAGGCGCATGGGCTCTACCGCCGTAAGGGGCCGCCCCATTAGGCAGGTGGCTAGCTATATTAAGACCTCGACTGAAACGTGGAGCGAGGCAACGAGTCTGTTCAAGGCCATTCCGACGCTCAAGAGAGCCAAGGCGACCGCTAGGCGGGAGAGGCTCACGCGGCACCCTCGAGAGAGTGGTCGACGCGAGGTGGAGGTGGGGGTGACAGAGGAGGCACATCCAGGCCGTAAGGGTCTTGACGAAGACCCTCGGGACGGTGTGCTATGCCTTGGCGCCCTTAAATTTGAAACTCTCACAGGCCAACAGAACTAGGCAAAGTGTCTGCAATCAAATTATTCGATTGATTCAGCAGCTGAAAAACACAATTCAAAAATACAGCCAGACCTATAGAATGACTGATAACGTAGTGCTTTGAGTTTTAGTACACTGCACTGTTTCGAACAATGCTTGCAAGTTGCCTGGCCTTCTCTTTTCTCGTCGCAGAAATAGCCCGCCATGTGCGGAAGGTCGTCGTAATGTGTGCGGATGACATGGTAGTGGCCCACCGGGACCGCGGTGCCATTCGTCAAATTGTCGGCGACGTAGAAAGTTACCTTCACTGTAAGGGCCTACAAATAAATTCGCGGAAGACGAAAGCCATTAAATTTCGCCGTGGGATCGATTGGCTGCAGCAGACGTATTACCTGTTGTGGCCAACCGCTGGGGTTTGTCAACTCCTTTCCGTATTTGGGTCTAGACTATCCTCCGTCCCCTACGGGCTTGGAACTTAACCTGAGGTATATCTTCAATGCACCGAGGGCCGGACATGTTGAGATATCTAGGGTTTCCCCAACAGTCCTTGTGGCAGCATGGCCGCTGACTCTCAGCGGTATGGTTTATCATCTATTCTTAATGAGCATCGCTCAAAGAAAATTCGATCAACAACAGAGATCGAACTGGCGACACCCCGGTAGATGACAACCATGACTAGCGCACTAGTCCCCTAGACCACCCGTATTTGGGTCTGAGACTACACTATACGGGAACCACCATTACGCAGTACATCGGCGACAGGTGTCGGGCGGCTATTGCCTCTATTCACACAGAGGTAAGAGACCTTCGACGACTGTCTCTGAGTGCCGCAGTGCGTCTTTTTGAGCTTAAGATTATGCCAATGTTGAGCTACAGCCTTGGCAGGGTTCGGGGCCATCCTTCAGCGGCAAATTTTGCGCAGCTAGAAATATATACACAATATATATGAAGCGTGTTCTCTGCTTGCCGCGAACGGCAAGAAACAGCTTTGTCAGCTTCCATCATTGCATTAAAACAGCTTTGTGTACCTGCTAGCGGGTTGCGGACCGGCAGTGGAAGCAATCAGACTCAGGCTTAGGTAACCTATTACAGGACAACTTCAGCAATTTTTGTTAGAGTGGCAGGGAAAAGTGACCAAGGCCTCGAAAGAAAACCGACCGTACTGCTACTGTCTTTTGCCAGTTTACGCTAAGACCCATCTCGTCCATATAATCAATTATTCTTTCCAGTCCCTATTTTATCCTAAATAGACTCCTACCGTAGAGTGCAATGTCATCTGTGTACATTAAAGTGTTTTGTCCACTTTCAAGTCCATCCCTGGCTCACCCGGTTAGGTAGCCCTCCCAATAGTACCGAAACAAGCAACGGACTAAGTCCGTCGCCTTGAGCCACGCCTACTATGCTCTCCCTAAGGATGGCCCCTAAAATTTTTAACAGCTGGTTCGGAACTCCCTGCAAGACTAACTTCTCCATAATTATGTTTCTCGGCGCTAGGTCAAAGGCGGCCTTAGATCTATAAATACCGCGTATAACAGTCTTCTTGGCTCGGCTAGAGTTGCCCAAATCTCTGTTAACAATTGGCGCAGGGCCGAATGGGTCGACTTTGATCTTCTAAACCCATGTAGTTCTTCTGGTACTGCGTTTCTGGCTTCGAGAAAGTACCCAAGTTTATCTTATTGTAGGGGCAATTCTTAAGTGTTATTCCCCTCCAAGCTTCCTGTCCTGTTTCAAAGCCCTTCATACGCTAAGTATATATACAATTTTATTTTTTTCAGAAGACAAGCTAAATCACGTACGTAAATACCTAAAAGAATATAGCATCCAAAGAAACGGTATAGCGATTTGGCTGCACACATACATCGTATGATATATGCAAATACCCACACGCATATATACTCAGTTCTATTTTTAAGCATTATTTTAAGAAGGTTGATTTTAATTCTCAACTATCGTCCATCCCCCAGAAGCGTAGAATCGCCGTGTGGCAGATCTTTACTGTACCGAGGGCCAGATCTGCTAAGATATCTAGGATCACCTCAACAGCCTTTGTGACATCATGGCAGCTGACTTTCAGCGGTATGGTGCATCATCTATTCTCAAGGAGCATCGCTTAAAGAAAACTCGATCAACATCGCGGATCGAACTGCCGGCACCCCGGTAGATAACAACGATGACCAGCGCACTTTCCATCTAGATCACGCCGCCACATACTTATTTATATACACTCAGCCTAGCAACAATTGACCGCAGCTTATTTTTGAAGACCGATATTGTCTGCCCCGGTCTTACCCTAGTCTATCTTTGTAGCATTCCAAACTAGAATGTTTTTATTTAGAGCGTAGACATCCTCCATCTCGATCTCGGCGTTTCACGCTGCCTTACGGACGACAAATATCAAAACTCAATGCTGCGTTGTATGTACGAAATTTCGGTTTGCCGCTCGCTAGCCTTGCAGTGTTCCACAACTGCGAACTGCAACTGGCAATGTCAGCATTGACGCTAGCGCTACGCTGCGATGATAGGCTGCCACTGACGTTTCGTGTTTCTGTCGCACAATTTTATCAACAAGCGAACGAACGCCCGGTTACCCACAGAACGAGCGCGCTCACGAAAGGGCAATCCACGCGCGATACGCAGGTCGCAGGGAATGGCGCGAAAAGCATTCGATTCATGTAACGGGTACATGTGATAGAAAGGCAGGGCGATGTGAGGAGGTAGGGTGGAGAACATAAACACGCGCCCGATTTAAATCCATTATATCTTCGATGCATAATGCTTCCTTCGATTGGAGCAACAAGACGACAAACAAAAGAGAAGAAGGAAAAACAGAAGCCAAGAACGACCGTAAACAGAAGGTAGAGCGCGCGAGGGAAAGAGAGAGCAAACGAAAGTGAGCGGCAAAACAGCGAACAAAAACTGTTCGGTTGTGTTCGATTCGAATGCTATTTTTGTTTCTGTAAGCGCATGAAACCCGCTCACCAAAAGATACCGATTAGTTAGTGTATAATTGGCTTAACGAACTCTGATTTGCTCTCAAGATTGTGAATGTCATTCCGTTAGTGCCGCTACTGCTGCTGCTGCTGCTGCTGGTGCCTCAAGACCTATAGTTGCTGACCTCTTGTTGTGACTCTACGATTGTTGTTAAAGAGGTGTGTGTTGTCGGGCGTGCGATTTCTCTTAGCTATCATTGTAATGAAGGGTCGCCTTACCCACTTTCTTCAGAAGATTGGCCAAGCGGTCCGTCCGCGCACCGCCACTGAGGCCGCTGCCACCATTAAAGCTAGACTCACTGCTGAGGTTCCTGTCACCACGGCTGAAGTTCCTGTCGCCACGGCTAAAGTTCCTGTCGCCACGGCTAAAGTTCCTGTCGCCACGGCTAAAGTTCCTGTCGCCACGGCTGAAGTTCCTGTCGCCACGGCTGAAGTTCCTGTCGCCACGGCTGAAGTTCCTGTCGCCACGGCTGAAGTTCCTGTCGCCACGGCTGAAGTTCCTGTCGCCACGGCTGAAGTTCCTGTCGCCACGGCTGAAGTTCCTGTCGCCACGGCTGAAGTTCCTGTCATCCCCGCCGTAGCCGCCCCTGCCGCGACCTCCGTCGACACAGGGGTGCACTACAACAAGATTAAGGATGTCGAGAACAACAACAGCAACAGCAACAACAACATCAGTACCGCCACAACTTGTGTGCGGTTGGATCCCGCTGCTGTGAACTGGTGAGAGAGGCATTTTGTCATTATAATCGTTGATTATTGTGTTCTTGTGCTCTACTTCAGCGTCCCAGTAATAGTAATGTAATAAGAGCAGATTTTTGCTGTTAGAAATAATTTGCAATTTTCACTGTTAGAAATAGCCCTAGATTATGATGAAGATAGTGATGACGATGGTTGCCTCTATGACATTGCGCGCCAATTATGGACACAGGCGTAAACAGCTAGAACTTCCTCAGCATTGGTCAGCCTTGCAGGTATTTCAAGTAATGCTTTCTAGCCGACGAATGACCTGGCAAAATACTTGTTCGATTTACAACTTGACCGTGCTTTTGCTGACCGGCCTCATGGTTTCCATGGCAATGGACGTATTGTAGTAGCCTTTCGTTATATCGCGTACTTTTCTGTCATGCATTGCACGCTTATCAACTTAACTTGGCTCAACCGAGCTATAACTTAGGTATGGTGGAGCCACGGTACGTGACTCCGTCACGTCCCAAGCCAAAATTATATATATATATATTTGTTTTTTTTAAGATCATATTTATTTTCCGTATAATACCTTATGTTTATGTTACACGTATCACGATGGATTAGCTAAGATTATATAAGCCAAAATTATATTCCTTGCGGCCTCAGTCCCCTGGGTTCCAATGCTATCGCCTTTTCAGCCGTTCGTCGCGCGCCTCTAGTGATGCCGTTACGTTCCGCTGCGTTATGTCAACCTTGCAGGACTTATAATGCAGACGAGAAAATATCGTCCAAAACTATCAGCTGAGACAATAGAGTTCATGCCAATCAACTTTTCGGAGCTTAAAATAAGCTTTTTTACAATTTGGAGCAGAGGAAGTGGCACGCGTGACAGAGTCTTGAGGAGGTGTTGTCTTGAGGAGTTTCTTTGCCGCGTTTGAGTTTTCCTATTACAACTATGAATGCACTCAACTATTAAATAGTAGGCACTCATATGCACGATGCATAGTGGGTAGGTAAAAAGTTTGTAAATAAATGACCTGATCTGAAAGCGAATACCACAATCACAATGACGGTCGAATGCTTGCATGCACGCGCACAAATGTTCTATCGCGCACATGCGTGCAATATACTTCAAATGTTAATTCGATTGTTGGTATCAAACAACAGCTTAAATACAGCAGTAGCAACAACAACAACAACACACGTTGTTGCCGTCTATTTAATAACTCTTAATTGAGCAAAGAAACATTATGAACCATAATATTTCTTTTGCCACGATATGTTGAGGAATATTAATTTTGTATGCGCGATGCGTACGTTTTGCCTATTGTGCTGGTGTTACTAGCGCTCTGCTTAGACGTCAACGCTGTACTGTCTATTTTAGGTTTACATTTGGTATTGTTGCCGTTGTTACACCCCTAGAAATCAAACGTGATGAAAAAAAAGCTGATCAGTTATTCGCTAGACAGAAGGCTCACTTTTGATGCGAACGATGCTCGTGTATTATTGAGACAGCAACACGACACTAACCTAAATGTTTGATACCCAAAAAGCCATAAAGAGCATGTCATCTGACTATCTGGCGGAAGCTCGAGGCATTGGTTGTCGTTAGCGTTGTTTAACATACGGTTTTTATGTTCTTTTATTTACGTATTTTACTTATATTATTTCTGCCTCTCTTTTCTCGCTGCAGCTGATCGAATACACGTCTGGTGTGCTACTTTGTTTAATTAACATAATTATTTTATTTCATATAGGGTGAGGGATGTTTACATGATTAGGTGAGCTCTGTAGAAAGCGACGAGAATACGCAAATGAACCGCAGTGTGCGACAAGATAGTCGTAATAGTAATTTATATATATATATATATATATATATATATATATATATATATATATATATATATAGTTGTAATGTATATTCTCTATTACTACATACTATGGTGAATAAACCCGAAACTACATACTAGACTGGGTAAGTATTAGGAATATACAATATGCAGTGCCACAATGCCTGATCATGCAATGAGTTACAAACATGACAATAACACCATACGTTTGCAATGCTCTGCGTGGTACCTAGAGCCTAATGTATGATAGCACTGCTTGTATATGCATTATCAATTTGTCTATATACAATGGGATGTCACGTAGCCGTCCAGCTCTTCCGCCGAAGCAATTTGGCTTCCGAAGAGGTCCAACCCTTGGAGAGTTTGTGTCTGGGGTTTTGTCCGATCTAAGGGGCTTCGGCTCTATTATACTGGAACGACCTTTACTGAGCACATTACCGAGATAATGCGCACAGCTCTAGTTTCTCTGTATGGTGAGGTATGGCGACGTACAGCCACTGTCTATCCCTACGACAGTACCTCTCTTCCACGCCACGATTGTTCCAAGGCTGATGTACGGACAAGAGTATGGGGACACCTCACTTGGGCAAACTTTGGTTTGCTTGAACGATGCTTCAATGCAATGAAGCGAGTAGTTTGCTTGTCAATGCGGGTAAGGGCCTGCTTTTTGTATCTCATGTCAGGCTGTGCACCGGTTGTTGAGATAATTCGATTGAGGTTGAAGACGCCGCCGCGTTCAGCATCATTCGAAAGCTCTGTCACAAAATGGGAAAATAAAGTTGAACAAGTGTGATGGGAGGTAGGAGACCTGGCTATTTTCAGTGTATCTCATTTCTGGTTTGGTCTTATATGCGATGATCGCCACGTATATACCAGATGCACAATTAATGGCTTTGTCACCTGGTCTGTTCGAATACGAACTTTCGCGAGGAGTACACACAGAGAGCATCTGTGAGAGACTGTGCTCTCAAGCGTGCACGAAGTATTATGCGTCTACCTGTCTGGCCTTTACGAAATGATCGCTGCACTGCCTCTCTCGAATGACATTATGCCAGGAGCAGCTGACATCAGTTTAAGCAGCAAAGTGAATAGGCATACTCAATACTCAAAGAGTGAAGTAAATGTGATGCTGATATAGTTTGTCCTACACAAACAACGGGGTGCTTGACAGCAGATATACCCAAAAAACAGCAGATATACCTGGCTAAATCATCAGGTTATATTGGGTGATTGGTAGCGATGACTTGAACGGATGTAGTAAGTGACAATTCAACAACGTAAAACGAAAGTAGTTCCGATGAAAATGGCTGTAACATGTATTCAATAAAAAAACAAAAGTAAGTTACAAATGACACTACTAGTGGTGGGGTAGTTATCGTCGTCGTCGTCATAGTAGTAGTAGTAGTAGTAGTAGCAGTATTACTTTTATTAGTTAGGGAACTTATTAGTTAGGGAAACCCTAGATATCTTAACATGTCCGGCTCTCGGTGCATTGAAGGTAAACCTCAGGTTAAGTTCCAAGCCCGTAGTGGACGGATGATAGTCTAGAATTAAAAACAACCTCCTTAAAAAATGTTTTTAATTCTAGTAGTAGTAGTATTACTAGAAGGAGAAGCATGCTACTGGTGGAACGTGTAATGAGAAGACAGATCGAACTGGAACGACAGCGAGCTGAGGGGTTGAGGCGACCAAGAGATGGAACGACGGCCGAAAACCAACACTAGAACGGATCAGCTATGAACGGAGTGCATAGAAGAACCTCCATTTTCAATGAAGTAAAACGAAAGTAGTTCCGTTGGAAATGGTTGTAACATACATTCAATAAAAAAAAGCTAGAAGAAGAAGAAGAAGAAGAAGAAGAAAAATAAATCGCTCTCCGCGAAATCAAACGAAACTCGATTGCCACCGAAGAGGTGTTTGCTCTCAGTGAGGAGAGAAATCTCGCCCTCTTCTCATCTGTGCCTATGACGCCGACATATTTGTTTGGCGGGCTGAGTTCGGTCTGCTGTTTTGGCGGCGGCTGCGGCGGCGGCGGCGACGACAACAACAACAACAACGCGACCGCAGCGCCCCCACGTCAACAACAATGCAAACGGCGAAGCGTAGATTATTGTCCAACGATAGTGCGAAGAAGAAGTGCTAGACGACAACAACAGGCTAGCTAGCAACAACCAGAACGCAGACAAGATCAGGTGGATGAGGAGGAATACGGTGCAAGTGTTAGTCAAACGGTCGGTCAGATCCATCAGTTAATAATCAGTCCATCGCGATGTGATGCGATCGGTGACAACAAACAGCAACATTGATTGCTATCTGCCAACGATAGCGTTGTTGTATTCAAAGCAAACCTTCCAGCGAGCCAGCCAGCCAGCCAATCAACCAACGAACGAACCAGCTATTGGTGGCGGCGACACCTAGCTATGAGCCTTGTTGTATTGATCGGCTCTGTGTTGTATCCGTAGGCCTGCAGTCTCGACAACCACCAGAACCACTCGACGTCACTGCGTCACACCGACTCAAAGTGCTGCTGAAGAGTCTAGTTGCGGTGCGGACTAAAAAGTTAACTACGAAACTCGTTCAAGAGAGAGTCTAGTTCAGGAAGGTGTTCGAGATAGCTAGGTGGTGTCTTCTTATCGACGACTCTTTCTGCCCACAAGCTGTCCACAATGGGCCTGCTGAATCAACTTGGTCGAGGCTTGCAGGGCCCAATTCGGTCGTTGGGACACCTAAGGTAATCAACAGTCGCAGGGGGTGGTAATGGTGGTGGTGGTGTTGTTGTTGTTGTTGTATGAGAATGATGATGATTATTATTATGATTATTGCGGCGCTGTTAGATACCTCTGCATACTTGGTACTTGCTATATGAGCGCATGCAAAGTGGAAATTAATTACAATAATTCTTTGTGGTGGCATTTTCTATCCGGAGCTATATCAGATATCTTCTTGTTGTTTGGCCGTTTCGTCGTAGCAGCAAGTGCAATGACAGTAGTCACGAGTAAGAGTATCTTTTAGTTACTTGTCCCGAAATCAACCAACACCTAAAGCAATGGTAGTTGTGTGAATACGTTGCTGTGTCTGTGTTATGTTTTGTCGTATGAAGAGGTGAATCAGCTGTGGCTTATATATATATATATATATATATATATAGAGAGAGAGAGAGAGAGGTTTTAGTTGTAATTTTTTTTCTAATTTGCAAGAACCTGCAAAAAACAACAACAGCAGCAACGTCTCCACTCGAGGAAACAATGTTTGGTCTCCTGTTAGAGTTGTGCCAAACACTCGCTAACTAAGAAGCCTTATCCTACTTGTGCACTCTGTTAGTGCCATGATGATAATCTGCCTCCGTATATATAGAAAGAGATAGATATATATATCCAGAAAAGGCGTCATTAATTTAATTCTGACATTACTCATTTTCTCTCGTTGTTTGTCTTTTCGTATGTGGCGGTTCTGGTGGTGGATTCGCGCGATGCGACGATCCTGTGTCCGTGCGTTCGTGACGACCGCGGCTACAGTGCGACATCACCGACCATAGCGACTCCGTTGGCGCAGGCCGGACAACGCCTGTTGGCGACCTCAAGTGAAGCGCCAGTGTCACCACAGAACTTACCTGAGGCGCCTAAAAGGCCACTCTCGTCCTTTTTCATCTATCTGGCGGAGCATCGGCCGAAAGTCCAGAAACAAAACCCCAACATGAGCCTGACCGAAGTTTCCAAGCAGATCGCACTTCAATGGAAAAGCCTGACCAGCGAGCAGAAAGAGGTAATAATGCCAGACAACAGAACAGACTAGCTTCATCTGGGCTTCAGTACCTACCATTTTCGGACCCCCACACAGCTCTATCATAGCGTAATGCGTGTTACGTCAGTCGCAGTATAGCGCAAAGCATAGCGAAGTATAGCATTAAGTGGTGTCGTATTGTTGTCTGTCTATCGTAACATTTCAAGTCGTCAATGAATGTCGTGCCAACATAAGTTCGAATTGCGAACTTGATTAAATAAAAATGCATGCTCATTTATATGTTGTAAATCGGGAGTCGTCAATTGAGTTTGTGCTTGCGTGTCTACGCTTAGTAGGCGACAAACCTTCTTCTAGTCAAAGAGGCTGCGATAGTGCCCCAATACTAACGACTTTATTCGAGTTTAGGACGAGTTACACAATGATCTTGCTTAGCTTGGTTTGGTTACTTAACCAACACAGCTTTACTACAACACATGTTATGCGAGTGTGCAAGAAGATATTTGAAACATTTGATAAGATACCATTTGAGCTGAATTTAATCGGCGACACAACTACCTGTTCGACCTGTAGAGAGCTCATTCTTTTTGTTGTTGTTGTTTCTGTGTAGCCTCATTTGTAACATTGCTTCGCTGCGCATTTCGTGTTTGCTCGTTTTGGTTTGCCTTACATGGTCTCCGGTTTTAGCTGTACGTACAACGAGCGAAAGAGGCTGCTGAGGATTATGCTTCGGCGCGTCAGAACTTCCTCTCGAGCTTGACTAGCGAGCAAGCTAATTCGCTAAATAAGGTAACCGTCGAAAAGAAGCTTAGACTAGCCAAGAGGAAGTTGGCTGCCTTCGAGAAGAAACTCGGTAAACCTCATGCACCCATGAACTCGTATGCTCTCTTCGTCAAGGAAAGATTTGCATCGGCGAAAAACGTAAGCTCATCGCAGCGATTTCATTGACCCGGCTTGACTGACTCATAGAGGAAACGTCACTGCTCCACGCGCGTCTGATTAACATGAATATTTAATCTGTTCGATGGATCATTGAACAGTTTCTATTACGCCATACATTAGAGTAAATATCTCGCTTGTCCTGCAACAGATAGGCACGCCATTACATTGATTGCCCTTTTTGTCCTCGAATTGCTACCTCACCATATACTACCAACGATATTAGAACGTTTATTCTAAATGTGATATAGGATACGTTAAGACAGTTATTTATAACTAAAACGGACGTGTATATGGACTTTGGGCATTTAAAGTATATATATATAGGACAACTTTCCTCACTGTGTGCCGTCATACAAAAACTTGCACGAAGTTATCCTATCTTCCTATGTTTCCTGTCCTCTTGGCAAGAAGTTTAAAATTCAGTCTCTATTTTAGCGGTAATGTGTGACTTGTCTTTCTTGAGGCGGTTCTAAAGTTTGCCCATTAAGGATAAATGTGTACGTCTGCCGATTGAATCGAATGACCTTGCGCATTACGTGAGCTTGAAATAGTTGTTATGCTCGGAGAGTTTCACTATAAACTAGGATAAGCAGTTTTGCTCAATCTGTGAACACAGTAATATTGGTTCGATTCTTTTTAGCGTCTTCGTAGATGAAGTGGTTTGTGATATCGATAGCCATAGGCGCCAAAGATCGTCACTGGTACAGTGAAACGTGAAATGTATACTTGATGTGGAAGTAAATTACTGGGAAGTACTAATCGATACCCCGCGTTTGATCGAACAAGTAGAACTGCAAATATACCTGAGTTCAACCCAATACACAGCGAGCAAAAAACGCATTATGTACATATATAATATGTGTACATTATTTGTGTAAATCTTAGAAATATTGCTTTAGGACGAGTATATATCGTACCGGAATCAAACCCGCGACTTTTGGTGGAAGTATCGTCATTCGTCCTTCCACCGCCCGCCGCGGGTTAAAGCTGTTTATTATTAAATTATCTATTAATTATAAAAAAAATACTAGATTACAAAACACCGTTCCGTCGACATATATATATCTATATATATATATATGATGTTGTGGTACTCACCAGATACGGTAGTAAATAAATAATACAGTCATGTGTGTAATATATGCGCTTCTTTACAGAGCGATTTGAAGGAGATCGCGGAGCAATGGAAGGCTTTACCCCCTGAACAGAAGACGACGCTTGAGAGCAGCGCTTCTGCCTATAAAAAGCAGTATAATGAAAATATGGAACAATGGACAAAGCAGTTGGAGACGGTTAAGCTTCGAGAGGAGTTTATTATTCTTAAGGACTCAGTTGCGCGGCTTAAGACCAAGCTACGCCAAACGATGTAACAGTGGGAGTCCGAGCTCTGCCGGGTAGCTCTGGCTGGGGCTGAGTCGCACCACCAGGCGAATCGTGAAGAACTCCAGAAGAGGTATGAGGCACTGGTCGAGGTCTACGATGAGGTCAGCCAAACTCTCGATGCGGATCTGGCTGGTCCGATTCTGAGTGGAGTGAGCACAAAGCCAAATGCTATCCGGGAAGGGCGGATGACGGGCAAATATCAGGAGCAGCCTGCGAGACGATTACATGCAACACAGAAATACCAACCATTTAGTACAACCACAGATGTATCTGGAAATGTGCAACAGCTAAGCGTCAAAGATCGTTCTCCGAAAGTAGATGTGGTGACAGAAGCGGAGGATGCTGCAAACGATGTGTTGTCGGTCAGCGGCTCTACACTACTCCACACAGACTCAAATCAGTCGAGGGCCGAAGCCGGGCGCTTCAGTGGCCTGAAAAATGTAAACACCGATCTCGAACGTTGTGGTATCTATTCTTGGCCGGCAGCGGGTGCGGGTGATTTGTCTAATCCGATAAAGGAGGTGAGGTTAGCGAGGGGCGCCTCAAACACCGGACTGTTGTCCGTAGGTATGGGGAAATATGGTGGTGAAAAACGGTCTATTAGTAGAACATCCAGCAAAGTCGCACGAGGTCAAACGAGTTTGGCTGAGTCGCAAAGTGAACGCGAAGAGCCACTTCCTGAGCAGACAGACTACATTGAGGAGGTCGACGCATCCAGGAATGTTCTTCTATGGGATGCTGCGTCAGCCGATGGCCGTTCGAAGGTAGATATTACAAACGAGTCTAATGGTTCCCGCTGCACAGAGGCAAATCTTTCGGCTGCCAACAGCGTGTGTAATCAAGCACTGCCAGTAAGCAAGCCAGCAGCTCGAAAGGATGTAGCGGCTACTCGTCCAGTTAATTGCAAATCCACTGTACATGTTAATATTCCCGCTTGGGTCGGCAGCTCTCAGCCGAACCTCGAGAGTGAGATTTCTAAGCGAGACTCCGAATTGACCCATGCTAGCTCACCTGCGACCGTATCAGGCCCGTCTAGTGTTGGCCACATGTGGTTCGCGCAGGCGATAGGGGACCTATCTGAGCTAGATCAGTGCCGTTCGAATCGATCAATTCGATCGGTCGAAGTCCATCGGAGTCGATTTGATGAGATTTGGTCTCTAGCAAAGCGGTGTATCGCGGAACTGACTTCTCAGGCACCCTGGGCTTTCACAGCAAAGCAGCTGAAAAGTGAGCCAGCAGTAACAACAAAAACAACAGCAGAAGTATCCGCGACGTCGACGACAGTGACTGCACCATCATTCGTAGCACACGAAGCATCTCCAACGTGCCCAGAAACAGGACCACTCCCTCTCGAGTCGACAGCTGTAACGACATCATCAACCCTTCCACAAGCAGGACTACCGCCTCGAGCAACAACAGGCGCCCCACAAAGAGTACCAGCTCCAGCACCGTCAGCACCACCTACAACAACAATAATAGCAACAACAACAACGGTATCCTCACAGTCACTCAAAACAGCAAAAACAACAGCAACCTTATCCCCGCTATCACCTTCACCATTAGCAGCAGCCGCAGCAGAAGCTGCAGCGACATTACGCCTACTGTCGTCAAGGACATCCACAGCCAATAATACAACAGCAGCAATATTGTCCGAACAACAAGTCCAATCAACTGAAACACTTTTGCCATTATCGCCAGCGTCAACAACAACAACAACAACAAAATCATCCGCAGAAACATCACCCCCATTGCCGCCACCACCACCTCCTCCTCCACCGCCAACAAGAACAACAGCGACGAAAAAAAGCGAGGCAATAACCCCTTCAACAACAACAACAACAGCAGCGTCGACTGTCCCTCAGGTATTGACAAGGTCACGGCCAACGGGAATGCCAGAGCAGTTCCCTTCAGCTGCCATAGGAATACCAACAACTATGGCTAGTGCCCTATCTGATGCACCGACGACTCACTCTCGCTTCGCTCGTAGCTATATTCCCCCACATGCAGGTCGGCTGCACAAACGCCTTTTAGACGCAAATGAGCGGCATAGGGATTGACGTATGCCCGAGCTATTTCGCTACGACCGGGCTAAAATCCTTCTTTTAGAGTTCTTTCTCGATACGTAATTGGAATTTTTAGCGAGCTCGAGTCCTTTTTTCCCGCTTTTTAGATTCAGCTAGAACTGGCTGGTTTACTTGCGCCACGTTGCAACGTTACATGGCTCTCCGATATCGCGTGTCATCGTTGGTTGTTGAGAAAAGAAGTGATATGGAGTAAATACTAGTTTGCGTTACAGTTATATCAAGTGTCTTTTTTCTTGATAGTTTTGTCAGAAAATAGCATACATATTCGGTGAATCATCAAAGTGGCTGTTCAGCAGAAGGTTAAATTTTGGTTGGCTATAGAAACGAAATCGTGTTCGCACAAAGTTCACAGATGCGCTCTACGCTTACAGTCATGCGTGCAAACTCAGTTAAAAAGTATATGTTCAGTGGTTAATCGGTGAATATTGTATTTGCTTTCCGGTTTCAACTTGGGGGTCGCTTTTGTACTCTCGATTTTTTGTCTAGTTTGCTACATTAATTTTTATGTCAGACTAATTAAAACAGAACATCATTTACTCGTATATGCTTACGCTATTCCGTCGATTAAAAGCGCATTGCGCTAAGTTTATTCGAACTTTGAAGAACAAAATTATCAGTACCACGGCGCCTGGTCGCTATAGACCCAATAGTATGGCAGGTAGTTATGCTTTTAAAACATACACACTTTACCACACACTTTTCCACGGGTAATGATACTGAAATTTACAGAAAACAGTTATTTGATTTTAAAAACGTCGCATTCTACCGTCCATTCCCACATGTATTAAGAGTAAACACGATTTTTAGAGTTTCGTTGAAGTCTAATTAGCCTGGAAAGCCCATTAGAATTATGATCTGTGCACAGAAGTTTCGGATTCTCCACAAATTTTGAATGGAATGTACCGTGGCTCAGCAATGAGATTTTAAGAACGACGGACACAATCTAATCGTTTATTTTTTAAGCTAACTGGCACAATTTGAGTTATAATCTATAGTGTTCCATGGTCAAAAGCTGGACGGGCGAATTATTGTCAAATACGATGTACGAGCATAAGGTTTTTCGCCAGTAGCGAACATCCATGTCTACTCAGGTGGTTAAAGTGATATAGAAAACCTTGTACGTAAATTCGTTAAAAAGGCGACATCTATGAGTGGCGCTCGAGCCTCGGTCGGTGGCGCTACCAACGAAAGAATGTCAACGATGGTCTGCGTTCTGATCATCATCCAAAGAGGTTAAAACATCCTTAAAATCGACGCTCGCCAATTGGCGTATTATTACCAGAAATAAGGAAGGTTTCGGAGAAAACTCAGTTATTGCCATCGTCTGCAAAGTCTTCGGACATTTAACTGAAGTGCTGGTGCTTAAAAAGCTATTTGTAGAAAAACAAGCGGAATTGGTCTATTGTAGAGGCTTCAAAAACACTTATTTTAATTGCAATGTGATACACAATCCACAGTGAATGAAATGTCACGCGTTTCTACGGGCGCTAAAAATAATTACTTCGAACTTCAAGAGATGGTACCTAAAGTGGTAGATACCATATATGTTCAGAACTCGGGAAAGACAACCCCTGGATTCTTCATTACGACCACGGCCCATTTGCACAACTTATGCCGGCTTACTTGCAGAAGACTGTTCTATTTCCTTCTTAAACCATAGAACATTGGCCGAATTTAAGGAACGCATTGCATGAAGTGCACGCCGAGCCGCATATAGAACCGACATCCAGTCAAAGATCATTATGTTTTTGGGTTAGATAATCGAGTACTCTACCGCGGCAGCAGGCTCTGTCTCTAGCGGGCACTAGCTACGTTGGCAGCTTGTGCGAGGGACGTCGGTATTGAGATCAATACGAGACATACGAAAGCCGTGAATTTGAGACGTGCAGGGCGACTAGCAGAGAGGACTCGCTCAAACTGCACGAGCAGGAATTAGATTCGCATCCGAATTAATCACACTGATCCATTCAGCCAAGATCTTTTCTGTGCACATTAAAGAGAGGGTAGCAAAAACTGGTTGCGTCGACTCTTAAGAACCCGCAGATGCTTATACCCAAGACAGCGCTAACTGTTTCACTAATTGCCTCATACGCAATTCGCTATCAAAAAAGCACCAATTGTTTCATACGACATTCAGTCCTTATGGGCGAAACTACGCTTCTTGCGGTACTCGACCGATTAAAACTTGCCATCCTGTCATGGGTATAAGGCTTACAACCCCCCCCCCCCGCAAAAAAACTCGTTTTAGTTATTTGTAGAAAATTTGTCCATTAACTATGCTGCTGTAGCCACTTCCGACCTTATCGGCCCCATGCGTTCATTCTTATTCTAGTGTTTTTTTTGTACGATTTTCCCACGAACACCATCCAAGGTCGATCGTCAGGCTTGACAACGATTCCGGCCTATACGTGTTGTTAACATATGTGCATGTGTTGTTGTGCGAATGCACCAGTGGTTGGCAAAGTATGTCTCTATGTATTTACGGATTCGTGATCAGAAAGCAAATCCGATAGCGCGGTAGAGCGCGACATTTGTTACTTCAGCGTTGGCTATGTAGAATTGGCCTCAATACAGAGGCCAAAGCTAGGGGAGGGGCACGAAGCTACTTTCAAAAATGGATTGCCGTCTACATATGAATTAGATAAATAGTAAATAATGCATTCAGCAAACAACCGACCACTGGGGCGGGGAAGTGACTGAAGGGTTCGTATTCCGTCTATAGATATATGTATAGCGTCCACCACCCCCACGACCGGACGGCGACTGTTACGAGTCCGCCAGTCTCGCGCCCCAACTACACACGTCCTCTGCTTGCTTTGCACCAACGACTACTGACTCATTCATTCTCATGCCTCTTTATGTATCACAAATTGCTTGCGCAATCAGTAGCGTCCCGCGCCTTCGCTACTGGGGTGCGGCATCCTCTAATTGGCGCCATGCATACAGCTTTTTTCGCTATTGCCGCCAACCCACGCTGTCTATGCCCGCGCTGCTATCCTACGATCCCCCCCCCCTTCATTCACAGGCTTGTTTCGAATTCGATTCCGTCTTCACCCATAAACGCCTGTAGATGGCTCAGTGCGCGTCTCACGCACCGTACACGTCCTTCGAAATGGTGCGCTCTCGTTTTTATGTTCACGTCGTGCACCGGCGGCGACTGGTCTCCGTATTCTATGTTATGCTAGGCGTTTCCTCGCCGGGGACTGCATCCAATTTCGTCCTCTTCAGCCGCCAGAACGTGTTCCGTGGTCGATGCTTCGTCTTTACCATTCCATGATTAGCACCCTCCGCCGCCTCCAGGCATTCGCCGCTGATCTAACGATCCCAGCGTTGCTGCTCCTCTACGCTTATCGCCTGTACAATCTGCCACGTTCATACACTTCCGGCCGAAATGGCCAAATTTGCCACACTTTTGGCATCTCATTCGTTTTGCCGTACACATTTCGGCCCCGCACTCGTAGCTTGCTCATCCGCACGCCTGACGTCCACTCGATCCGTGTTCTCGCCCTGCGGCCGGCCTGCGCGCTTCCGCACCTCTTTCACCTACTCGTTTTCTCCTGCGATCTACCTGGCTTCCGTGACGCACCTCTCCACGCGTAAGGCGGTCATTAGGGCCTGTTTGACTGGCAAGGCCTCCTCGAAGGGGAGTTTTCTCTCACCTGTGGCATTGTTGCCCCCAAAATGAGCTGGTTCCTTAACACAAGGCCCCGAGCATCGAACTTGCTGCACCAGCAGTCATCCTATATACTCATTGTTGTCGTCACCGGACAAATTCGTCGCAAACAACGACCGTTCGCTTGTGTCCTTGAACATCTCCGTTGGCTTTGTCGCAATCCTGGCCTACGCGGTTAGTGGCGCCTCGGCGTCTTTCTCTGGCTCCGTTGCGTTGGCCGATTCACTATGCTACGATATTATGCTTGGCGCTTGGACACAAGACAGTGTAGTAGTATTGCACACTCTTTCGTGTCGGCTAGCTTCGCCACGCCGTCCGAGGTAGCTTTTAAAAACACCTCAATTGCTTGGTGTTATTCTGTTCACGGTGTTGTTGGCCGGTCCATGGCAGGAACATGGGGTGGCAGGCTGTGGCTCAGCCCTGTCGGCTGCGCCAAGCAAAGGACGTGCCCTCGGTGTTTGGGTGAGAGATAGTTCTACAGATAGTTCCACTATATGATGGTCAGCAGCGCTGTTTGTACGAGTTGACATGTTGCTTCCGCGCCACATATAGGACGAAAGTCGTGCTATTTTGGACAAATCTCCTATAAATCACGAAGCACACCCGCAGGTATATACAGCTGGAGATATATATGGTAAATTAGTTTTTCTTAGTAAGTCCCGTCTCTTTTTCTTAGTGGGGTTTCTGCTGTTTTCGATTTCAGGACTAGAGGAAAAAGCCGCTCCAATACTGGCTGGCAATATAAATGCTAACTTGGTGATAATCGAAATTCGGATTCTCCTCTGGTACCTTTTGTCCTTTGAAATTACATTATTGAAAGGCACGAAATCCAGATAGCAAGGTTGCGAGTAGAATACATGTATCCAGCAAGGAGAGAAGGAGAAAGAGAAAAACACTCTCAACCAAGTATATACTGTTTGATTATACGGGAAGGAAACATTATCCGCTCTTCTGGTTTTCACTACTGGGCTCACAAGACAAAACAGTTGCCTGACAGATGGCGGAATTGGTTACCAATACTACTAGAAGAAACCTATTCTACATTTAATTTGTTTTTTAGTTTCTAACGCGCTTTGCAGCCAGACCTGAGGTATATATATATATATATATATACCTCTCAGGTCTGGCTGCGTAGCGTGTTAGTTGCGAATCATGAATCGTTCACTAGTTCGCCTGACCAGTTCGTTTTTACCTATGTCTTTTTATAATATGTGTTGTTAGTATGCAAATACTAACAAGTAGAAAAAAATCAAATCACTTGATGAGCCTTTTGTAGGTCTAGGCCTGTGTTTGGCCGTCAATAAAACCTGTATGTTTCAAAGGGCCATCATATACGAAAAGTTCAAAAAGTGCTGAGACATTCATTCAGCGTGAGGTAGAGGGTGCGGGCGACACCGCGAGAGTCCCCGATCTTTTTTTAAAGAGAAAGTGCACTAGAAATGGCCAGAGTTCTGCTCGCTGCTCTTGTATGTTAATACATGAACTGTAATGCCGACTATTTCGGGCATGTAGCTGCGTGAATGTGGAGAACCGAACCAGCGACTCCCATATAGTGCCAGGGACGCCATTCATCACCTCCACCCTCTTTCGTCAATATGTTGATATGTTGGGTTATTTGATTTGAAACCAAACGAGTGCTAGCAAGTTCGCTCGTGTGAGCTGGCATAAAGCGATCGAACTACATTGTGGAGCATGAACGTCGAGCTGATAAGAGGAAAAAGAGAAAGAGCACGATTAAATGAGTACAAATAATTACCAAACAATATATATATATATATATATACATACATATCATAGAAAACTATTAGCTTCTTTGAGCTTACCATTTAACTAGTTTGCATGCAGAACGATGGTCAACTTAAAAAGTCTACACCAACCGAGCCACCGAAGAAGCCCTGGCAGATCCACGGGGTACGCAGAACTGAAGGCAATCATCAGAAAGGCCTCTTCGATAGGTCAGTATACCATTAAATGTCGAGCCTTCTGGCCAATGCCACCAAACACATAGTCCAGTCTTCATAGAGTGGGCGCATAATTTTTACCCTGTTGTATAGCCCCCATACATCGCCACGTTTCGTGTACCCACGACTCGTTAGGTAATTTTTCATCCGTATCTGCCCAGGAAGGTCGACCCGTCCGTAGTGCATCTGTCGCATCAACACACCCACCGCATCGCAGTGTAATCGCACGCACCTTTAGATCAATAAACAGCAACCCGCCGACGCATTCGCGTCAAATTCTTCGTGATAGAAAAAATAAAGAACGATTATACTTACATAAGCATTCAAAGGGGTCATTGATATTTTACTTTCAAAAAGACAGCGCCGTTTCATCGAGATACGTTAATTTACCGTACTTCCATACTCATAGCAGATGATCCTTGTTTAGACCACGCGTTCGCCTTCGAATCGGTTAAACAGAGTGGAGTTCACTAACGAATATAACCTTTTGAAAGACCCATATATATATATATATATATATATATATATATATATATATATAGAATTCCTGTTTTCCCATCAGCCAACCGAAGTTTACCACGATCTATTTTACGGGCCTTGTTTCCCAGAAGAAATGCCATTTATCTTTCCGTAAACGACACTTAACTTACATAGAAGTCATGTCGTTTTTTTTCCTATTTATCAATCGCGTATGATCAACGTTATGCGCAGCTGCACATCCGGCAACTAATGAATATGGGCAAAACTGATATGTGAGGTACTGAAACCTCGCAGTGTGTGCTAAACCTGGTTGATCCACGCTGTTTGATTTTTTTTTGTGGAGGTTTGTATGGAGGTTGCGTTTATTTCTAGGCTACCATTTGTCCCCTACGCGCTTGGAACTCACCGTGAGGCATGTCTTCAATGCACCGAGAGCTGGACACGCTGAGATAATTTCCCCTCCCCCCCCCCCCCAACCGTCCTAGTAGCTGCACGGCCGCTGACTCTGAGCGGTATATGGTTTATCATATATTCTCGATAAGCATCGCTCAAAGAAAAACTGATCAACAACAGAGACCGATCCTGCGACACCCCGATAGATGACAACCATGACTAGCGCACTAGTCCCCTGGACCATGCCGTCACATTGGAGCTTCACCTGAGCTGACAGAGTCTGTCAGTCCAGCCGGATGGCCGCGTAGCTAGGGAAGCAAGTGTAGTCGCGGGCCCCGGGGGTCCTACCACATCGCCCCACAAGCCTACATTATCAGTGAACGGGGCACGCCGCGTATATCGCGTGCGTGGAATACCAATGATGGGCACCCCCGTCGACAACAAGCTAGCGGTTCGTCGTCACGCAATTTCACGTATCTATTTAGCTATCTATACGTTTGGGATCGTCGTCATCGACGATATTATTCGGAGGCGGCGGCGGCGGCGAAGTTGGGGGTGGCGGGTGCGAGTAAACTCCATCTGCCATCCATTAATGTACCACCTCGATTTACAGTCTGGCTACGACCACTGATGTGATGAGAATGTGGCCATCTCTGACGGCCGTGTAAACATACACTCGATATAACGCAAATGCAAATGCAGGCACCTCTTAATGAAGTCACATAAGGGGTGCATGCACAATCGTTTATAATGATGTGACATCATTGCTCATTCATAATGTGCGCTGTTATCGCTACTCCACATAACCGTTGTTGCTATTTCTCATAATACGTACCATTTGTCGCTAGTTCTATAACCAGTCAGTGACTAGTAAAAACATCCGTTTCCGACCAACCGCGGTCAGACTCTCCCCGGTGTGCGTGCGGCTTCCTCCCGGAAATTTGTCCCAGGATCTAGTAGGATTTGCTCATTTACACCCCTTTTTGGGAATGTTAAATTTTTATGCGAGCTTTTTTAACAGCGGATCCTTGTGACACAAAGTGGAATGACCAAGCATAGAACACACATTGTAGTAGCCAGAAAGACCAGGAAGCTGGCCGTTGGCAGCGTCTATCAATCGAGAGTAATAAGCGAGGAATGGCAACGGTCCACGGTTGTTTAGCTCTTGATAAGTGACGGTAGTTGCCGTTAATATGTATATATATATATATATATATATATATATGTTGTAAAATTCTTGTAAAGGATCATCGAGGAGATCGTTAAACTTGTTGGAGATTTTTTCAACTCAATGGGAGGCAGAAGTATCTTGTTTCGAAGTGAGAGTAAAACTACTAATTTTTGTTATACCGATGTGGCCAGCCGGACATCACAGTTGCTCGATAGAAAAACTTAACATACTCGTGTTCGGTCAAAATTTCTGCTTCAGTGAAAGACATCCAACGTTGTCTCGAGAAAGAAACCGCTCGTGTTGAGGATAGTTTGCAAATACCGAGATCCTGTGATGTCTTACTTAATCGTATTTGACGTTCAGTAAATCCTTAATTTTTTACGATTAGCCCCACAAATCAAACAGGTTCAGAATAACGCGCATTTAATGGTGATCACGCTAGTACGCGCAGTTTCTCTATCAAACAACTCGCTCTTGCAATAGAACATTATGCGATGTTATATTCAGCTAGCCACATCGGTAGAATAAACATTTTTAGTTTAACTCTCACTCCTAAATAAGACGATTGCCGGAAGGGCAGCTTGGATTTAGAAGTCGACGATGACTGCTTGCTCCGTGCTTCTCGGCGAGATTCGGGCAAATCTCTCACAAAAACGGTTACCCTCTCTACGCCGTTTTTGTAGACTTTAAGTCGGCCTTTGACACAGCGCCGCGGAAACTGATTGTGGCTAAGCTGGCATATCTCGGAGTACCGCTCACATTTCTTCAGCTGATTGCCTCAATCCTTCAACAGGGCATAGTTATCCTCGATGACGGAGTGTCTGAGCACGAGCCTTCTGTTCAAACAACAGGGGTTGCTCAGGGGGGACAATCTCAGTCTTCTCCTATTCTCCGTTCTAGTGTCGGATTTACCATCAATAATCACTAAACGACACAAGCTCGTCAAGGTGTTGCTCTATGCCGACGATTTGGTCCTGTTTTCCAGAAGCCGTTTTCACACTCAGCAGGCGCTCGCAACTCTGCAGAAGTATGTGAATGCTAATGGCCTGGTTATAAATGTGAGTAAAACAAAGGCTATTAAATTCAGGGGAGGCGGAAGGCTGACTAGCGATGATGGGCTTCAGCTTCAAGGAAACCCTGTCGAGTACGTAAAACATTTCGCCTACATCGGTGTCGAATTAACAACCACTGGGTTGTGCTTTACGCGACATATTAAAGAAAGAATCCGTAAGGGTCTTATGGCATTTCACAGTATTCAAATACCAGTGCGGCTGTCGTTACAGGCAACCTTGCAGCTATTTGATATAAAAATAGGCCCCACAGCTGGGTATGGAATACAAGTTACATGGCCGCACCTCAGCAGAGCGAACCTCGCTGATCTCGATAGACTCAAAGCTGCATTCCTAAAGCGTACCCTGGGTGTCCACAGAACAAGCCGCAATCGACTTGTCTACCTGGCGGCTGGAACACCACTCTTCACAGAAACTTTGCAGCGAAGCTTCAACCTGCCTCACACTGAGGCATTTAGGCAGCATATCCAGAATTGGGAGGCGATACTAGCTGATATCGATCCAACCTTCTTTATGACGCCTGCCCTTGCCTCGGAAACGTGGAAGGGTCCCAATATGGCAAATCGTCATCTTACTCTTCGATTCGCTATGCATGGATTTCACCATAAAATTTGTGTTCGACCTGGCCACCATGAAGCTGACGAATCATGCACTTGTCAACGTTGCGGCTATCAGTGCACAACATATCATTTACTTGAATGCTCCAATCCGGTTTCTGTAAACCGCCTAATGTAACAAAAATATAATACCTACTATTTGGTCAATAAACTTGAACATTAAATAAGACGATTTTTGTCTCCCCCAATCCATATAGTGCTTTACTGGCTATGATCTTAACGACGAGGCTGTTCTATTTATTTATTACAGAACTGTATCATGGAACTCGAAAACTAAGCTGCATGACGATTGGTCTTATCCTGCTGTTGTTTCTGTTCGTAAAAGCTAATTGTCTATTTGACCTGTAACTGACCCCAGTCTTAATAACCCAGACCAAGAAAGGCAAGCACGTTGGCGGGGTTGTTAAGGTAATGGCCAATCGAAGACGTTTAACCACTATGAGAACCCTCTTAGCTGGCTATTCACATAGTCAACTAGTTGCCATGTTTGCTGTTGTTGTTGTTAGGCTGTTGCTAAGGCTGTTCGCACTCGTAATCGTTGTTGATCTTTGCAGACCTACGTAGGCATTTACAGCGACTTGCAATCGAAACGATATTGGTCGAACGCTTGAACGCGAATTTCAGGGAAGTAATAGTAATAATAACAGAGTACGTTTGGGTATGATATAGGGTTAGTGGATCTTCCATGAGCATCTTCATCCGATTCTATTACTATTATTATTATAATTATTAGAGATATTGTTGTCGATGCTGCTGCTGTCATTGTTGTAATTGTCGTTTCCCGTGGTCTCACAATTGCCGTCGGCGCTCTGACCCATCAATGTCGACCTTTTCGTTGTCTGTACCACATCGATGCATGCTTATTTCTAATAGCCTTGCAAGCTGGACGAAAACTCATCGCTTCAGCTGGTTCCGTGCGCGTATGTATCACCGCCTGGCGCGTTGAATTGCGACGAACGAAAACCGATTTTCGTCCCTTCCTTCTGGTGGTGATATCGGCGACACAGTCGGCGGACATCACCGCTGACCTTCTCGCAATGAACTCAAGGGGCCTAGAGTCTCTTCAACCGACATCCATCGTACCATCCTAATGACGGCTATACGCGGATTTTCTGTACGCATGAGAGAGTCCGTCTCCGTATGAGGCGCATTTCTGTGCTGTGTTTGCGACACGATTCCCTCGTGCCAGCGCCGCCGCCGCCACCAAGCCTGGCGCATGGTGTTCTGCTTGGAAGATGCGTGCGCACATTACGTGCTAGTACGTAATATGTTTGCGTACGTATGTATATCTATTTGTATGTAGGCGTACGCATGTATATATATTTCTATGTGTGCATTGAAGTGCAATGTTATTGCTAAATAAACAACATACTATATCTATGTGTGTATGCATGTATATATATATATATATATATATATATATATATATATATATATGTGTGTATGCATGCATTATGTATATCTGTGTCTGTAAATGTGTATGTTTACGCATGTATGCCTGTCTAGGCAACACCAGCTAGCAGAACAAAAGAGAAAAGAAGACACCTGGAGGACTGGAATATATATGAATACATCTACGCCACTACGGTCCGTGTCGAGCTATGTGGTCGGTCGCTTGGGTTTGCCGCGTCGCGTTACCGCGTTTACTGATGGGTCCAAGCGAAAAGCAAAGCTTGAAGGGTGCATGTAGGGAGGTGAGATATGTCTCCTGCCTCTAGTGGCAGAATTCAAAATAGTTGCGGCATTCGTCGGATCATTCCTTCAACTTTCGGCTCACCAACCGTCGTTGGTCGGCACTGTGTGTACACAGCAGGCTTTAGCGCTGCGTATCATACGAATCGTTGGACCATACGATTCTGTGCATGGGTGCCGCGAGTATCGAGGTCATGGCGGGGATAACCACGTTCTGCGCGAGGAGCACTGTTGCGTTAGCTGGAATCACCGTCAGCGTCTGAAACACGTGATGTCGGCCGAATTAGTAAGGGCGTGCAACCGCGGCACGATGCTAGACGATAACCGAACACCGACCGAGCCTTGGCGATGCGTATAGCAATAATTGTTGCAACAATAACAACAACATGTTTTTTTTATTAAATAACAACAGTAATTTTATATTTATACACTTTTGTTTACTCAATAGTGCAACTGGAGAAACAAATGCCTCCACGCAAACAAGTGCACAAATTAAACCACTTCTAGGAGGCCGTATGTTTCGCACGTGTTTCTCAAGCCTGGAGTAGTCGATTTTCACAAAGTTGCAATCACCTCAGCAACAGCAACAATAAGAACAACAACAACAACAGCCTGCAAAGATTACAACAACCCGCCACAGCAAACCTGCAAACCGTGACAGCTGAACGCATCGGCAAGGTCCGGTTGTTGTTATTGTTTAGCATGGCGCAGCGATTGCGGGCACGCCACCATCACCGGCTTGCTAGTTCGGCCGCTATGGAACGTATAGGCAATAACGTCTCTCTCTCTACCGCTGTGAGAGGCCGACCCATCAAGGAGGTGGTCTCCCATATGATGACTTCGGCGGAGGCATGGAGGGAGGCGACGAATTTGTTCGACGCTGTTTTGACACTCAAGACAGCCAAGGAAACGGCCAGGCGGGAGAGGTTTGAGCGGGTCTCTCGGGAGAGTGGTCGAGACGAGGAGCCGAGGGAGGGGGGAGGGGGTGGGGAGCAGCCAGGCCCTCATGGTCTCGACGCACCCTTACAGGACGGATTACAAAATGGCATCCCCCTATCCAACCGCAGGTAGGCAATAACGTCTAAAGATGTACAACTTGTATTGCATTGCCGTTACTCGGTGGGCTTTGCAAGCGAAAAGCTTGCACTGAGGCCAAATAATAATAGTAAGCGACCAGTCACCCGTACCGATTGATTACGCGTCGCTCATCCGTGCAAGGGTTCCGTTCCGGCTAACAGTGCGTCTCTCTGACCCACAGCGATCGTTGGTTTAGTAGGACATTTATTCTGGTTGATCATTGACTAACTAGATTCTGCGTGCTGCAAACTCGAAAAACACCGACCGGCAGGCTGGCTGGCTGGATAACTGGCTGGTCGACCGCCCTGACCGGTAGTCGAAGTTCGCATACGTTTCTATAAGATTATTTCTTCTTCCTATCCTGCAGATCGTCCAGTATAGATTATTAATTTCAGTTCGAATGTAGAACGTAGATGTATCTTCGATCATGTAGGACGCCTACATAGGAACAAACAAACGAACGGACCGACGGACGGACGAACGAACGAAACTTGTGTGCGATAAATAACTATTTGTCATAGCGGAATGCTAATGGAATACGTTTGAATTGAACCGACCTATATACATACATATGTATGAGGATATGATCATTATGCGTTGAGTATGCGACAACGACCTAGCGACCTATGATCTCGTCTTCCGGATTTCTGTAGCGGTCGTAACTTGTTGGATGAACTGCAAGGTCAACTCATATTAGTCACCCACAGTGCGCAAAAAAACGAAAATTGATTGTGTGTCATTAGCCATTGGGCAGAAACATCGTCGTTTGTTCGCCGTGTCTATAGTGAAATGAGTGTCTTAAAGCTTTCAAACGCTCATGAACCTGAACTAGTGGGCTACCATTGCATGAACTCGAAATTCGACTCGCGCTGATTATTATTATTATTATTATTAGTATTATTAAGAACAACGACAAACGCCCAGAACCCTCAGATGCCTTTTTGGTATCTAAAACATATTCAAAGTTCGTAGGACCAGAATTGCTGTTTCTGAGAGATTTGATTTAAGCCAAGCAAACTAAGCAAAAACATCTTGAGCCTTTATTGTTAACGTTTAAATGTTCTTTTATTTTGCCTCCATTTTAACTATGACACTTTATTCTGGTAACGGCTACATGTTTTTATGGTTAACGATTAGTAAAAGGGTTATACAGTTATAGTATAGTGCCACCCTAAGCCGAACTAGCTGTTATTTCGCCTATTATTGTTGGCGGGAGGCTGTTAATCGGCAGCTTGGTGTTGCGGCCGACGAGCGGCAGGGGCACGTTGTAACTGGGGCGAATAGATAGATACTTTACAAAGAAAGAGTTGTTCTTTCTCTCGCGCGATCGCTCTTTACACCCAAACACACACACGGCATTCGTCGTATACGGCCGGGCAAGATGCATTGTTATCAGACCAGCCGTTGAACGCTGACCGCTGTAGTGTCGTAGTGATGGTCCTAAAACTAGTGACAGCGCCGGTGGCAGCGCCGGTGGTTAGAACCTCGAAGACTAGAACCCACTGGGTATTTAATTGAGCACAGTGAATCACTCGTTGCCGAAACCCACTTAGTGTGATTCAAGGCAAACACTGGCAGGTTTCACCTGGCCATCATACACGGCCGCCCTCCTGTTTATCATTGCTTTTCCTGCGCTCGCTCGTCGACACACAATTCACTCCGTTCCACTCCCCCGAAATAACAACAATTATAGTAATCATACTAATAGCAGCAGCAGCAGCAGCGGTTTCTGTGCCTCTTGTGCGCATGCTTCGCATGTTCGAACATTTTTGTGCCGCGTTATCCCCCGCCCGCCCGTTCTCTCTATTTATCTCTCACGTTGGTTTTGTATATATATATATGTGTGTTTGTTTAGTAAGCAATAAGCAATAATAGACTGGTGGTTTGCTTTCCTTTTTGGCAGCGCTCCCAACAGCCGTTCAGGCAGCATTTCCACTCGTCCACTCTTACGTCTCGAGTGAGCCCGTTTACACACGTAGACGTGAAGACATGGAGACATGGAGACCCCAATACACACACATACACATGCATAAACAAATCAACAACAACGCAAGCAGAGACGTATACGACGACGACGACGACGACGACAACGACAACACGCAAGGCGCAAGTTGAGAGCTGCTGTTTGAAGCGACCTGCTAGACCGACCACAGTGGAGCTGTAGCAGTGGTCAGGAGCGCAGCTAGTAATCGAGTAATCTCACTATCTTAAGCAGCAGAAGCAGTGTTAATGACGATGATGCTGGTCATGATGATGGTGATGATGATGATGGTTTGAGAGCATTGCGAAAAATGCTTGTTGCTGCTGCCGATGCTAATGCTGGGGTTTAGCTTAACAACAAAACCAATAACAACAACGACAACAACAACAGCGTCTGCAAGAAAAGCAGCAACAACAACAACAACAGGAGCAGTAACAACAACAACAGAAGCCGCAGTAACAACAACAGGAGCAGCAGTAATAACAACAATTACAGCAGCTGCAGTAGTAGAAGCAGCAGCAACAACAACAACACTACTACCACCTCCGCCACGAACTCTATGAGCTTCAAGGAATCATAAACACGGCTAACGATACAAGGGCCTCTGATCCCTCCTCCTTCCCTCCGGCCTGGCGCGGCCCGAGTTTAAGTATGTTATATATATATATATATATATATATATATATATATATATATATATATATATATATATATATATATATATATATATGTATATAGAGACAGAGAGAGAGAGAGAGATGGAGAGGGAGAGAGATAGAGATAGAGAGAGATCTCTGTATATGTGTATGGGATTTGGGGTATGTGTGGGTCTCAGTGGGTGTGTACTTCATTGATAGTAGTTGGTACCGCGTCCAGCCGCTAACCAGATGAGGCGGGTTGACACGACGCACGAACTGAGCAAACAAGCGCAATACACTGGACAGACACATAGAGAGAGACACACAGAGAGACAGGCGGACACATCTAACAGACTGTGGCTGTTATGTCTGTACGCATCGCGCGCCTCTCTCGCTCCTCGACTGCAAATCGACCAGTTAGCCAACCGAGTAACGCCTGCTCGCTCGCTTGCTTGATGCGATTAAACAGGCATAAGTAAAATGCGCAGCGTCCCCGTCTCTGTTCCATTGTCGCCTCCATATCCCGGATCCGAGAAACATCTGTTCTCTCTCCCTCCCTATCCATATATATATATATATATATATATATTATATATATATATATATATTTATATACATCTCCACAAACATACCGTACCAGCCACATCATAAAGATCTGTTTGTGTGGCAGTGGTAAGGCTGTATGTATGTGTATATATATATATATATATATATATATATATTTGTATTGCCGTAAAGATTTACGGACAGCAACACAGTTAAGTAATAAATTGTTACGTAAACTTATGTAACGATAATGCATATATAGAACGCACGTGGCTAGGCGCAAGTAAACAAACTGAATAGCGTCCAACTGCTATTTAGGGGTTTAGTACTCCAAAAGCATTGCATAAGCATGTGAAACGGGAAAATACATTTAAGAGGATATTTCATACTAAGTTCATTTATGACGATTTCAGCCGTTAGAGGTTATATATCCACTGATGACAAATGTTTTTGAATTGGATCGGTTAAAACAATTGCAGACATTGTTGGTTGACTGACGGAACACATTTCAGCAAATGGATCCGATATAATATATTGGTTTACACTAGTTTAGTAGCAGAGAATTATAGCACAACTGCAAATCTTGAAGGCTGTACAGCTTGTGAAATAGTGATGTTTCTGAAATGCCGGGTACATAGAGCATCGTGTTATCAGTATAAATCCAGGCGCATAAAGAAGTCACCGTTTGTTCATTGGCTCAAGTCGAGTGCGACTGAGCTCTCCCACGAGCTGTAAAAAGTAGTTGGTGCATTAATTCAAATGTGTGGGTGTGTTTGCGTGGACACGCGTCTCCGCATATATATATATATATATATATATATATATATATAGAGAGAGAGAGAGAGCAATCAAGTATGCGATGCACCTGAGCAGCAAATAGATATCAGGCCCGTCAGCCACAGACTTTTGTTGTGGGAGATCTATTGTCGCAGCCTTCCTTGAGGCTAACCAAGCCCTTAAAGCGTTCGCTTAGCCTAATTCCATTAGTGGGACGCACGACGCGCGTTCTTTGTCGAGTCGGCACCGCTCTCGGAGACGACAGTCAAAATGACCATGACGACGACGACGACAACAACAGTAACAACAACAGCAACAACAACAGTAACAACAACAGCAACAACAACAGTAACAACAACAGCAACAACAACAGCAACAACAACAACCAACCACAACGCTCACGATGAGCTCCCGTAGACCACGGTAAGGTGATGCTGTGCTGTCCGCTGGCTTGTCAGCTCCCAATTAGAGCAGACCCGGTTAGATGACTAATCATTGCCGCATCTCGACCCATCTGCCTCTTTTTCTCTCAGCTCATATATATACATATATATATATATATATATATATATATATAGATTATATGTATATATATATATATATATATATATATATATATATATATATATATATATATATATATATATATATATATATATATATATATATATATATATGGAGAGCGCAGAGAGGAGGACCATAATTGCCACGAAAACTGTGCCTTTACGCGGCGGCCGCGCTGCCACACGCGTGTCTTTTCCCGCTTACTCTTTCGTCATTCATTGTTCGCTAGTTGCTGCTGGTTAGTCGGGGGGTCGGCGAGCATGCATATAACACTAGCCAACTGATGGGGTGGACGCGCCGGGAACGCCAGGGTGGCTGGGGGGTCGGGGTGGTGGTTCATCAGCTCTCATTGTGTGCTGGGGGTGCCAAACCGAACCCCCCCGCCCCGCCCAGCCCGCGACTCTCGGGTGGAGGTTGGATCTCGGGGGATCGCCGATCAAAGGCGGCGTTCTGGCCGGCATAGACAGGGAGTCCGCCCTCTGTGCTCTGCAGCGAGGGCCATTTGTTACTCGTCGTCGTTGTCGTTGAGGTCGTCTCGGGCGGGTACGGGTGGACATACGCTCATGCATTTACTTGTATATATGTTTGTACGACGCTCACATACGACGAATGCACATACATACACACAAACATACGGGAAAACGGCCAGACATGCAGGCTGTTAGGTAGGTATGTTGGTTAAGGGAGACTATGCATGCACGATTACGGTCGACCCTGGTCGATCGTGCAAAAGCAAACAAATCTTCTGGCGAGAAGTGGTGAAAAGGCCAACGAGTTATGGTGGACGTCACTGAGGACGTTTCACCTGGTCGCTGCGATACACTACGATGCATTACGGCCACACACATACGCACATACACAGTGATGTCGTATTTGTTCAACCTCTCCTTCTGCTTTAGCAACCGCTAATCTAACTATTAAAAGTTTTAAAATAACTGCTACGACATTGACAGCAACGAAAGCAACAATAACAGCAACGAAAGCAACAACAACAACAACCACGTCAGCTTCATTACCAGCCCCACCCCTAGATGATTGCCGCTGAAGAGATGCACGTTGGAATCATTGCACGTGCAGTGATTCCAACGTGCATCTCTTCAGCGGCATCTAATTCAGATTTTTTGCAGACTGAGAACGGGTTGCTGAGTTTATCGTGTTTGACGTGTATCTAATCTCGCACATAAAGTCGAAGCGTCTGGGCAAAACGAAATACCTTACAGTGTTCTTCGGGTCTGTTTTGTGTGTGCTATTTGTTTTGTCGTTTTTGTTGTTGTTCTCGTTGTTTGCAGCGGAAAAACACGAAACAACTCTCCACAGGAACAGCAACTCTCTCTCTTGCAGGTGCTGGTGCTGGTGACAATATCCCGTGCGTGTAGAGAACACATATTCGAGCATACTTCCACTTCTAGTATATACATATTCCTACTTATTTTTGCACTCGCGAGAAGCCTAAATACTTACATGTACACCTACCTGATCCGACTGACTAAACATTCCGTTGTTGCCGGGAACGTCAGCGACATACGCTGCACCGCGCAGCTAATGACGTAGTGTTTCTGGCGAGCTGCTTTACAATATCGGCAAACATTGGACGGGAGCGTCACGTCGTTGAACCCCACCGTATATATATATAGATATATATAAATATATATATATATATATATAGATATATATATAATATATATATATATATATATATATATATATATATATATATATCAGAGATATATACATCTATATATCTATATATATAGATATATCTACATATTATCTCTATCGATATATCTATATACATATATATACAACTCTATTTACTATATATCTAGTATCTCACTCTCTCTATCTCTCGCTCTATCTGTCCCTCTATATCTCTCTCTCTCTCTCTATCTCTATCTATCTATCTCTATCTCTATATCCCCGTCTCTCTCTCTCTCTCTCTCTCTACGTCTCTCTCCCGGTCGTTCTCTTCTCCTCGCCGTCTCGTCACCGTGACTTGCCGCAGCGGTAGCAAGAGCATTGTTCTAATCATGAGGGGCAGTTTTCATAAGTAGCATCAGCAGGAGCCGGCGACAAATAGCCGGAGGTGAGCATGCAGCATAGGCGTAGTTCGCATGAGCTAAACAAAATTGTTCACGGCAACCGCAGCAGAGCGTACTGCTATCGTGTACGGATCAACGCCTCGAAGCCGAAGACCCACCGCCATATCTCTGCTAGGGATCGTGCTCCGAGAATCGGCCGCCTTATACAAAACATTTACACTTTCACATACACACTTAAACACATACAATCACATTGCGTGCAAATGCATATGTTTTCAAGTTCGGCCCAGGAATTGTGCACGGTTGTTTATAATGTTTGTATATACACACAGAGGTATGTATACACATGTGTATAAGAGGTGTGAATATTATATACATATATATATATATATATATATATTTATATATATATATATATACAAAGACAAATCAGGCGATATATATGATGTATATGCATGTACAGAACGAAAGGAAGAGACGGAGGACAAATGGAGCAAACGACAAATGTGCACACACATCAACACGCGTTGGCACAGCGTGCCTAGGTACGCAGCGAATAGGTGCCAGATTCAATCTGGCAAACCCTGCTTGCTTTGGAGGAGGGGTACCACTGTATGTACGTCAGCAGCAGTTAGGGGGGCGTATACTTCCCACCGTCGTTAGCTTCGGATGAAAGGATTAGAAGGCGCGCGTGAGGAATACCACCGTCGCCACCTCCACCATCACTATCGCCGCCAGCAGCAGCAGCAGCAGCCGTAGAAGCCACAGACCCAAGTCCATGTGTGCACATCTTGCGAACCCACACCCGCTTTCGCTCTACATATCTCTTTTGCTGGTATGTACATCTCGTCGCGTCATCTGCGACCACCACTACATATTGTGGCAGCCACTTCGTACATATATGTATATATATATATATATATATATATATATACATATATATATATATATATATATATATATATATACCTGTGTGTGTTTGTACTAGTAGCAATAGTATGGGTCGTGGGTGTAGGTAGTCCATGCGTACGGGTCGTGCCGTTGGTCGCTTTTTAAGACGAAGCTCGCTCGAGAAAATGAAACTTTCGCACTAGCTACCTCGCCTGCCCTCTGATACTCGCATATGCTCGCTACGGCGTGATGGCTGGCTGACTGGTTAGATTTGTGCGTGCTCACTGTCCCAGAAAATCTCTCAGTGGGCCTCTGAGTTTGCTCTCTAACCAAGGCGGCGGAGCTGCGAGAAAAGCGATGTGCGCCCCCCCACCCCCCCTCCCCCCCCGCCTACAGTTTTGTCTGTTCATCAGCAGTAGGTGGTGCAGTTGCTGCTGCTGAGGCTTTTTGCCGAACTTCATCGGGCGAGATTTGGCATCGCTGCCACTTGCGTGAGCGTATGATTCTAAAGACGCTCTGAATGTTTATATATATATATATATATATATATATATATATATATATAGTTATTTATATATATATATTCATAATACGCGCTTTATTTACAATAAAGGGAAAATGTACATTGCAAAAAATCACAACATTCATGCATAGGTTCGGGTTGCTCTCCAAGGAAACAGGGACATTACAACTTCCTTTTTCGCTATGCATTTCGGTTCGTAGCGAACCTTAGATCGCGTATGCGAATGTCTACAGTTGAACATTTGACAACATAATTCTTCATTTTGTATGACCCTTTGTAAGCATTTTTGGTCCAGTTCTTTAAAAACATCAACTATGTCCTCTACGTGTCTGTCCTTTCGTGGCACACCGCAACGAAATGCAACTTTATCAACAAATTTCTTTAAAACATTCTGCAATAATTGTCGATCCTTCTCGTTGCTGATATTTATTTATATTTGTTTTACTTACGGGGCTAACTTAGTAAAGGCTTACATTTAAACTGAATCCATATTTTGGAAGACTTTTTAAATTTTAATTGTATGTTGTTTAATATAAAAATGTAATGCTAAGATGGTGTGAAGTCAAAAGACAAACGAAACACCAAGTTGGTGATACCAAACCGCACACAGCAATGTAATCCTTGTGAACTGTGTTGTAATATAAATATATGACGAATAATTAAACATTGGTGTTAACAAAGAAAACAATATATGTATATATCTACGCGCGTTTCACTACGCGTGGTTGCCGACATTCACCACGATACATATATCAGCAATCGTCAACCAGCTACTCTATTGGACCGTTAGTAAATTGCTCCAACTTACTTCCCACAGGAAATCTACCACATAGCAAAACTGTAGTGTGGATTCTAGCAAGTTGAATTATATATATATATATATATATATATATATATATATATATATATATATATATATACATATATTACAGACACAGGCAATAGCCTTTTTTTGCAAAATGCCCTGCATGGTTACAATTGTTTGAAGAGTATTATAGAAATTTCAAGCTCAATGAGGAATTACTGAATTTAAATAAATTTGCCGTTTAAAAATACGGTCCAAAAAAATTATATATATATATATATATATAAAAAAAAAATATATATATATATTGATATACTCCGCAAGCTTCAGAAATAAATTACATACAGTTCAAATTTGGTTGTAGGGTTATGATTCTAAAGTATTTGGCGTGAACGCTAAAAAAGAACTTCATTTTTGGCGAATTCTCTTCTAAGCGACCATGTCGCGTCTTCTGACCGGCCTTGCATATTTCTCAGATGGAGCAGAATTTTATCACGAAAACGAAGGTGTGCTTAGTTTCTGTATAGGAAGAATTGTCTCGCAACAGCACATTTTCTGCTCCTATGTCGGGCAAAAACACCAGTGTCACAAATTGTAGTAATTTAACTCTCACTCCGAAACAAGACTTCTCAGAGACCATGTTCCACTGGAAAAAACATTTGCTTTAACGAGCTCTACAATTCTGTAGATCGCTCTTCAAATATTCCTGCAACACCCTGTATATATATGTATATAAAATAGTCGTCAAAATCCCGTTCAAAGACTACACGGCTGCACTTACCAGGCTATAGTGCGGTTTGTAGCAAAAGCGGTCGTTGCTGTGATTCTTGTCGCTGGTTATCCAATACGAATCGTTCTTGCTTGGAAATTCATTTTGAAACTTGGCGCCCTTTTCTATGATTGGCCGAGCGTAGGTTAATGAGTCCATACACATAAGCGTGTAAAACATCCAAGGAAAATGGCTGCTTACATCGTGATCAAACTTCGAAACGCTAATATTCAAAACTAGGCGAAAGTTAACGCCTAACAGTGTTGTGCATATTTGCTTTAAAAAGCAAAATATTAGCTGGGCAATGAGGTAATGGTAATAACAGCTCGCGCGTTTCGAATTCCCGTCGGCTCTGTTGAAGCTCCGTAGTCCTCGTGGCCTAATGGATAAGGCGTCTGACTTCGAATCAGAAGATTGCAGGTTCGAGTCCTGTCGGGGACGTTAACTTTTTTTGTTTTAATACTAATCTTTTGTTTTTTTATTCGGTAAAGTATATTATCACACGAAATACCATCAGTTTAAAAGACAAATTAATAACTAAATTAGAATCAATATTCAGGAATCACGAAAAAGGCGTATATCATGATATCAAATTTCCTAGCAAAGAAATTAGTTATTACGAATGCAAGCATGGTGACATTCAGGGACCAAATCTAATATGTTCGGACTTTTATTTAGACATTGCATAGGTGTACCGGAGATTACAACTGTGTAATAATTAGTCTTTCTTTAAAATAACCTGGCCCTGATTGCAAAGTTATCATGCATCGCTGTTGTGAGAGACTGGCTTTGCTGGGCTGATCATTACTAATAATATTACTAAAAAAACAAATATGAAGTGCTGAATACGCGTTATTACATTTAAAGTCAGATTTTTACATGTTTTCAGTTGATTAGCATTGCTAAATGGAAAATGTGTAATGTGTCGTATATACAGAATTGTTTTCCTTCGTACCAAAAATTCTTTATTAACTGTCGGGTGCTGTGGTCTCGTTCCGTTTCTTTCGTGATATCTTTTTCACCATTTTTTTTAGCTGTCGTATGCAGTTGTATTGGCGGTTTGCTGTTCACCTCGAAACGATCCATCTTAGGACAACCCTAAACGAACGCTAGCGTCCTTGTCTAGGCTCTGTGTGCGCCACGCCATCATAGTTCAATGATGTTCTTCTGTTCCGACAGGCCAAGGCAGAAAGAAGAAATAGATTTGCCACTTTGCGAGCTTGCTCAGCTAGGATCAGTAATATGTCGACTGTCGATCTGTTGTTGTTGTATTGCATTGCTGTCTGTTCTGTCCGTAATCTTATATATAATATGTCTACGCATGTGTGTGTGTGTTTATGACCAAGGGGGCAATGATTGTCTCGTTTGTACGAAAGGGATGTTCGGCGAAGGGTCGTTCCTTGTTCCTGCGCTTCTCTCGCTTGAACCAACCTCGTTTTGGTGTTTGTTGTCCTTTCGACGTACAACGTCGTAGGAACGTGCTTCGCCTTCGCCGAAAATGTGGATCATGCAGCGTGATGACAATGATCAGCAATGAGGATACCCGGCGACGAAGATCAAGGCGTCCCCGAGTTAGCTCGGCATACAGAACAGCGGCACATTGGCGCCGACGCCGCTAGACAGGTGCACTTCTCCAGCGCAGCCGTGGCTCTCACGAGCACGCGACCTCAGTCACCTGCGTCTGTCTGCGATTCGCAAACTGGCCGAATTCGAGTAGAGCGCTCGCTCACCTGGCTGAAACTAAACGGCTCGCCGCACCTCGAGCGAGAAACTCATGGCCTGGCGACTCCTCGGAGCAGTGCCCTCTACTCAGAGATTTAGACAGAAAAGGAGGAGAAATAGGGGCCGGTTATGTGAATGGCCCATCCTCTAAAATATTTATGTAGGCTGTATGGATTGGTCGGTGAAGCCTAGTAGAATACTAACGCGATTGTACGTTTCCTACATAGGGCGTAAAGCTTTATGCTGGTGTGCGCAAATACCGGTGGAATAGATTATGATGTCACAAGATTATTGCATATATATATATATATATATATATATATATATATATATATATATATATATATATATATATATATATATATATATATATGTACATATATAAGTTACAAGTAATCTACATGCCACTTATTATGCTTATCTACATGCTACTTTTTATTCAAAATAAGCAGGTAATTCACACGTTTCTGCAGTGACTGTGCGTCGATGTTGACGGCCATCGTGTCAAGTCGTAGCTTATATATATATATATATATATATATATATATATATATATATATATATATATATATATATGTATATATAATCCGTATAATACATAATAAGTATGTATAATATATGTATAATAATATGTATAATATAATACATAATAAGTATGTATAATATCCGGGGCAAAAAAAGCGAATCACCTATTGCATTTGATATTAGGCATACTTTGTACCCACAATCGTCGCGGCATATTAAACATGGTGACAAAAGGCCATATGACACAATGCAACCATTTTCGTTTTTAGACAATGTATTGTTGAACTGTTTAACTTAAAGCAGCTTGAAATAAACGTAATACAATAGTGTGCATTGCTGTAACAACAGCCGTTATGCGATTTTACATTGAGCTAATCGACAATCATCAATAAATTGTTGTCGGATATTCTTCCACTACTCGCTCATAGCTTCGCATTTATTTATCGCTCAGAGCTCTGGGATTATTGCTGGTCCTGAATTTCTGGCTCTAACTTGTCGTTTCAGCATCTTCCAACATGCCCCATGTTCGATGAAATATTGGGTCGGCAAAACATGCTGGCCACTATTAAGTTATTAAGTGGGTTCAGGCAAGGTTCTGCAAGGTACCCGTCAATAGGTGCAGCGGTGTGCGCTCTGCGGCCGTGCATGAATATGAATTGATCACAAACAGCCCTTGCGTAACTCACGACGCGGTGTGTCAGAATCCCCTCATCAACGTACATTGCTGTCATCTTGCCAGCCTGTCTATGTATGTACATATGTATGCATGTATGTATGTCTAGTAACAGATATACATACACGTCCCACAATGCAAGCTTGCGCAATCAGCTCTCCTCGTCGCTGTAGGATCGTACACTTCTTTCCGTCTATCGTTACCGTCGAGAGGCATCCTGCCTGCCTGGCCTCATCGTCGACGATAGATCTGTCTAGTACTGTCTATCGGTTAACGGCTCGTTAATTTTGTCGGTGATCTCTCGCGTAAACCGGCACCGTCGTATCGGCGTGTCGGTGAGCTGTGGTGGTCAGTTGTGTTGAACGATGAACAGCGGGTCTGTAGGCCCTAACATTCATGTTCTGCAGTCTTCATCGTACAGTACGCACCGTCGAACAACTTTTCGCTCGAGCGCTACGTAGCTGTTGGCTTAACTGAATGGCAGTAAGGCAGTCGCCGACGATTCGCAAAACAGTCAATAAAATCCTGTTAGTTGTAGCTCGAGACCGCCGCTCTTCGATGGTAGCTGCCCGTGAGCTAATACCGTTTGTTGATAGACTTTGCTAACGGAGGTGGATTCGTTCTCTATTCAGTTGTCGAGCTACAAAACTCTCTGACTCTAGCTAAACTCAAGCAAAACAACGAACTGGCAGGATCAAACGGTGTACTACTGTCTTTCTTTGACTGCCGTGTTCCAAGGCTGTGTAATGGATTGGTGACAACACTATCAAAATTTTTTGACTTGCTTACATTTCATTTTTCTTTTTTGCAACAATTGGTGTCTTGTAGTGGTTTATATACGGCTTATACTCACCATGTACAATTTTGTTTTTTACTATTTTAAAATAATCTGCTCTGGGAAACTTGACCAAAGCCAAATTTTGAGCCGTTTTTTAAAATTCAACGCACACACATCTATAGCTATGATCCTCTGAAATGTTGTCACTGTTTCCCCTATGGCTTTACATATTGACAGACATACGCGTACATGGGCTGTTACATATTGACATAGCTGTCTGATGCTGTTACATATTGACAGAACTGTCTGAAAGAGCATTCGTGTCTGATATCTTTCTGGACATCGGTAAGGCTCGGCAGCCAAAAGAAAATTGATTCTGCATTGGCCAACAGAACTACTTTTGTCGTCTAGGTTTGCAGTATTAAGGATGTTTAGTTAAACGGCAAATTCCTAGTTGCTAGGGGCAGAGAAAAAGCTTTATTGGCTACTAATCTTGATGATTAATTCGTTAATTACTCTGACCGTCATCATCAAGTGATAGCTTAGGGAAAATACTGCCTTATTGCGATATAATGTTCTCCATCATAGTTTGTTCAGCTGACGGAGGTACATCAACGAAATATCATTGTTTGCTCATGTACTTGATTCCTGCTGACATCTTTGTGGGCCAGCTGCAAGGTGAATCTACAATATATATATATATATATACGAGGTGTGTTCAAAAAGTATCGCGACTTTTGAATTTTCGCGGGTTACGTATATTTGAATTTCGATTTTTTTTGTGGCGTTATGTTGGTACTCATGTCTCTCACTTATGCCGACAAGCTCGGCCATTTTGAATGTTCATTTAATTGTTGACAGCTGTTTTGCTTGCACGTGTTTTTGATCGTCTTCGATTTTTACCTATTCAAAAAAATGGATTAAAGAACCTGTATCAAATTTTGTGTGAAAAACGAAATTAAGTGCGCGGATGCATTCCGAATGTTGACTGTGGCATACGGAGAAGCTACCTTGGACCGAAGCAACGTTTATCGGTGGTACAAAATGTTCTCAGAAGGCCGAGAAGATGTGAACGACGAAGAGCGTGCCGGACGCCCGAGCACTTCAACAACAGACGAAAAAATTAATGAAGTGGAGAAAATGGTATTGGCCAATCGTCGAATCACCGTTAGAGAAGTTGCTGAGGACCTAAACATATCGATTGGCTCGTGCCATTCGATTTTTATCAATGATTTGGGCATGAGACGGGTCGCCGCGAAATTCGTACCAAAATTGCTCAATTGCGACCAAAAACAGCATCGCATGAACATTGCTAATGAGATGTTGGACTCTGTCCGCGACGACCCAAATTTGCTCCAGAGGGTCATAACTGGTGACGAATCGTGGGTTTATGGTTATGACGTGGAAACCAAAGCTCAATCATCTCAATGGAAGCTGCCGCACGAACCAAGACCGAAAAAAGCGCGCCAAGTTCGGTCGAATGTGAAAGTTTTGCTGACAGTTTTCTTCGATTGCAGGGGCGTGGTGCATCATGAGTTCTTGCCACAGGGTAGAACGGTCAATAAGGAATATTACCTGCAAGTTATGCGCAATTTGCGCGAAGCAATCCGCCAGGAACGCCCGGATTTGTGGAAGAACAAAAATTGGCTTTTGCACCACGATAACGCCCCTGCTCACACATCGTTGCTTGTGCGCGAGTTTTTGGCCAAAAACAACACACTAATAATGCCGCAGCCACCGTATTCCCCAGATCTGGCCCCCTGTGACTTTTTCTTGTTCCCTAAACTGAAGAGGCCCATGAAAGGACGACGTTACGCTACGCTTGACGAGATAAAGACGGCATCGAAGGAGGAGCTGAACAAGATAAAAAAAAATGGTTTTTTGAAGTGCTTCGAAGATTGGAAAAACCGTTGGCACAAGTGTATAATATCTCATGGGGATTACTTTGAAGGGGACAAAATAGATATTCATGAATAAATGAATAATTTTTGAAAAAACACAAAAGTCGCGACACTTTTTGAACACACCTCGTATATATATATATATATATATAATGGAACATGGTCTCTAAGAAGTCTTGTTTCGGAATGAGAGTTAAATTACTACATTTTGTGACACTGGTGTTTTTGCACGACATAGAAGCACAAAATGTGCTGTTGCGAGACAACCAGTCCTCCTATGCAGAAACTAAGCACCGTCGTGTTCGTGAGAAAACGCTTTCTGCTTCTTCTGAAGAACATATAAGGCCGGCCAGAAGATGCGGCATGGTGGCTTAGACGAGAATTCGCAAAAAATCAAGTTCTTTGTTAGCTTTCACGCCAAATACCTCAAAATAATTACCCTACGACCACTTACAGCGCTCAAAACTAACAGATTTAGGCAACATGTGCTTTTAAGTGCATGTAAAATGACCGTGTGGCGACGCGCTGCGGCTGTCGCGCGACACGTCCGTGGCAGTGAACGTCGCCACACAGTGGTTTTACATGCACTTAATCTGGACATCCCGCCAAAAAAATCTTAGTTACGGAAGCAGAATTTTCTCACAAACACGACAGTGCGCTTAATTTCTTCTTATTAGAAGACTGGTTGTCTCGCAACATATTGTGATGATTAATTAATCAATTACAATACGTTTGCACACTCGGCAGTGCTCGCCTTAATAAAAATGGTGGTAAAAAAGTGCCACGTGAGGTTAAGAATCAGCTTTTCGTGTCCTTGCTTGATGGTAGCCCCCGCTCTTATGGACCCGGTGCGAGCGGTATATCCTCAAGGTTCCTTGCAACGTTAAGACGGTAAGATCCATAAGATTCCTCTTCGTGACGCCGAGCCCTAAGAGCGTACTCGCAGGTTCGGAGTCCCTTAATAAAGTCGGAGTCACCAATGATTATCTTGGTGATGGCTAAACTAGCACTACGACTTTCACTGGCTTAGTCTACATTAGGTACTCATTGTTCTGGGGGTTGGGGGTGGTTTTTAGTGGATAGTGCGCTCGGATTAGAGTGAGTCATGTACTCTCTCCCCGTGCATTTAGCCCCACACTACCGGCGATTATTATATCGGCGGGTGTGGGTAAATGCATTTCATACCCCTAAAAATGTTTTTAAAAAAGTACTCATTTTTAGTAGAAGAACCGAGGGCGGGGTGTTCGTCCGGCGTGGCCTATCTAGGAGGCGAGTGCGCTAGTCGTGGTGATCATCTACGGCGGGATGTGTCGCCGACTCGATTCCTGTTATTGTTGATGATCGAATTTTCTTTGAGCGATCCTCATTGAGGATCCAAACGAGATAAATCATATCGCTAAAAATTAGCGACCATGCTGCTGCCACAAGCACTGTTCGGAAAATACTAGATATTTCAACATGTTCGCTTATGCTGCCGCTCTAGGCGCCCCTGATTTAAAAAAGAACAGTGACATGTCATCATTTAGGTATGCATGTCGAGCAAATTAATAATCCATCAATGTATGCGTATCTGTACGTCTATACGCACGTCGGTTGTATATGTCTTGGGTTGTTGTTGATACGGTTTTGTTGGATGCGGGACACGGATACTTGCGTGGCAGCAGAGGAGCGTGACACAAACCTTACGCATATGACGATCACATCTAGCAAGGCAACGAGCGCAAGTGTCGGCGAGTGATGTTAGACTCAACTTTTCAACAAACAATCAAACAATAGTTGCATTTGCCTTATTACGGAACTGGAATTAGGTGCTGGGTGTCAATATGATTGTTCGTCTTGTGGCTATGGGCGCGTTCGGTTTCCCGAATAATGTGGCTGTCGTTCATAGCTGTGCACTATTGTTTTCGAAATTATGAATTGACTTTGCATTAACCGACATTAGCCTTCGGCCCGGTTTATGAGAGTGAGTAATGCGGAAAATACTAGCGACCTTTTGCGGTCACGAGGGCATCTATCTAAAAAAAAGATTATTTTTGCGCTAACCACCAGCCAAGATTTAACGTCCACGGGACTGCTTTTCGTATTGCTTCATAGACGGATCCCCATAAATGCAAACGTGCCACGATGGGGCTCGAACCCGCGCACCCATGTGTCTTCTCCGGTCGCGAGGCGCAGACGAATGCACCCGCCGCCACGCCACCGGGCTCGGCGCATCTATCTAAAAGGTTTGCGTGAACCACTCGTTCCTGCAGATGACGTCGCATGATCTGTGAGCTAAAACCCAGACGATGACGCATCGTTTTCGAGTCCGATTGTTTTTAGCCGCTGTTTCCAGTTGGTGGTCGAAGCGCTGAGTCTAGAAAGACATCGGTTTATTGTCCGATGTTTAGCGTTCATGCTACCTAATGAAGTTTCACCAAAATTAAATACATTGGTTACCCGAAGGCCTACCTATTAGGGTGCAAAAATGGCCGATTGGTTTGAATTACCCATATTTGGCGAACGCCGTAAGCGGCTATGAGAGTAATGTAACAAGTGAAGGCACAGATAGCTAAGCTTAGAAACAGGAAAGGTCGCTGGGCACTCCCAGCGCATTTTTTTGGCATCACCCCCCATATTTAGACTACGTTTGCTTCTCGCAGTAGCCGGGGGGAAATGAAGACTCTAGGGGTATTCATCAATCAGATGCGATAGTTACCCATTCGTCGTTGCCTTCCAACAGATGCTGCTTGGCATATCGTTCGCGGGCGAACTAAATAAAATAGAAAGCAGCTGCTGGCTCCGTGTATGAGCCTTGTTCCTAGTATACAAGTACATACTCCTGCGAGGTGAAGGTGACTAATTGCCAAATAAACGCGTACAATTTGGATTAGAGTGCGCCCATTTAATCATCCGCTAAGCAAACAAATCGTTTAGGAACTCAACTAGGACCATGGCCTATTTAGTGATAAAGTCCTAGCTCCTTGTATTATTAAGCCCACATAAAAAAAGTGTCTTGGTAATTCACGTTTTATAAGTGTACGTAGAGCAGATATGTCACCTTGCTTGAAGAGTGATTCTATATTAGACACAATGTCAGCTGTCGGAAGCTGCTCCCTGACTGTTAGAAAAGCTAATGCACTGCTTCGATAAAGTTCACCTTAACAATTAACTGACTTTGCGAGAACCTTAACTGTTGCATCGGCTAACCGGGTAACATAAAAACAGACGCACTTTTTTCCGCAAGAAGTTCTCTCTGTTTCTAACCCTCTGTCAAATGTCAAAAACTAAAACGATTAAATTTCGTCGCGGAAGTAGGCTCACCGAGAAAAAAATGAATTTCACTTGAAGTCAGCACACATTGCATTTGTTTATCATATTTCTTACCTTGGGATAGTTTACTGAACAGAAGCATTACATTTTACCAAACATATCGAGAAAAAGTTCGCAAGGGCATTTTGTCATTTCATCCCAGAGTCTCATCGGTTGTTGCCGGATGTTGCTCTAAGCCTTTTTAATTTAAACCTTGCACCGACCATTACTTACGGGATACAGGGCATATGGCCCAACGTCGAAGTAAAATTCTGTTGGGCTCAACACCACGCTTTGCCTTTGGAAAACCTCAGAACCACTTATGGCTTACCGAGAAGAGGTCTTCGACGATCAACTTGCTAAGTAAGAATATGTGTTTGTGGATGTTAACTCAATTCAATTCGGTTTATTATATTTTCAAACACACGCTCCTTACATCCGTGCTTCATTTATCATAGTACTTGTCATTCCAGTTATCTATGACATTATTAATATTTATGGGCACTCTGTTTAAGTTGTATCGATATATTAATAGAGAAACAGTAACAAATAGTGGTAGTAATAAAATTAATCATAGGGCGGTACGTGTTGCGGATTCTCAGAGGTGAGCAGTAAAAATTTCTGTTGGTTGGATATAAAATAAAAATATAATCTTGAAGGTAACATTTCAAGAAAGTTTTTTTATACGCAAGAATATCTAATTTAAATTTGTAAAATAATGGTATTTTAAGTTGTTTATGAATAACATAACGATGATATACACGTTCGTCTCTCATGTGGGCAAATGGCAAAATAATGGCCCTTCAAGCACAATTCTGTGCAACCTGTATTTTATTTTTAAGTGTTGCAGCAGAAAAATAACGATTTATATAAAATCAACATCACATTAGAGGTTATGCCAGTATTGCTTAGCTTGCTCAATTGAGGCACACTCTGTGTAAGTTTGGATATTAAGGTATTAATGCGATTTCGGAACGTGAGACCCCAAGGGTTACACCTACGGATTTATATTTGAATGCTTGTTGTATAATAATGTATAATGTAATTGCTTGGTTTATTGGTCCTTTCTGTGGACTTAGTATTATTTCTTTTATTTAAACACAGTCTGTGTTTTGAATACCAAGTTGAGGTAAGATGAAGTTAGCAATTTGTATACTCAACATAGCTATTCCTATTTTGTTAGTAAAGTAAGCAAAGGAAAGTTATGTCATATGCAAAAGCGAGAGCTTTTACTTCACTAGCCTCTAGGAGCAAGTTAATGAATATTTGGAATAGTGTTAGTGAGAGGCTAGTCCCTTAAGGTGTGAGAGTAAGTGCGGTAAGCATTGTCGCCGTGTCTGGTGATTTGTGCCCTATCGCTTAAGTAAGAATAAAAAATGCACTAGGTACTTGAGCGAATTCTAGTTGTGTGAGTGTATTGATGAGAGTCTTTTTATCTACGCTGAATTGAATGCTTTTTCAACAACAAAGATTTCAGTATTGTTTTATTGGACTCCTAGTTTTTTGTTATAACTGCTTAGAGGTGAGCCATATACCGCTGAGAATCAGCGGCTGTGCTGCCACTAGGACTGTTGGGGAAATCCTAGATATTTCAACATGTCCGGCCCTCGGTGCATTGAAGATATACTTCATGGTGAGTTGCAAGCTCATAGAGGACGGAGAATAGTCTAAAATTATAAACAACCTTCTTAAAAATGTTTTCAAATCAAGAGATGAGCTGAGTTTGTATTACAGTTACTACGAAAGATAAGTTGCATCGGTCTAATCAAGTATGTATTGTAAAGATCGAATGACCATGGATAATTGTTTCAACTAATTCCGCCAGTAACGGAGCGCAACTTATAGGCCGATAATTAGTTACTTCATTTTTGCCCATTTAAATATATTGGCGCAAGAAATAGCGTTTCAATGAAATTAGAGCGTTTACCACTAAGATCTGGAAAGTTACATGTTGCAAAAATAGATAGTTCGTTATTCGGATCGCAATGTGTGGATTCCATATGAAGTTATGTACATGAGATAGGTTTCACAAAATAACGACCGGTTGTGAATGCAGGCTATATGGAGAATGTACTGTCTACAGGAGAGATATTGCTGACAAGAATGCTGTAAAGAAGCTGTAAAATAAAAAAGTTTAAACGCTGGTTAATAAATAAATATCATGTAACGTTAGCCGTCACATTTTTAAGGGCACTTGAATCAAAGGCGCCTCATGAACGTGTCTTGAACGCATGCCACAAATGTTCTATAGTTCGCCAGATGGGGCTGCGAGACAGGAGGGCAATATGTGAGTTTGAGAAAACAAGAGAACAACAAAGAGGAATGTATGCATAATGGGTCGTTAGAATAAAGCAGCGGAAATTTGTATTAACAAGGTGCAATGATGCCTCCACAACATTGGTAATGCTTTCAACGGCAGCTTTCAACTAGCACATGTCTGAATGTGAGAATAGGATGGCAGACATTAACCTGCCCTCTTATGAAACCCAGACAATGACGTGTAGTTCGCGGACGCGCTGCAACTATGAGAATAGACACCTAATCGCACGATTTGCTGTACATGGCTTCCAGAAGGAGATCTGTATTCGAGGGAAATTCCATTAAATTGTCTCGTTATGTTTGTGCAAACTCTGCGGACGACAGTGTGATTTATATTACCTCTAATAATGTGATAGGGAGTTCCGTTGACGCGAATTTTGGAACCGTGATGAATATACATACAGGTAGTTCAATAAGTTCTTAGAATGAAAACCGAGAATTTTCCAAATCATGTTTTTAAATTTTTCTTATTCGATATACTCCCCGAGAAGCTCAATACACTTTTTCCACCGAGATTTCAGAGCTTTCATACCTCTTGAGTAGAATTCCGCGTCGTTAGACTGAAAATAGGCATTGACAGCAGCCTTAACCTCTTCATTGCTGGAAAAACGCTTTCCACCGAGACTATTCTTCAAATGTCCGAAGAGGAAATAATCAGAGAAGCCAGGTCTGGAGAATAGGAGGGTTGTTCAATAAGTTCGAACCTCAGTTGGGCCAGTTTTGCCGATGCTTGCCGGAACTTGTGTGCAGGAGCATTGCCCTGGTGAAACGGGACAACCTTCTTCTGCAAAGCGGGCCGTTTCACGATGAGTTCTTGCTAACGGCAGTCCAACAGTCTTGCATAATATTCTCCTGTGATCGTTTTACAGCTCTCAAGGTAGTCGACCAGCATTATTCTACGTTGGTCTTAAAAAACTGTAGCCATCACCTTTCCGGTCAATGCCGTTGTCCGCACCCTCTTCGGAGGTTTTTCATCAGGTGCACACCATTGGCAAGATGCTTTTTGGGTCTCGGGAGTGTAGTGATGAACCCGGCTTTCATCGACGGTCATGAATCTGCACCAAAAATCCGACAGATTGTTCGACATCTTGGCCAAATTTCGCTGTAAAGCCAAAACAGGCGCGTCTTTTTGGCCTTGGTTGAGCAAATGCGGCAGCCATTTTGCTCTAAGCTCTTTCATCTTCAAGTTTTCGTGTAGGATAAAATGCACACTGCCTAAACTAATCCCTAATGCCTCCGCTATTTCCTTAATGTTCATTCGCTTATCTGTGCCTGAATCTGAATTTTTCGCACTTTCTCTACGTTTTCCTCATCAGTTGCCGTTTTTTGGCCTCCTGGACGTAGTTCATCCTCGGTGCTCCTGCGACCTCTTTTTAACACATTAATCCAGTTGGAAACAGTGGCAAAACATGGCGCAGAGTCACTGTACGTCTCGTCTAACTCAATTTTTACTTGGGTCGCATTCCAACCTTTGAAATAAAAATGCTTGATAACCACTCGAAACTCTTTTTCTCCATTTTTAAAAATCACGCCGATACGTTGCACGGGAAAAGCTATCAAACGAAATCGCAACGGCCAATCACCATAATATATTGAGTGCTAGCAGTCGAAAAGTTGCAGTTCCTATTAGCGGTGAAAGCGTGCCCAAATTCGAATTCTAAAAAGCTCATTCTAAGAACTTATTGAACTACCTGTATATTTAAATGTGTGTTTTCCTTCCTGTTGTAAACCAACCATCGATTAATAAAGTACTATGTCTGGGAGTTCTTTAACATTGGTAATGTGGATGCTAAATTAGTAAATACAATAATAATACATATCAGACATAATGTATAGTTCTCGCTCATGTGAATAAGTAAGTGCCGGTAAAATGCAGTCATCAACGTTAAAGGTCAATTACGCCGTGTTTTAGTACGATGCGTTTGGAGGGTGCGAAAAGCATGTCATTTTCAGAGCACCATCGAACAATGCCGTCGACAGCCGATTGAATAACAGTGCGGGAGTCACTTGAGCAAACAGGATACTAACATTTTAAGTCGTCTGCGTATTTAAGATATTTGACGTTAGGTGGAGGGTACTTCTATATGGTCAAAGCAGAAATCGTACACTGTAGAGGGGTTGTGCAATCCCCGGAAGCACACTAGATAATGGAGGCAATGACCGACTTAGTTTAACACCTTTACTTAAAAGAGACGGTCGCTCATTACACGTCAAGGTCTTAGAGATTTTATCTACTCTACCGGATTATCAAGTATGTACGTGGAGTAGTGCAGCTTATTGATAACGTCAGTTCATTGTCGACGTGATCCTCTAAGCTTGATCGGCCATAGACTAAGTACAATAGGTTTTGGGAGTGCCCTTAGGTATCAAGCTTATGCGGCATAGTGTTGCCTCGACAGAGATGGTTCTACCGCGAAACAGGTCCTCTCAATAAGCTCCACTCCATACGCATGTTTAACGATTAGTTAATGTTGTGTATTTATCAAACGACTCTTAACAAAAGACTCCTTTCACGTTATTTCGAACGAATTCTTTAGTCACAAATGTGGCAGCTCCAAGCAGAACTGTGCCGGATAATCTGTTTTGCGTATAAAAAAACTGCACAGTGATCACTGTGGAATTCACGAGAAACCGGTTTTAGTGATTATCTACATGCCCGGAAGCTCATGGATATGCACTCGTAAGGGACAACTGCGTCTTCATTGCTTTTGCAGCTGTCGGTTGTGTCGAGAGCTGATATACGTGGCTTGTATCAAGGTTTCAAGCGGATAGCCGTCCCTACCCAAACCTTCCAACGACGTTTAAAATGTCGAGGTATTTCGATTTGGCTGCATGCACACATTTGTAGGAAAACTAAAACGTGTCGCAAATGTTTTATTTGTCACAACAGTTATTGTCTTCTCAAGGGGAAAATTTGCGCCCCTGCAATCACATTTCTCATATCCAAATAGGGTTAGCTCATTCGACAGACGAAGAGTTTATTGGCCCAAGACAAGTTGACAGCTTGTCGTTGTTAGCAAAACTCAAACAGAACTCTCAAAGTGTTATCTCGCAAGAAAGGTACTGTTCAGATACGAGAATTCATATCAAGGTGATTTGACAAAACAGATTCGATGTCTTATCTTCATAAGTCTTTTTGTGCATCGACTAAAGAAATGGCTTGCTGAATCTATGCTACTCAGTAAGTGACGTAATGTGTCGCTGTGATGTGGACCGGCAGTGCAAACAATCAGAGTCGGGCAGAGGTTACCGATTACCGAGCCATTCTAGCACGTTTGTACGATCGCCATGAAAATGTTGCCGAAACCTCGGCCGAGATTGGACACCTTGGCATCTATATCTCTCGATACTTTGAGAGAGAGCCGCACAATCTAGCCGTCACGTATACACAAGGTACATAGTGCACGGCTACCCCCCACCTTGTGTGCTTTGCTCCAAGTTTTCATCAGCTATTTGACCAGTCAATGCCGGCTTTACTCGAAGGCTAACGCTGAATACCAGGCATTGAACTGTGAGACGCTTTAGCGATCCCTGCCTGCATTGCTTCTCAACGTGGGTCAGACGCTGAGTGCACTAGGCGTTTTTCGTTTTGTATGTATCTTGGAAAATGACTCTGCGTTGTGAGCAAATGAAATTCAAACGTTGCAATGCTCCGAATTGTCGTAAATGCATTGCAAAAATGAGACGCCCTATTTACCTGGAATATAGCTATATTTTGTGCATTTGCGTTTTAATTGCGTGATTTGTCAGCAGCCTCGGTGCTGCATCTTTTGTATTATATTTTGTAGTATTGACGTGTATATATTTGTATTTCTTACACTTTCGACATCAGTTTACATTATTTTTGACCAAGAACAAAACCATGTAATATGCAGTACCGTAAATAAACTATGTTGAAACTTCAACTTGAAAACTTCATCCATCTTGCCCAGATTATACCGACGAGCAAAGCTATCATGCTCTCAGCTCTTTCCTCAGTCGAGTTTCAAGCTCATTTGGAATGTCTTCTGTCGTCGTGTAACTAGCATCAGCGACTTCGGCAAAAACGTTCGACTGGAGGTTGAAAAAAGGGGCAAAATCCGAGGGTCGAGTTGCTACTCAATCGATAGCGGTAAGAGCATTGCACCGGTATAGCCACTACCATCACCACCACGACGGAGGGGGAGCTCTCCCATTGAATGCATTACTGAACGTGAATACAGGGACGACGACGACGACGACGTCTGCAGGACCGGTGCATAGCATACGCAGCTCCACGTGGAAGAACTCACTTTCACGTACGTCGCGGGCTCGCTCGCGTTGGCCATCGAGAAGACGCTGAGGCCCGGGAATCCTTCGAAGCGCATTTCCGGTTCCCACCGGAAGTACCACTGTCGGCGGGCCGACTTAAGTTTGAATGGGCGCGGTCAGGCGAAGCGCTGATTAAGAAGGCACCGCAGTGAGGAACTGTACTGCAAATGAATTCCTCTGTTCCTGTACGTTCCTGCCCACCCTCGCAACGAGGGTCGCGCGTCCTGCGTGCGAACCACCCCACAGTGCAGGCGGGTCGGTCGGTAAGCTGATTCGACGACCGACCGCAGAAGCCTTCGTAACATAGGAGAATTGGGCACTGGCGCTGGACAAGAAAGACCCTTGTGAGACAATGAATAGATCGAGCGGGAACAACAACTTTGCATTTAATGAAGCCGCCATTCTATTCAGATGCATGCGTCCATGCGCGGCTAGGTGTCATGATGGCCAATTTGGCTACCTAGGTAGCTCGAAGGAACAGTCTGACGTTCCTTTGGAGTGAAAGCTAAAACGTGTTATATTCCTGTGTTTCATGCGCAGTTATGTTTATACGCATATATGCAATTATCCTAAAACTTTTACGTTATCCCCCCTAGAGCAAACGCGTAAAATTGCACAAATTTAAGTTTTTTTTTACTATTGAAATATTCTTCCGGCATGTTCAATGATATTTTGCCAGCGACTAAGCAAGATTCTAATTTCCGGTTTTTAAATTGTCTAAAAAGTGACATTTTCGAGTCACATAATTATAGGTTTATCTGATTTATCTATGAAAATGTAAGTAAGTAATGTAATACATGTAATATTCGAATGGTAAAAAGGTCGGTGAAACACGATTGATGTTTAATAACTTCTCAACTTTTGTATTTGTTATACGACTGGTAACCTGACATGAGATCACATTTTGCCTTGCTTAAACAGGAGTCTTTTCATCTTTTGTGAGATGTGTGAACCATTTTTTAAACTCGTAGACCAAAACACATTACACATTGGGTCTTCAATGCAAACCAATATTTTGCGCTATAACGTGAAAACAACGAACTGCACAGTATAGCTAGAAAATAGTCACAATTACTTAAGCAACTACTTTCTTCCACCGTGAACTTGCGTCGGTGGGCCCCAGACGATCAACACAAAAATCGATGATAAGCCATATACAACTGAGAGCGGCCATGCTGCCACACAGACTGTTGCGAAAACTCTAAGCCATGAGGTTAGGAGGGTGGTATCACTAGGATTGAGGGGGAACTCTAGATGTCTCGACATGTCCGGCCCTCGGTGCATCGAAGATATGCCACACAGGGCTATTTCAAGCCCGTAGAGGGCCTCCTTAAACGATGTTTTCAATTATAGACAGCTTGGTTAGCTTATGTGTACTATAGGTCTTGTGGTGCACGGTATATATCAAAAACCATAAGCCGCATAATTAGTAGTATTTTTTTGTTTTAATAATATAAACGCTTAATGGGATCGTCACCTCTGCCATTTTTTTGTTTCCACTTTGAGAGAATATATCATTAATGCTGCTGTACTCGGAAAATTGTGTCGTACTCCTGTGTCTGTCACAAACAACGTGGATAAGGGTGCAGTATTTAGTGACCACCTCACCCACTATGCAAAACAGGCAGTTACATAATTAAGTTCGTCTCGCATTAATCTGCTTTTGATTTGTAGTCAGATTGGACGTTACTATCATTTACGATAAATAATCTGTTAACATTTAGCATCAACTGCCGGCTACCTAGGGGCCGGAGTGGGTTGGAAGGCGGGTTTGATCCTAGATAATTTAAGGACTAGTAAAAGTGCTAGCACGAATTAAACATAACATAATATCGCCATAATTATCACATAAGAGAGCGTGTGGAAATATATTGTTTTCAGTGTACGTACTTCTCAAAGAAAATCGTAACTAATCGCCAAAGAAGCGAGTGCTATTTAAATTCGCATGCGTCTATTTGGCCATCCTCCAAGCAAACAATCCATTTACGAACTCACAGCGGGCCACGGCTTTTCGAGTTGTTGATCGCTGACTTCGTAGGTTAATGAAGCGTACATCAGAAACGTGTCTTAGTACTTTCGTACATTTGCTTAGTTGACGTAGGGCAGATACGTTGCCTTGCATGAAAAGTGAGTTCGTACTAGGTCGTACTACTAACAACATTGCTTAACACGCTTTGAGGGCACCTAATGCACGGGCGTGTCAGGAACGTAAATAAATGCGCCGATGAATTATGTTGCAACTGCATTCACATCGCCGGTAGCACACGTGGACATTTGGCAAATGTCTTGTGTTCTACATTACTGAAGAGCCTGGAGAATAATGGTAAAGCATACAAACGAGTGTATTGGCACTGCCTCTTGTTGATTAGCCTTCCCCGTACCTCAATGAGAGACGTTATGTCGAAATTCGAAGTAGCGCTATGGCGCTGCAACCTTAGGTTAGCCTTGCTACTACAATCGTCTAAACGGAGAGAGAGGCTAACTAAAGAACAGCTACGAATACAGTTAATCGGCTTATGTAAATTTACTGAACACGTCGACGATTAATTACCTTACAGGGATTCTGTTAGTAATGAAAACCCAAAACATTTTCGACATCTCGGTAAGTTACTGTTTTATACCTTTCTATTATGAAATAATCTATTAATAAATAATTTACGTCTTACTTACGTCGCGCAATTTGTCTTTGGTTCATTGTTTTCTCTTATAGTGCAGCACATTTCTCAATCTCGAGAAACAATTACATGAAGAACCTACTGTTTATGTAACGCTTTCATTGGCATAAAACATTACGGGACCGACATAAAAAGGTACACGGTGCAAAGCCAATAGCAAATGCCCCTTTGTAAAGACAGCTACCACAAAAGGCCAATAATTCCTCGAAATGTTAACCATTTACAAATAGCCATTATTGTATAGGACTCCTGTTCTATTAATACGACTAGAAGCATCAACCCATTAACTCATACGGACTTGAACATGAACATATGCACTAGAATACTAAAACTATAATCTTACTAAAAGACGTATGCAATTATTTCCATTTTTCGTAACACTTGCTTATATCAAGAAAGCACATTGCAAATTGCACTCAGATGACGATATTACAAACGAAGCGATATATATATATAAAGTTTTGTGATATCTTTGAGTAAATATATGCCCACCATCTTTATTCGCGTATTTTCTCCCTACGAGAATAAAGACGTTAGCAGACTATTACTCGCCTGTATTTGGTATGATATAGCATGTCATTTGACCGAGTCGATTGGTCCCTGCGAAAATGTGTGGGTTTAATTTCAATTTTGTCGTCAGACCTCTTTCCGTTTTCCGAATAGCGTCGTAACTGCTGTGTCTTCTGTCTCAGATTTAAAAAGGTGTGAGTGACTTCTTTAAATTCTGTGCTATGTCTCAGAACTATATACCCTACTGGTTTTCTCATATGTCACATCGGATCGTTATTGCAGTTTGCCGGGCCAATTTATCAATTCGAATGTCTGATAGGCAGTATTCTTGCTCGAGCCAGGTCGTGATCAGTACCTACCTACAGCACCGAAGTAGAGGCGAGGCGTTCTTCAGGTGGAAGACCGCAACGGTTTAGTGGTCTCTGTGCCAGTGTGCTCCGCCAGTCATTTGCCAGTCAGAAAAATCGCGCTAACGACGCAACAGGCGATAACGCCGACTCCAGCTAGAAGACACCACCGTTCAGTTTAACAATCGCTTTGTAGTTAGCCTTTCACGTCAGTCTTCTGAATATCATATGTGATAATGACAATTTCCTACGGCACAGTAGGCGAAGGTTTTCCCGTTAGACGACAATCGTGTTGGACTCACTTGCCAGCATGCTTCGCGGATGCATGCTTTCCGGAGCAGTGCGTCAACGGAGCTTGGTGAAATAGTACAAGCGACGCAGCCTTAGAGTTTGCAGCAACGGAGCAGCGTAGTTAGCGGGAACCTCGCTAAGGAAGACGCCGTAGCCTTTTCCCCATCTACACGCGTTGAATATGTAGGGCAGCTCAATGGGCTCTGCTCGAGGTGTCGGCCTGTTGGTGTAATACCACGCTCACAGTATACTTGCCTCACACTAATAAATCCTCACTGCCGTGATAGCACAGAATTTCTGACATTTTCTCTGCGTTCTCTTGAACCTTGAAATGAGGTATGTGAGATGAAATCTCCGCGGAAAGACAACCTTCTCCGACGATTCCTATAGCAAGGCTACCGCTAGGAAGCATGCGGCAGACGGTGTCTGTACCGTGGCATCTGCGCGCGTCTACGTAATTTGTTTGCAAGTATACTGATAACCCCTTGCGTTTTACCCCCGGGATTAAGCCGATAACCCCGCGAGCATGCGAGCTGGCCAGACTAGAGACCGGCCTGCGTACTTTGTGAGTTGAGCTACATCTAGAGGTGGAAACTGAGCCTTGCTGCGGATAGGTAGATATGTTGCGTTGGGTGAGGACTAGGCCGCGTCAGTTGGGTTCGAAGTTGCGTCGGCATCAAGGAATAGTTCGGCCTTTCGTGAATGTCGTATGGGTTAGATTTGAGTTGCGGTGTCCAGATCAAAGGCGAAATAGATGTTGATACTCGCAGTAGATTTGCCTGTTAGCGAATTCGCACCATGATGTTGGGCACCACCTGGCGCACACGCTGTTTAGCACGCGTAACGACTCCACAATCGTCTACTATATATACATGCATATATTTGTACGTGGATATTTGTATGGATTCGTTAATGCATGTATGCATCGGCGCTCTGTGTATAGACTGCGTAATGTTATTGATTGTTGCGTGACTGGACTCGTATTTGTTAAGCCGGCATGGCTGATACCGACTACATATGTAAGACAATACAGATTGACAATCCTTAACACTTTAGTTGCTACATTGGACCATTTTAGTCCCTTTAACTCGTAAGGCTCGCTATTAAAGCACCTAAATGAATTATCAGCTTAGCTTGTACATTCAATGGAATCAATAAGCGCTCGAGTAGCCAAACTGTTTTTAGATAACTTGGGTATTTCCTGGTTTACAGCATAATCCATTACGGCGCGCTATCTCCAGCCAAATTTAAGACTGCATGCGACTCTAAAGAAGTCTCACAGCGACCTACCGACGGGGAAGGGGGGGGGGATATAGGTAAATTATTCCATTCAACCGAGTGCTACGCTCAATGCTAGTTGGTCAGATGTTTGTCGTACTAAATAACGAGTTTGGCTTACATACTTAAAGATTCCTATATTAAACAAGATGGTCATAGATCACATCTTTGTTGACTTAAAGATTGCTATATTAAACAAGATGGTCATAGATCACATCTTTGTTGATATATAAGTGTTGATATATAAGTTAGCGTTTTTCATCGTGTCTGAATTAGATTTATTATTTTTTTTAGATATACTAGGATGATTGTTGAAGCTAATTTGTAACACCTACTGGCTGATGCAGATGTAGGCTTTCAGTGATTTGTCTTTTCTCATACAGTATATTTTGTGTCGAAGTACAGTAATTTGGTTTTTCTAGGATATGAACTATTCTCAACTTATTACCAAGTCTAGTTCCTTAATTGTGCAGGCAGGAGATGTTTAGATTTTGGGTGAAACTTTTTCGAGATTTGCATATTTGAGAAAACCATCAAGTACCTGCTTGTGGTGGGGGTAGTGGTTTTCTCGGGTGCCACGTATCCGATCTGTCTCAGCGTGTGTGTCAAGGGCTTGCCTATATCGTTGTGCTTTATCCAAAATCCGGTTAGTTAAGGTGCGCCCTTGTTCTTGGGCCGCTTTCGGTCAGGACTTACACCTACCCAATTTTGACCACGTTTTCATGCCACCGTCGAGGGCCCAAGACCCCTGCGTGTTGTCTCTATACGCTATATGTATAGACCGAGGGAGTACCGAGAAATGCCCACTGTACGGCGGACATCATCTACCGTTGGCGTTTCAACCAGCGGTACTATTCTCCAGCTGATACGGGACATTTCTACAATTAATTAGCGCCGAGAATGCACAGCACCAGTTATTTGGATACTGCACAGCGCCAGTTATTTGGACCGCGGATAATAGTGGCGCCGACTATTCGCTACGTCCGAACGTGATGAACGCATTCGCTAGTACTGCGTAGATCGGGCAGGGCCGGGCCGTGGGTTCAGGCGAGGCAAGCTTAAACAAACACTGGCCGCCAGCATCTAGCTCTCTCAAGGCTATGAAAAACGGAGAGCAAACAACTCTCCCCGAATACTTTCCCCGGTTTCGCAGATACCTAGGGGCGTATCTGGGTATATGTATACGTTCAGAAGCCCTGGAGCTCTCTCCGTTGAGAGAAGGCGCAATTGAGCTCTTCGAACATTGAGCATTGATCGGGAAGAGCTGTTACTACAGACAATTGAGTGGATGTCTATATTCTAGATAACTCTGAAGCTTATTTAGCACGGACAGAGATATTCTTGTCATAGCGGCTATGGCATCCCTTCTACGTTACGCGTTCGATTATGAGGCGCGTCGATAGTAGCCATACATTTTTGCCGCTGTTCATACATACTTCAGCAGTATTTTCCGTCCACCATAGGGCCGAATACCCCTTTGGATTAATCCCTATAATTGTTTGTTTAGTGCAGAAAAAAACGAAATTTGTTTTACCCGAGTGTCGGGTGGAAGCTGAATTCTAAAATATACTGCAGTAGCAACAGTGTTATAGTGGCCAAATTCGCTCAATAAGATGAGAAAATACGGCTGTTAACACTGCTGCAAAATTTTGTTTCGCCAAGACCATAGAATGCAGCCATATGGAAAAATATCGCGACAGAGTAGCAGCAACAGAAGCCGCCAGCAGTAGTATGAGAAATGACGACGAATTATCGATGACTATTATTAAAAGTGGTGAAATTACTTGTTTTGAACCTATTTTAGCCTCTCCCCGAAAACTTCGTTACAGCCGTTCCTCACGCTCGCGACTGTGTTGTTCCATTGTGCATGATGGCGTGCCATGGCGGCAATGTGTAATGTACAAAGAACACCTACAACAGCAACAACTACCAACACTTGATACTAGTACTGTACTACTCCGACTACGTCTAAAGAATGGTGGTGCCTAGATTAATCAGCGATATAGAAGATACAGGATTGAACAGCAGCAACAACAACAACAAACAACACCAACAATAACAACAACATCATCATCAAGTACACAGCTATGCAAGACCGCAGACGCAGCTTCTCTCTGTATAGATCATCGGTGTAGGCGCAAACGAAATGCAAGCCGACAGCCGTGCGCCATGGTCGTTACCACCTTACGTTCGGACGTAAGCAGGCCATGATCACCAAAAAGGAGGTGGCGCCACTCGAAGTGCCGCTGATCAATTATCGCGTATCTCGTAATTGTTGTGATGACTACGTAATGATTAAATCATCACAAGTAGCTAGAATTAATCGCGCCTTATAACTATTATGACTATCGCAGGTGGAGATGGTTGTGGTGGTGGTGGTGGTGGTGATGATGGTCGCAGCGTTCGTAGTGGTGCTGATGCAGCACTGCATGCCGCTCTCTCTATGACGGTTGTCCCAACAGACCGATGGTCGATGTCTTCGAGCAGTGTTTTGTGCACGGTCGACTATAGCCAGCAACGCGTCGAGCATCAGCAGAGTGAGATCGCCTACCTGGTCGCCGGTCAAAGACAACGTCACGAAGCCACAAGTTAGGAGAAGCCTACGAAAGACTGCTGGAGCGACTGGAGCTGTTGTAACAGGCGGTCTAGCAGCAGCAGCAACAGCTGCTACAGAGCGAACAGCCTTATCGACAAGAGGGGGGGAGAGAGGAAGAGCTAAGGACAGCGAAGGCGTCAGGTCGCGACACGATAGGACACCCTGCTACAGGACACGTTGTAGAATACCACACCCTCCACAGCCTTCCCCCTAAAGATCATCACCATCAATATTCTATATCATCATCATCATCATCATCATCATCGAAATCACCATTATCACCGTCATCGCAATCATCATCATCATCGTCATCATCATCATTATCGCAATCATCATTTTCATCATTATCGCCGTCATTGTTGCCTCCGCCACCGGCGTTTATCTCTGTCTGTTTGTCTGTCTGCTGGTTCGCCAACGCAAGGAACAGCGGTCCTAAAACAACTAGCCTGTCCTCGCGCGTTACATTTCATTATTGATTGTTGTTATCAATTTACTAACGTGCCGAGATAACCTCGCCGCGGGCACTAGTATTGCTCCTGCTGCTGTTGTTGTTGTTGTTGTTGTTGCTATTATAGTTGTTGCTGTTATAGTTGTTGTTGCCTCACTGATATTACGACTATCACCCACTTCGACTACTCTTGCTGCTGCTGCTGTCGGGGCTATTATTGTTGCTATTATTGTTGTTATTGCTGCTGTTGTTGTTGTTGTTGCTGCTGCTGCTGCTGCTGTTGTTTGTCGCAAATTGTCGCACCTCGTCTTCGTCGTCGCGTTTTTGGTCGGCGACAAAACGCATCGCGATGTGGGGAGACAGCTTCGCAAGCCGATGACGATAAATGTCAAGTGTTCGAGAGATTATTATCATCATCACCACCAGTGGGACTGCCCACACACACACACCAACACATACAGAGACACGGCCAGTCTCGATTCTTCGCACGCTGCCACTAGTGAACGAACGGACGGACGGACGGACGGAGGCGACATTCGCAAGGATTCTCGATATCGGTTTACAACAACGACAGCCGGCCGGCAGCCGCCGTCGACAAACTGCCAGCTATGACGGAGCCTTTTTACTCATACGGCTAGGCGTACTCTGCGGCTAGGCTGCGCGCCGACTCTATTGCCCATTAGGTCATTCGTCAACAACACGAGGACACTGGTGGTGTTGGTTGGTGGTGGTGGTGGCGCTGTGAACGCGCGATACTTGTGCATTTCATTCATCCGCCTCGACGTGCTACTGTTGAAGACTCCTGCCGCCGCCGCTGCCGCTGTTGTTGTCCTTGCTGCTGCTGCTGCTGCTGCTGTTGTTGTTGTTGCTGTCTAGCGAAGACCATGATGACAAGCCTTTGTGGCTTCCGCTTAACATCATCGTGCGATGATAACGTCGTCGTTCGTTGTTGTTTGTCGTCCCCGAAGCCAATTTGTTCGTGCTGCAAGCAAAGGGGGTGATCTTCGTTACTATTGAGTTTATGCCTATCGGTGGTGAACTTGTTCAATCTCGCTAGTAGCAATCCAACGTTGCCCCCTCCACTACTATTACTACTACTGCTTACTACTACTGCTACTACAGCTTACTATTACTGCTACTACAGCTTACTGCTACTACTACTACTACTACAGTTGCTACTGCTTTTATAACCACATGGTTAACTTGATCAGAGGCTCACTTTGCTGCACACTTTGATATTAGTTCGAGCGGTTGCGACGACTGTTATTGTGATCGTGAGTTTCCCCCCGTCCCCCCACCTCGTCTATTGACGAGCTTTTGTGGTAGCTGGCTTGTGCTCCCCGTCTTCACTCATCACCGTGTCCGCTTCCCCTTGGTTGGTGACATCCTTGGGTGATACCCGAATTGCCAATTGTGGATTGCCGGACTACGCCTCGAAGCCGCTCCACACACACAACACCCGAACCACCCCCAGAATCCAGTGCCGTCACACTAGAGTCGTCGTCGTCGTGTTCGTGTTCACCCTCTGCCCCAACAGCCCCCGTCCACCCCCGTGGTTGCGATGTTGTCGGCCGTCAGCCGGAGAGGTTTGTGCAACGCGGCCCGTCCGCTCTCGGTGGGCCTGCTCGGCCTTCCGATGAGCAAGGGCCAGAAGAAAGCCGGAACAGAGCTCGCGCCCGCCGAGCTGCGCAAGCGCGGCCTCATCGAGAGCCTCGAGGCCACCATTCAGGGCCCGATGCACGACTTCGGCGACGTCGACTTCCGACCGTGCGGCGAATACGATGGCGCTCGCTATATGGCCGCTAGTGCGCGACTCATCCGCCAGACCGTGGCGAAGTGTCTCGACGAATGCCAACGACTCGTCACGCTGGGAGGCGATCACAGCGTGGCTATGGGCACGGTGGCCGGACACGCCGATCATGCTCGCGCCAACGGAAGGTATGGCACCCCATTGGCGACTACTTTCCTCGCTATACGCTTCAATGAGGATTGGAGGCGCTTGTTCTCTCTCTCTCTCTCGCGCTCCCTCCCTCCCGCTCTCTACTCTTTCTCTCTTAATGATATAGCGGGAGGCTAATTATAGCTAATCGTTAGCATAACGCAACAACGCTTACACGGTCGGGGAACGTGAGTCGTAAGCTACAGCTCCGTGCACACAACAAATAGTAACCGTAATATTACAACTACTGTTAGTAATATTAGTACCACTACTACTATCACTTGATTCTTATGAGTGCTTACCATCACTACATGCATTTAATTCACTCATATTGAGTATGCATGCCACATTGATACTTTGATACTGTTGTCAGCTGCTCACATTCAAGTCAACAGCTGCTGTAGTACGTGTCTCGATAAGCTCGGCATGTCGAATCGAAAATTCGAGATTCTCATCCGTATTATGTTTGCTAACACTAAGAAATGTTTAGCTAAAGCAACGCAATGATGTAACATTCGACAGAACGGGTCGAGCTCGTGAATGGATCATATCATTTTTAGTAATATTATTTTAAAGACGTTTGTTGCACACGCATTACGTTCAGCTAACAATTAGGCGTAATTGGTAATGAGAGCAATATATTTAAATTGTTTAATGATAGCAATTAGTTCGTGTACCGGTGCGCTATGTCGACTTAAGAAGTTGAGATATCTTCTGGATCGGTTGTTACCGTCTTGACTGATATTTTGTGCGTTAGCAGACTGGCAACCAAGTGTGTTCCAAAAATATTGAATTTTCAGCAAATTAACGCCCGTCGGGAAATGTCCGAATTGATTTTTCAGGCCATAGCAGAATACCCAAGTGTTCTGGATTCCTGGATTATATCAAAGGGTGATTACAGGAGACGATTCATGGACATGATGTTGCCCATGAATCAGCTTCTGTTATGGGTTATGGAAACCAAAGCCCAATCCTCCCAGTGGGGCTTTTGGGGAGAGAGTCTATCGAAGAAATTAAGATTGAGCAGATCTAACACCAAGGTTATTTTGACTGTTTTTTTTTCAACTACAAGGGAATCCTTTAGCGCAAATGCTTGCCACCAGGCTCTACGGTCAATAAGAAATACTACCGCAAAATTTTAATAAGATTATGTGAGAACGTTTAACGCAAGAGACTTGACCTCTGGGCAAACAACTCACGGATCCTCCATTACAACAGCGCACCGGCGCGCACATCATTACTGATTTCGGATACTTGATGAAATATTTGATCTCTCCCTATTCGCCGAACCTATTCCCGCGGATATTTTTTTAAAGGACACGATTCTGAGGCTAAAGAGAAGATGAAAAATCGCAGGAGCAACTTAACTCAATTTCGAGCGACGCGTTTAAAAATGTTTTGACGAGTCGGAAAATAATGTGGAAATGAGAACATTTTCGAAGATAGAATAAATATTATATTTTTTTAATACGTATCAGAACTTTCCGATACGCCCTCGCCTATATTGCGACACGTGCTGCCACAAAAGGCGGAATCAACAATAATTGCAATGATCAGAAGTCTGCAGGATCTAAATAGGAAGGAATAATATTAATTATCATAGTATATAGAGGCATGTTAGAAGAATAATAGTAATAATCATCACTCTCTACCCCACAAACATACCACGGTTGTTATATAAGGGCGTGCAGAATTTTCAAATTTAATTGGAGCACTGACGGCTCGGTTCATAAGTTCGGTAATTACGAGTATTGGACATCATGTAATTACGTGTATGTCCGAACGGTGCGGCGTTCATTGCTCAGACGCCGCCTGAATGTGTATCGTATGTCTTTTAGTCTTCCACCTCCTGTGCTGCCGGCCAGTACCTGTTCATGCTTTTCTCTCTCTCAATTCCATTCCATACCTTCTCTACTCGACCAAACCCTATCGTTAAGCTTAACTCGAAGGTACCTTATCGATAAGCATCGCAGAAACCCGTTGTTTGCAAACATTATTTATTCCGCTTTGTATGATCATGCTCTCTTTTTTAAACACATTATTTATAAATTTCGGTGACCTTTTTGTTCTCGAAAGGTCTTGTTCGATGATCTTTTTTTCACTTTGTTGTTAAATTCGAAGCGCGGTGGACATGTTATCGACAGCGCACCAGTTACGAGCGCAAGACGATTCACTATCGACTCGGTTTTGTCTTGAATAGAAATAATCAAGTTTTGGACGTTATAGAACGTAACACACATCGGCATCAACAACCAAAGACAAGCACCTTAGTTATCTGTTCGGGCTTTCTAAACTCAATAACGATGCAACAAATCTGCCAATTGCTTGTGGCATAACTACAATCATGGCTAGGCTGATGTAGAATGAATAACTCATCATATACTATCTACAACTAAATTACTATTAAAATAAATTGTTTTTTTTTATCAAAGGTCAGATATTTAGTATATCAAAACTAAACGAAATAGAACAGACTGTTCTCAGCGAAACACTTGTGTTCACACACAAGACAATTATTTGGGACGCAGGGAACAGCTTTTACTACAATGCGTTTAGTATATAAAGAAGTCGCTTGTTACGCTGTGACTCACAATCTGTAAGCCAGAGTGTTCGTCAGAATGTGAACAGTACAATCATTGAACAATCCATAAATATGAGCTGGTGCAAAAAATAGCAGAAACAATTGCCTTAGTATGACAATAGCAAAAATAATCTATTCACTTTCGACAAAAAAAATACCAATAATACTTAGGGATTGGCACATATTTTGCAGTAGCTATTATATATAATTATATAAAATAACAATTCATTGGGACGCATTGTTACTGCAATATGTTTTATATACAGAGAATACATTTGTTAGTCTAAGTACTAAATATATAATTAATTATCTTCTAAGAATTGCGGTAATACGTTCAGACATCACGTCTGTAACAATGTTTAATATGCAATATATATATATATATATATATATATTAAGTTTTTTCTGTTTTCTCCGAACGCCAAATTTATTTAAATTCAGTAATTCTTTATTGAGCTTGAAATTTCCATAATGACACAATTCAAACAATTGTAACCGTTCAGGGCATTCTGCAAGGTTATCCCCCGTGTCTACCTGCTATTTATATATATATATATATATATATATATATGTATATATGTATATGTATATATGTATATATGTATATATGTATATATGTATATATGTATATATATATATATATATATATATATATATATATATATATTATATATATATATATATATATATATATATATATATATATGGCAAGCTGGTAATCGTAATTATATACAACCACGTATACAACTACCAGCTAGCTGGACATTACATTAGGGCGATATAATCCATGAACATTCTCTGAAAATGCAGCTTAAGGTAATAAATGATGACTTATTAATGAGACGTATTCTGCTGTCTGCCCCTGTGGCTATTTTCGAGCTACGAATAGCCTACAGCTCCATCTACTAGAAGTTTCGGTTTGGAAGAGCTATGTAAAGGCATCTACATTTTATTCGCTGCGTACGGAGCTCTGTTGCCAGCTGGCACACCTCTTCAGCCGCTGTTCGCATCGTTTCGTTTTAATTACTGTAGACTAAAACCAAGCGCGTCTTGTTGTGTCTTCTCCTCTCTTTTCTGTTTTCGAAACCTTTTCTGCCTTCTGCCGCTGTTGACTGCGATGGGCTCGACGAACCCGGCCTCTATCTGCCCTGGCTCTCCGATAGGGAGTTGGCGGTGATCTGGATCGATGCTCACTCAGACATTAACACACCGAAAACTTCGCCCTCGGGTTCGTGGCACGGTATGCCGGTGGCGATGTGCCTGCACGAGATGATGGCCCTCATGCCCCCTATGAAGGAGTTCGAAGGCTGGGTGACACCTCTCGACGCGGCTTCGATTGCCTACATTGGCTTGCGAGACGTCGACTCGTCGGAAAGGTAAGCTGCCTCAACGGCACGCTACGCACGAGGTGGGGGCCGAGCAGATTATTGCATTAGTGTATAATTCACAAGCTATACATGCTCACGCACACTAACACATAATCATTAGTCAATAGCAAAGAGCAACGCATGCGCAAATATGGAGTTGACTTTCATAGGTATCATCACCATTAGAATACTCTAGAACACATTGTTGATATATCGTTGAGTAACCCAGGATAATAGACACATTAAATGTCTAATCGATCGGGTCAATGTCAAGTGCTCTTTGGTCAGTTGGTCAACAGAGACCTCATTACGGGGTTCCGCCGCGCCCGTCGTGTCGTAAAACATCTTTACTATTTATTATTAAATTGCTTGCCAGCTATACTCTATGAAAATGTATGCATTTTAGTTTCTTAAACATTTGACGTCAGTCATTAAATACCAATTCTCTATTTTTGCAGGTATTTTTTGGACAAGTTGCGCATCGTAAACTTCACAATGCGAGATCTGGATGCCTATGGCATAAATAAGGTGCGTATTTAGCGACTAAGTTCTCCAATTTTCATATTAATATATTGACATAGCTGACAATTGTCTAAGCAAACCTGTTCATCTTAATTTAAGAATATAACCTTGTTCTGTACCATTTGATAGCTATCCTAGAATTGAGACCTGGGCGTCGATGGAGAGTTTCTGGCGTAGGGATTGTGTGGCTGTTTTGTCTTCAAACGTTCGCTCAACTCAGTAGGTGGTAGTCTTTCGGTCCGGGGGCTTGGCGCTTCCAAGGTCTCGAATGCTACTGGATTGAAGTTATGGACCCTGGCCACCCCGTCGTAGTTGTTCGTCTTAAGTGGTGTAAGGTCGCTAAATGACCATCTCTAAGTGCACCGAAGCCGACCATTTAGAGAGATCGAGGGTCCGTACGGTGCCATTCCAGACAAGAGTTTAAAAGAGTTAAGGGACATTCTATCGAGACGCTTACAGTCGGTCGTTTTTGGCTGGTCCAGTAGGTTCCTTCGAGTTTGGGTCCTCAGGACTTTGCTAATGTATCGTTATTATCGCCGCGTGGCATGGTCGACTGCCTTCCTTAAGGGCGCATGATAGAGCATGGCGAGCTCTAATGGCCATGGGCTCCCCGCATCGGAATATGTGAGGTTCAAGGGGCGGCGTATCGTTTCTGAGGCCACCATATGTTCTTGTAGTGAAATAATCTGTTAAGGTTCCTAGTGATGTTGGGTAGGGTGTCTTGCCAATTGCCTGTTTGCCTTAAGCCAAGCCTTTGCACGTATACGTAAACCTGGATGTCGGTCGGCTAGCAGGGTCGACCGTGAGGCCGTGAGGTCATTGAAGCGCCGCAGGTCGTCCGTTTCTGTCAGTACGATCGATACTCTTTAGATTCTGAGTTAGGCGGGCGGCTGCGTAAGAGCACCTTACAAGGCAAAGGCCACTAATGTGCTATCAGGAGAAGGCGCTTTGAAGCAGTACTCAGTTTAGCCAGCTGCTTCTGCAGCACGTACTTGAGGGGAGTATCCTCCTGAAATAGGGGTACCGCTAGAAACTCCGCTTTTTCGCGTTGAGTATTTTACAGTCCAGTAACCTGCGTGCGTGATCTCGAAGATTGTTGAATCGAAGTCGGCATTCCGTAAGAACAGTTCGTATTTCTAGGGATTCAGGGCCAAGCCACTTACCTTCTCGAAATCGATAATCTTCTGTAAGCCGCTAACGTACTATATGTACGGCGTACTACATGTAAGGCGGACTTTTAAGCGTCTTGATTGGATTCTATGATTATGATGTATATTGAGGTTAGGTGTGTCATGAAAAATTGGACATCTAAACGAAGTTTCAATATAAGAGTACATGTTTGGAGTCTTTGACTGTCTTTAGTAAGTAGTCCCCCTCCCTTTACTGAAAGCACTTAAACAAGCTAGCTTGTGCAAATACGTGGGTCCAGTCCTAGAGGCCAGTAAAGAGCGGATAATATAGAGAACGCCAATTGTCGGTCGTCCATTTGATGTTTGACCGGTCATGTGCTGCATATTTTGCTTTCGAGGCAGTGCGCAGATATGATGAGCGTGCTATCGGCCGGATTGAGCCGCATTTATTTTTCAACGTGAATACTTTAGCGCGCAAAAATGATTGGTAAATGCTCCGCTAGTGGTCGTCCAAGTTGCAATATGTCAAAAACTTTGGCTATTGAGATTGCCAACTTGTTTCTCCGATGTTTGGGGACAGCAAGTCAGCTCTCGGACGGATTAAGTTTACCCATGCTGATATACTTCTTGGAAAGTATCTCAGCAAAGAGATCTTCCTTATTTATGGGACCCGGGATCTGTTTTTGGCTCAGGCCACATGGGCTCTGCTGATGCACGCGGGTGTTTCGCTCACACTGCTTTGGCGATACCTTCTCCATATAAAACGTGTCCATAGAGATTCTAGCAACATTGATGTTCTCTTCTTCCGACACCATGGCTAGACCTCAACGAGCAACATCGAAATCGGTTTAAGTTGGCGCGTTCTTCGAGTAGTTCTGCGTGTCGTCAGGTTATCTAATTTGGTGCCGCACGAAGTCTCGTAGATTTTAAGGGGGGGGGGGGAGTATGCGTGATCTTCGATTACGATGTGGTCTGGTTAAGCTTCTCGACAAGCGGTCGTAGACCAAGTAGTCGTTGATATATTTCCGCAATTTTTCCTGTAACCATGGAATTAAATAACAAACAAATATTCGATTTGTCGTGTTTCCGCAATCGTTTCGATCGCCTCAGCCCTAGTTCAGGGGTGGGAGTAGTCCAGGTGTGACCAGGTAAGCTGCATATGGTTTATGGCGATTAACACACTGAGGTGCGTGTTGATACAGGCAGCTATGTGCTCTTCGGCCCCGCATCTACGATAGATTTACTTTTAATTACACAGGGTTGCTATGCGGCCGGGTCAGATGCACTTGAAGCAGATAATCTGTTGGGTTCCGGTTGGAGTACTATATTAGAGAGTGCAATTTCAGTCTCAGAACAATTAGATGTCGTTGGTTATCAATCGATTGTAGGACCATTACTCGATCTAAAAGCTTCCATTCGTCACTCCGAGTGGCGTGCAGGCCGTGAATATCAGTCACGTCCACCTTTCTGAGTTCATCGAGTCTACCGCCTTCGTGAACACTCTTTTATTCCAGCTTTGTAGCTCAAACCCTACCTTCGGCCTCCGTTAACACCCTTCTATCAAACTTTGTATGAAACGATAGTTGGGCATGAAGGTTTCTTATATCCCGTTTAGTTGCTTGATGTCATGACATTTCACTCACGATATATATATATATATATATTTATATATACAGCAGCACTAGCTCATGCCATTAACGACCCATCTTTCTTTTTATCTCTCTCTCTCTCTCTCTTGATCCTGTCGGTGCATTGTGATGGTGTGAAATCTTGAATTGGTGGCCAGAAAAGGTGGCCGAGATGGCGCTCGACAAGGTCGACCCGCACGGCCATAGATCCATTCACGTGAGCTTCGATGTTGACGGCCTCGATCCGTCGGTGGCGCCGAGTACGGGAACGCCTGTCGCCGCCGGCATGACGCTTCGCGAGGCCGCGGTCGTTTGTGAGACGATTGCCGCCAGTGAACGGCTCAGCGTACTCGACCTCGTCGAGATCAACCCGCTGATCGGGACGCCAGCCGATGTCACCACGACCATGGAGACCGCGACGCAAGTTGCCCGGTGGTTATTTGGACAGCGCCAGGCTGGTGGGCATGTACCCGCCGACAGCCCCAGACTATGACTGTACTTCTCATCATATATAGTTACTACTAAATAATTACATTATGACTATTTTTGTTGCTGCTTTCGTTGTTGCAGTAGTATCTCTACGGCTCTAATTGTTGTTGTTGTTGTTGTTGTTATCGTTGTCGTTGTGCGTAAAAATAAATGTTTATCCTGTTCATTGTTAGATTGTCCTTCGAGTTGTGATTGCTTTTCCAGTGATTTGAATCCTCGTCGTGCCAGAAATCCTTTGATCACGTTGATATCGATCCAACGTAACAATACGAACACGTGTTGACTATGGACCAGGAGACGTAATGCGTCGTGTTCGGACAATGAGCCAAAAGCAGCTATTGTCTGTGCCCTCTGCGACAGATGGACCTACGCCAAGGGGTTGTTGTCACTTTACAGGGACAATTTAGCAAATCGCAGCTGGTTGTATGCTTGCTAAAGAAACACAACTATGTTCTTACAGAGTAAAGGGAAAGACCCGATCTAGACTATCTGCTCAACGGATAGGCCACTGCCTGCCGCAAATGTTCCATGGGACATAGGTGTTTTTATGTCTTACGTTTGCTTACGTAAAGCTACCAGTCGGAGTGTAATTCTCTGCACAGTGTTCTTACAAGCATTTACCCCAACTGTACAAAAAATGAAGAAGATGGGGCATCAAGCCGAATGCTTTTAAGTTTCCGTCGATGTCAACTTTAGTTAAGAACAACGACGCACGAGTACTACAACAGTTTCGACATGGTAACGTAGACTCGCCCACTAATCAAAAAAGCATTTAAATAATTATATAAAGACATTTCGACACAGGCTTGTAGGCGCTTAAGGCGCTAAATTGAAAGTGATCAGAGTGAGCAGAGATTATACTGAATAAAAAAATTATCTAGACAGAGAACTCCTGTCAACATACGCAAAAATGTTCATCTAAATATGTGTTTTGATTTAGGTACGATCCAAAACGCGAAACTATGAATATATATGTGAGTAATTATTTTGTCAAGTGTAAGATACAGAAAAAACAATTGCCCCTCAATTGAGCGTTTATATATACTATATATATAAGGAGAGAAATACTTACACTCCCGCCGCCCGCGATCTAATACGCGCGAGCCTTTGACGGGAGTGCCCGCCAGCCCGAATAGACAGGCCAGCAGCTCCCCCACCCTCCCCCCTATCGAGGTTCGGAATGGGGTACCACACTACTCCACCGTACCGATTAGACGCGTTCACCTCGCGATTCCGCGTTACACACCAGAATATTGCACCGTCCCCCTAAGGGGAGTTAGACCCACTCCAGCGCAGGGGTTCCCCGTAAAATACGGGGCCAGAAGGTCCTCTCTACCGGTGGTCTGCTTTCATGTGGCCACTTCTCACTCTTTTTGCCTATTAAGCCAAGGCAGCAGGCGTCCCGGACGGTACCACCGGGTGTCACCCGGGGCATTAACCGTCCAGCCCGGGGGTCCTCGTGCAGAACGGTCCCCCTGTATTGGCAATAGCCTTAACAGCCCTCGAATGGGCCACGACAGGATGACAATATAAATTCGTTGACACCCAGTTTCTATCGTATGCCTTGCCCCCCGGTTAGTTGTTAAAACACGGGAGTGTTACTGTTGGGAGTTTGTACCGTCTGACTAACTTACATAGGGGCCCCGTGAAGGTCCCCGCAGCACGCGGAAGTCGCGCGCCAGCAGACCAAGGCCGGTAAGAGAGTCATAGTTACTCCCGCGATCCAAAACGCAAAACTATGAATATATATGTGAGTAATTATTTTGTCAAGTGTAAGATACAGAAAAAACAATTGCCCCTCAATTGAGCGTTTATATATATATATATATATATATATATATATATATATATATATATATATATATATATATATATATATATAATAAAATTTCGTGGCAATACTAGAAATGGTCGATCTCCCGAGAGACGATGGCATAGCATTCTGCTGCCATTGTTTGATGGTTTTTGAGAAGGAACTGGCAAGAACTAAGTAGTTTAATATTACTCCGCAAGAAGCTCAACAAAATCACTCTCCCGTGAGCGCAGTAACTTCAGAATGCGCTCAGAGTAATCAGAAGAGTACACGTTGCGGCCGGTACTGCGCCCCCTGGTCGCTTTATTGACAACTCTTTTCCGAGAAAGCCATCCGCAGCTGCTCAAAAAAACAAATCGAAGACCTGCTAGGACCCAACATGGGCTGTGCATAAGACCGCCTCTGGACCTGTCCGTATATTTTTAAGTGACGGCGTAATGAAGCGTCTTGCAGAAGTCATCGCAGATGATCTTGCAGTTGATCTAGCTACATCATGAATAGCGGCTGAACGAACTCCTATTAAAAGTCTCGCTACCTAAGCTAAGAAACGCCGAAACGAATGTATAGCGAACAGCGGGTGGGACTGGCAGCTATATTTCACAGCGCCCATGAACAATGCTACTTGTTCTAGTCTATGGTTTTTAACGTACACTGTGTCCTTTGAATGATAGAGGCCTCAGTCAGTGACCTCAGTCAGTAAACGTACTGTCATTTTGCACAGCTGAAAAAAATCATGTGTGAAGTTTGAATCTGTTTGCTATAAATATCCTCGCTCCCAATCTCTCTCTCTTTATATATATATATATATATATATATATATATATATATATATTGTTAGAGAAATCATTTTCATAAGTTCAAGCTGAGCACAATATCAAGAGCGGGGTCTTGACACCATTACCGATCATGAAGTGAAGAGGTTCTGTAGATAATTAAGGGGCTGCTATTTTTAGCCTATCCTATTGATGTATTTCTTTTTGACCTTCACCTAGATACGTTGATTGGGTTTTGCTGGCCCCTTGCCTGTACCAAATGGGATTAGCCTAGGTAAACCCGTAGGACGATTATCATCGTTTATTTTAAATTTGTTGCTGGGAAATCAGGAACCTGGACGCCCGGGCAACGCACTGCGTGGTGACCTCGTTGATGAAGATCTGACGAAAATATATCCGCCATCTGGCCATGTGTTTGTAATTAACCAGCCCAGCGGGACCAACAACAACAACAAAAGCAACACAAACAACATCAGCAGCAACAACAACAACATCTGAATCACCCATACGTAAACATAAATATTAGGTAGTAGAAATTTTTTTTGTTCACTAAGGATTTGAAAAATGACGCACACGCGTCACTAGCAACCTGCGCGACTAGTGTGGACCTCAAAAAGTCACTAAAAATCCCCACCCTCTAGACTCGGCAATGGGGGAAGACACAATTCATACCAGCACATGGTTATGAGTCTTCTTAGGCGCGTACAAAGACACTTTTTAGATCGAAATACACACAGCGAACGCTAGTTGCTAAACATAATGACTATAATCCAGCATTGTATGGACGCATGTGAATTGTTACATAAGTTACAAAGCCATGCTGTGACCCGGTTTGATATGATTATTGCTCTTTATTGATAAATGTGACACATGCCGTGGTGCCCGCTCAGTTTTATCGTATTTATGGGCAGATATTCTCTATCCATACGCTAGTGTGTTATTCGCTGTCATAGAAGATTTAGATGATGAGACGGTGACGTATGTTAAACGGTGAAACATTTGATCAATATTGAAGAGTCCTGCAGCATGTCAATGTCTGATAGTATCATTCAAATAAATACGCTTACGAAAGTCTATATGTGATCTACTTTTTACGAAGCAAGATATATTTCGGGGAAATGGGGAGGCGGGAGGCACCAGCGATATGTGCGCTGCGCGACTCTGGGAGAGACGAATGCAGGCATGCAGGTCACTGTTGTGCACTGCGAGTCTGTTGGAGGCAAGGGTCACGAGTTTTACAGCTGTTGGCGACCTCCCCATTCGGGAAGTGATGAGCTACATGATGATCTAGCCGGAAGCGTGGAGGCAGTCGACGAACCTGTTCCATGAAATTTTAACACTCAAAACAACCAAGGAGACCACTAGGGAGAAGTTCAAGTTTAGTGGAACTATGAGGCCCACCTAGTCAAGCTGCACCATACATTCCCGAAACATTCCAGAAAAAAAGAATAGCCACGCTCGAAATTCCATATTCTGAGCAAAGATATAATCTAAGACTCAAACATCTCAGACCAAAAACTGTGCGAAAAGTAAATACAACAAGGCGGATCCGTAAGTTTTAGTACGCGGAATTTTGCCGCCACGCCGAAATTACCAAGGTTTTCCAGTTTGCTTTGCTTAGAAGTGCCATTCATCAGCTACACACGTGCCAATTGAGTTCGAGAGCCAATCGGTAGCAACCTTTACTGTTTAAGTTTAGTTCAAATAAATAGAGAAACCGAGGTTCCGCAACTAAAGCAGCCAAAAATAGGGGAGCAACGTGTGTGTGATATCTGTGATAACCCCCAAATGATATGTTCTAAAATGGTGGACATTTTACAAACTGTTTATGATGATCAAGCAGTGTCGCGAAACACTGAGTAAATGTGGTACCGTATATATTGCGACGGACGTGACGAGACGTCTAACATTACGATAACGCACCGACGCACACATCGTAACTCCGGATTCCGGATTATTTGATGAAAATTCCATTACTAAATTCCGCAACCTCCCTAGTTGCCAAACCTAGCTCCCTACGACTTTTTTCTGTTACCACGGACAAAAAGTTAAAGGGACAACGTTTCAAAAACTACAGAGAAGATAAATAAAAAGCAGAAGCAACTCAATTTGATTTCGAAGGCCGCGCTTAAAAGTTTGTGCTGTATATATATATATATATATACATTTTTTTTGTTAGCGGTGGTGGCTTATACGGCTAACGCATCGTTCGAAACGGAGCGTTGCCATGGTAACGATTATTGGCAAGAACAAGTTCGAGCCCCGGTCTTGCTGGTTGTATTTGTTGGACGTGGTTGTCATTGCCCTGCTGCTGCTACATACCTCTGCTGGAGAAAGCCTAGATAAATCCAGTAACGAGAACGCAATGACGATAGATGCATTTAGATGGCATCGTGCCACAGGCAACTATATATATATATATATATATAAGCCAGTAACGCGATACTTTCGTTGCCAATGGGCAATGAATATGCAATACGAGAAACTGAATCACCGGTGCGAAACAATGACTTCACCTCGAGCCTCGCGAACTTTGTTGACGCGCTCTTGGTGTCATCACAATAGCGCAGCGTTAATCTGATCAGTGAGTCATCACTTCTATATCGGCGGCTTAAAGTTTTTTTCTTGTTGGCAGCGCACGACAGGCCAAGAGTAGTAGAAAAACAAGTCGAGAAAAAGACACACAGAATAGGTCAAAAACTTTAAAACACGTCTGCCTTAGACGCGACAGGACATACACTACGCAAGGTGCGAGGGTGCAGGGCTTGTCCGTTCGTTCGCTTGTGCTCGATCCTAGTGTAACACAAATGGCAGCAGCAGCAGCATCTTGAGGAAATGGCGGCCGTGGGGAGGAAACGGTCGCAGTTGCAACGGCCCTGGTTTTCTGGGTCGGTAGAGCGAAAACAAAACTCTGAAGAAGACAAGAAGCCGTAGTCGAACTAGACGGAGAAGCAGTAGTGGGCCAGCCGGCCAACTCTCTCCAGACGCCGAAGGACTAGAATGCCGCGGACGCCCCACGCTGTGGAGTAGTTCTATTTCCCCCTCCGCCGCCTGTCTCTCTTCCTTCCTCTTCCTCGTACTCTCTCTCCACCTGACTCTTGGTTGTACATTTCTGTCGTCGTATTTTCTTCTTTTCGCCGGTTGTGTCTACCTGCGCGTTTTGTAGATGGCTGATCTTCTTCCCTTCGGCTGTGTGGCCGCTTCCTTGCTGCCCACCTCCAGCTCCCGGCTGGCAGCTTCCAATCTGCTTACTATTCCTGTAGGCGGATTTCTATTCCTATGCCATCTATCCCCACTTCTTGAAGTCGGTCTGTCGGTCCCATAGGCTTCTTTATCTACTTTTTATCGTCGTCGTCGTCGTTGTCGTCTTGCTTCTTCGTTTTTTGGCCAATTTTCCCTTCAGATCCAGCTTTTCGGGGAGCATCTCCTCTCACTCTCCAGCGTTATCTATGGCTTCTATGGCGGCGTAGACCACCATAGGGGCCCCTGCGACACCGCCGCTCACTTCAGCGTTTGTTGTCTCACTTTATGCCCTGTCGTCGTTATCGGAGCTCGTTGTGCCTTCTGAAGCTACAGTAATTCAGCAAGGGGACAGATCAGCGGGCCGCTCGGAAGGACGTGGTGAGCTAGCATATATATATATATATATATATATATATGTATATGTATATGTACGTTGCCATATATAGCCTGGGCATTGAAGCAAGCGGCGACATTGACGACAACACCTCCTAAGACGGCGAGGTCAGCCGCTGAAGGCAGCTGAGATGGCAGCTAAAGACCCCCTTGGACTCCTGCGACAGGACAAACGAGACGTTCTAACACACGGCAGAGTAACAGCAACAACAACAACAGCGACTTCTGCTGATCTTCATTGTCGTCGTCGTCGTCTTCAGAGGGTGGACGGTGGTGTACGTTGATGGGGAACGGTGGTGCGGGGGCTGGGGTTGTCCGTTGCTTTGCGTTCAGCGATGCGGAAGTGTCTGGTACTGGCCGCGCTTGCTGACTGACGTTGATGGTGGCGCGCGATTACTCAGTTCTCCTTCTATCATCCGTGAGATCAGTTCGACTCACCAGTCAGTAGTTCTTCGACGGCTTTTGCACAGCTCCTGTTTGTTGTCAAGCTGCAGCTGCTGCTGTTGTTGCTCCTGCTGTAACTGCTTAGGTGTAGTGTTCAGTTCAGCTGGCCAGTGCGAACGCAAACGACGACGACGACGAAGCCAAGATCCTGTGTCAGCCTGCCGCCCAACGGGACGACCTAACGGCTCTGACCAGCACGCAACTGGAGTAGGAGCAGAAGCAATGGCGGTGTTGTAGCTATTGCTGTTGTACTAGCGGTAGTATTAATAGTAGTTGGTAGTAGTAGTAATAGTAGTAGTAGTAGTTGGTAGTAGTAGTAATAGTAGTAGTAGTAGTTGGTAGTAGTAGTAGTTGGTAGTAGTAGTAGTAGTTGGTAGTAGTAATAGTGGAAGCAGTAATAGTGGTAGTAGCAATAGTTCGAGCTGGGCTGCGCTGGCCCGACTGCACGCCGTCCGGCCGGCGGTGAACCGTAGATGAAACCAATTCGACTGATGCGGCCCACTGGAACCACCATCGAACGGCCCGCAGACAGACAGGGAGTCCGGCGTGCGTGCGGGCAGGCAGGACTAGACAGGCACAGATAGACACGATGCTTTTGCTGTCACTGTCTCCGCGTCCGTCGCCGCGAGGACCTCACTGTGTCAAGCGAGGACAGCTGGCAACGAGGAGGTCAAAACAGCTGCGAAATTAGCAAGCAGCTGGTAGTGGTGGTGGGGGTGCGGCTGCTGCTGCCGCTGCCGCAGCAGCAGTACGCTGATGGTGGGGGAATGAACAACGGCAGCCGGGGGGGGGGGGCAACAACGGCGGAATCAGCAGCGGTTGATTATCGGAGCTTCGCCACCGCCGCCGCTGAACTGAGAGCAGATCTGACCCGATAAGGCGGCTTGGCTTGACTGCATCGATTGATGAGGACGAACTGTCGTTTGTTCTCTACGGGGGTCTCTGTATCTCTCTCTCTCAACCTCCCTCTCTATATCTATTGATATCTCTCTCTATATCGTTTTCTTTGCATTTACAGGTAGTTCCATAAGTTCTTAGAATGAGCTTTTTAGAATTCGAATTTTGGCGCGCTTCCACCGCTATTAGGAACTGCAACTTTTCGACTGCTAGCACTCAAAATATTATGGTGATTGGCCGTTGCGATTTCGTTTGATAGCTTTTCCCGTGCAACGTATCGGCGTGATTTTTAAAAATGAAGAAAAAAGAGTTTCGAGTGGTTATCAAGAATTTTTATTTCAAAGGTTGGAATGCGACCCAAGTAAAAATTGGGTTGGACGAGACGTACGGTGACTCTGCGCCATGTTTTGCCACTGTTTCCAACTGGATTAATGTGTTAAGAAGAGGTCGCAGGAGCACCGAGAATAAACTACGTCCAGGAGGCCAAAAAACGGCAACTGATGAGGAAAACATAGAGAAAGTGCGAAACATCGTTGGCACAGATAAGCGAATGAACATTAAGGAGATAGCAGAAGCATTAGGAATTAGTTTAGGTAGTGTGAATTTTATCCTATACGAAAACTTGAAGATGAAAGAGCTCAGAGAAAAATGGCTGCCGCATTTGCTCAACCAAGGCCAAAAAAACGCGCCTGTTTTCGCTTCACAGCGAAATTTGGCCAAGATGTCGAACAATCCGTCGGATTTTTGGCGCAGATTTATGACCGTCGATGAAAGCTGGGTCCATCACTACACTCCCGAGACCCAAGAAGCATCTTGCCAATGGTGTGCACCTGATGAAGGACCTCCGAAGAGGGTGCGGACAACGGCATTGACCGGAAAGGTGATGGCTACAGTTTTTTAAGACCAACGTAGAATAATGCTGGTCTACTACCTTGAGAGCGGTAAAACGATCACAGGAGAATATTATGCAAGACTGTTAGACTGCCTTTAGCAAGAACTCATCGTGAAACGGCCCGCTTTGCAGAAGAAGGTTGTCCTGTTTCACCAGGACAATGCTCCTGCACACAAGTCCCGGCAAGCATCGGCAAAACTGGCCCAACTGAGATTCGAACTTATTGAACAACCTTCCTATTCTCCAGACCTGGCCCCCTCTGATTATTTCCTCTTCGAACATTTGAAGAATAGTCTCGGTGGAAAGCGTTTTTCCAGCAATGAAGAGGTTAAGGCTGCTGTCAATGCCTATTTTCAGTCTAAAGACGCGGAATTCTACTTAAGAGGTATAAAAGCTCTGAAATCTTGGTGGGAAAAGTGTATTGAGCATCTCGGGGAGTATATCGAATAAGATAAATTTAAAAACATGATTTGGAAAATTCTTGGTTTTCATTCTAAGAACTTATGGAACTACCTGTATGTGCGAGTATGTGTGTGTGTGTGTTTGTGCGTCTTTTAGAGTGTATCTTACAGGTCTTCGTCTCGTAACTCTTACAAGTCTAGAAGAGTAACTTTTTGCGTTGCCAGAAAAAAGGCTGGCACAGGATTAGGCGATGACCTCATTCATCAGGACTTTTACGTTCTGCGATTCGTGAGGTATTCTCGACAAACTGTACAAATGTAGTGAGAGTGGAATCTGCGATTTGAATCTAGAATCAACACGGCAACGGCAATGATGATGCACGCATTAATTAACTTAACTACTAACTTGTCGCTTGACTAAGAAAGAAGTTGCCTCTGCACCGACCGGTACTATTACGCGCTGTTATTTCTAGCGAGATGATATAGAGCACAATGTCGGTTCAAATTGTGCAAGCTGTTTCAAATTCCCCAGGAACCGGATAGTATGCGAAAAATGCAACGAATAGACAAGCCTCCTTTGCATCTTCCAAATTCCCTACCAACATATTAGACTATTCATCACAACGCTGCATATCGGCACGTTGTTTTAAGATGCAAGATCAGCCCCAGCTCGTAGTCCCTAAGTTATAACCGCGCTAGTGACAAATGTTGCTGGCAAGATTCAAATGTATAGCAGCTTTCAAGTCAGCATAGCTGATGATTAATCTGCGGATATACATAATTAATAGAAGAAAGAAAGATATTTTTACCCATACAGTGGAGAGAGAGAGCTTGGCCATTGTAGTAGATGATTTTTCGTCGACGGCAGATAACAAAAAACACAAACGGCAAAAAACAACGGGAATCAAACCACTATAAAATACAGTGGAACATTATGCCAGATATATGATATGTTTATAATGACTGAGGTTCTTGTCGTAGATAGACGCTTGACTCTAACAGGTTTTATGGCGAAGCTTGAAAATCTGGCGATACTAATCATTGCAGAAGACGAGAAGCTCAAAGGAAACGAAACCTTAGCGGCATGGCCCACGTTAATTGCGTAACGGCCAAAACGCCCCAGGTTGCGGGCAAGCTGGCCAAGTTAACGCCAAAGGCATTGCACTGAAAAGCAGGAGGAATAGGAGAATCCTGATCAATGTGCAGAGGTTGCTAGCCATAAAACAGGACGCTGCGTTGGTAATTGTTCAAATGAGACCGTGGGCAAAAAGATCAATAAAAACGTCTCCTTATGCCGGGATCAGGAGTTTATAAAAGACGAAGCGAGAAAGATGATTCTGAAGAGGTGGCAAGCTGAGTGGGCTGCAGCGGAGCCATGACGTGGCCGAGGACAATAATGCCGCCCCTCATGGAGTGGTACCGGACTCTGTTGATTGACGGTTTTGATTTCATTACAACACTCCGCTCAGTTGATGCGTATGCATGTCAAGGAGCACCCTGGTAAGAGAAGTTACATTATTGGATTTTGCTCTAGCCATGTAACTTATAGGGATACGGTGCTCATTATTTTATATGACATAAAACGTTAGTTCATAAATTGCCTTGTTTTGGGTGATGAAAACATAAATATTATTCGTTTCAAACTTAATATCGGGGATGTGCATTTTTAGTGGCCGCCTACCAGGGCTGTTGTTATCGAATGTTTTTATTTAATTATTTGCATATACTGCCACAAGGACTGTTGGGGAAATCCTAGATATGTTAACATGTCCGGCCCTCGGTGCATTGAAAATATACCTCAGGTTAAGTTCCAAGCTCGTAGGGGGCGGAGGATGGCCTAGAACTGAAAACAACCTTCTTAAAAATGTTTTTAATTCTAGGGCTATTGTTATGATCATATTAAATTCGATTCGAAAAAGATTCATTGGGTAGGCGGAAATGGCCATATGTCTCGAAATTGAGCAATGTGTGTCAAATATGGAGACTCGTGGAGTTTATTATATATACGTTTTTGTAATATGTGTGTGTGTGTTTTAATGAACAGTTGACGTATTGAAGTTGCATTCAGCATCATATATTTTGTGTTTCGGCAAAATATGTGTATTCAATTAGTCTGGATAGGTTACTATATCGTCTGAGCGTTTGCTCATTGGTTTGTCTAGTATTGCCATTTGTGTGTTGTTGTATGACACATCAAAGAAATTATGTGTCAACTATGGACAAGTAGCTCTTTTAAGTGATTGGCAGCCCGTCGTTTTATGGTTTTAGTTTGTGTGTATTCTAGATTGAGAATGTCATGTTGTCGTATACGTTCATCAATAAATTTAGTTTCGCATTTAAATGCAGTTGCTTTACAGTGCAATTCCTTTCGATCTTACAGAAGTGAAAACACTCATAGTTATTCAATGTTATGTAGCTCCTGAATGATGTGTGTAGAGTTATTGTTTGGTAAGCGATCAATACTGATAAGTTGAATAGCCGTGTACTTCTGCGCCTTCACACTTGTCATTATTAAGGATTGCCACTCCACCTTTTCTCGAGAAGCAGAGCACTTTCAGCAGCAACTCCAAATGGTTGGCAAGATTCTAATATTAATTAAAACACTTTTTATATTGTACTGGCCTCCTTACTTAGAAGTCGATAAAATACAAAATGTGACACATTTTTTTCCCTGCGTATGTGACCCTGCTTGAAGCAGACTGACACTGAAAAATGTCGTAAGCAAATGATATACATATATCTTTGTAGTACGGAAATCATAATTAGGGATCTATAGGTGAGAAGCAGGTATTGTTGGGATACTGAGAGTCTCACCTTCATGATTAACTAGAAATTCGGCAACGGAATTTCGATTAAAACAACATGTAGTTATTTCAGATAAAGAGTACATGGTAAGATGATGGTTGATAGAGTGTCTAATTTTCAAATAAAATATGTCGAGCATATATTGCTTGTTTTTCGTATTGTCTTGCATTTTTACTGCGACATATGCTTGTTTTGCAGGCGTAAACTTGAATTATTTCCGACGTTTCTCGGTGTTAACGGTGCCAGCCGCGGCAATCCGCTGTTTAGCTAATTGTGCCATAGTTTGTGGTTCCTTGCTGGCGGCGTCTGCAGTCGAGTTGAAGTTACCGGCTGCATGATTTGCTGTAGGACTTACATAACGCCTCGAAAGACGTCAATTTGGTGGACCATTTTTCAGTTATCACCATTATTGTCCCATTTAGTTCTCATGTTGGATTCCGGGCACAACAAGCCTCGATTTGACTAAGATGGTGTTGAATAGTGCGGTGATCAGTGCGGTTGGGTAACTGACATGGCTTGCTTGGCGGATTATTATACAGTGCCAAGACAACTTTGACAGGTCGACTGGCTACAAAGTGGCCGTGAGGTCTCTTCCGGCTGGTCGTCCCAGCAAGCCCGGTATACAATCGTGCTTGTAAATTTTACAGACCAGCACTTTGAGCAATCGATCGATGTGTTGTATCTCACAGTTCACACACGAAGGCCATTTTAGCAATGAGTTGCCACATCAAGCTTTGAAGGTTTACATCTTTTGTTGAAAAGTCGGTGCTGATGTGTGGGACCAACTTTCGACACACACGCGGTCCGACAAATTGAGCCTGTATCCCGGCGTAACTGCAACGAGACGTTCATTGTTGGCTCGAGCTGACATTGTTAGCTTGCGGTTGTTGCTGTCGAGGTGCGTACGAGACGGCCCGCCGATGACTCGCTGTCGGGAACAACGCACCCCCGCTGCGGTGACGAGCCGACTCGTCTGCCTGTCTGTCTGTCTGTCAATGAGAGTCCAACCAACGTACTTCAAGCGGCTTGGGGTGCTTTTGCTAGGTGAGCGTCGCCTTTCCGTGCAACCAACCCCACGCCGCTTTCCCTCCATTCCCACCTTGTGCGGAGCCTGCGTATGCCTGCATGAAGGTAGGGCACACGTGTGAAGTAGGTAGTCCTGTCTCCCTTCTAGCAGCTCACTTGTACGTCACCTGCTTATGAGCGTTACGAGCATGCAGGCCGTGCGGGGAACAAGCACAATCATTACAGTTAAGACGACAGCAAAGACAGCTTGACGAGAACGACAGCCAGGTTATCTAGACGTCTTACTGAACCCGCTACAAGGCTGTGGTGGGGGCGTAACAACGGAGAGAAGGTGGAGCGGAGAAGACAAACTATGACAAAACCAGAAGTGTCAAAACACTTCATTTTGGTCGATAGGCTCCAGGGCAACCACAACAACCCAGCAGAAACAACAACAACAGCAATTATAAGTGCAACAACTGCGACAGAAGAAACAACAACAACAACAAAAACTACGGTAGGGAGTTTGTTGCGCCAATCAACTGCTTTGGCGTTGCCTGCCCCCCCCCAGAAGCTAACAATGCCACCCTTGCACATACATACGCGCAGAGGCACACCCACATAGAGACCCTTCGCCTGCGCTGATTATCACTAAGTGCTCAGTAAGATTTGCCTATAGCTACTTTGTGCACTCACAATCGTAACAACAGGATCATAGAGAGCGACTTCATCATCGCATGCGCTTATGTGCCACTCAAAAAGTGGATGACTGCCAAACGGCGGCAAAGATTTTCTATATTTTGCCATTTTAGGTTTTTTTGTTTACAGGGGCCAGGAACAAAAGTGCGGGCGCGCACCTTTTGGTCTGGGTGGTGTGGGACTCTCAGACCAACTAAAGACCTGGTGACTCTTTAACCTACATTACCAGGTTATTTGTGGTATTACTTCAGTGTGCCATGTTAGGTTAGTGAGAGAGGTTAGTGGCAGTTAGTATGCTTTATTAAGCAGACCTCGTAGAAGCGAGCGTGTGCTGTCAACAAGAGTCGTCTGCTATTGTTGTACCCAGTTTTTGCAAATCAATTTCTGTTGAATGTATCATCATTCGAGAGCGCAATGCTTTGTTGTTATAAAAATGGTGGCACCTTGAGAAGCCAATTTGCAAGAAAGTATGCTTTTTACTACAACGAGAAACTAAATGCGACTACCTTGGCAGTAAACGTGTATGCTCTCTGTACACGCCTAGAATGACATGGTATCGTAACGCAATGCAGTTGTTTAATTAGTTTTGTAGTGGAGATTTGAATGCGGCAGATCAACCATGAGCGGGTTGGCCTTCCACAGTGAATATAAATTAAATATGTTTCATGTAGATTACAACAGAAGTCAACGATATCACACACAGATTAACGCATTGCACGAATCAGTTATGATGTACTCAACTAGCCGTGACGATACGCTTTTTATGTCAGCAAGAAAACAAATGGTACAGATGGAGTGATTTCAAGAGCGTTGCATTCCGCTAACGTACCCTGCAGAAAGGAGCCAGCCGGACTAGCAGCGGACTCAGCCTTACGTCCAGACGGAATGACCTTGGTTCCATGGTTCTCCGGAAAGACCCTTGTGTGGGACGCAACCGTGTGGGACACGCTGGCGCCGTCTTATAGGAGCCGAGCATTAAGATCAGCAGGCGCTGTTGCCAATTTAGCGGAGCAGCGGAAAAGTCTGAAGTACCGCGAGTTGTAGGCATCTTTTGTAGTGCAGCCAGTTACTATAGAAACAATGGGAGTCATAGGCGAATCAACAGTAAGATTTCTGAAAGAAATTGGGAAAAGAGCGGCAAGTGAGAAGGATGAGAACAGAGCAGGGGAATTTCTGCTACAAAGAATATTAATTGAAGTGCAACGTGGAAATGCGGCTGCGGTGCTAGGTTCGCTGCCCTCAGGCAGTGGTCACCGGGTCTGACCTGATTATGTACTAAAATTATGTTGTGTATAATGTATAAATAAAATAAGCATTTAATAAAAAAATATCTATATATATTTATAACCATGTAAGTGGATGTATACTAGGTGGATCAAAAAGTTTGTACCATTGAATAAAACACGATACAGACAATGGTAGAGATCGAGCAGAGATTTTCAGATGCCGAGAACGGCCACTTTTATAAAATATACTTATCAACGATATACTTGAAGTACCAAAGCACGGCCGACTGACCCTACTTGCTGATGACACCACAGCAACCTTGGTCGGCAACTCTTCACAAGAGGAAGACAAGATTATTAACGAAGATCTTAAAGTCGGAGAAAAAATAAATAGGCCATTAAAAGCCGCCACAACTTTCGCGGAAACAGCCAAACAATTTGTTTCATTTTACCGGAGTTGACCACATACTGATACAATTGTGCCAGGGTTGTATACGTGGAGCGTCTTATACGAAGGTCAAATGGATCGGGAAATAAAATTCCGATTTCGTCCAGTCGACGCTGTGCGATCTTTTCAAAAACCTTGGCAACGTTTTTATATTAACTGGGCATTTGTTGTTGTCCCACGAGCCTCTTCCGTATGACGTCCAGGAGCCCCCACCGTAGCTAGGGCCGGACTCGTACATTCTTGTAGTTGATCCGAAAGTCATCACGAAGTTTCAGTTGCTTCGACAAGGAACTTTCTAAAGCAGCAGCACGCCGAGGAGCAGACACGCTAATGGCGTAGACTGTGGCGTCTGTGACGATGTTAGATATGAGAAGTCTGTCAACTTTCTTCTTGTGTAATGGAACGATTAAGTCAAGATTTTAAGCGTAAGAAAAATTGCCTTGTTAACTTAACCTTTGCCATGGGTTCAGCACTGAGAGATGCCAGTGAGTCTCACTAGTCTACGGTATGTGTCGAGCCCGGTGGCGTGATGGCATGCGTCTGCGCCTCGCGACCGGAGGAGACACATAGGTGCGCGGGTTCAACCCCCATTGTTGCACATTTGTATTTTTGGGGGTCCGTCTGTGAAGCAATGCGAAAGCAGTCCCATGGACGTTAAATCTTAGCTGAGAGTCAGCCCCGAAAGGATTTTTTTAGTCCACGGTATGTACGATACAGTTTGTTAACAAGGAGCCTTGAAGTACGAAGATCAGCGGATAAAGAAAATTGATCACCCGCCCGATAACAACAGTCCATTTGTTATAGTGAGAGATATAGCATATAGACAGCTTAAGAGATATATGATATAGACAACTAAACTGGCCCCAAGAGCCTCAAATGCGGGAATCAGAATCAGGGAAGCTGGTCGGGCTTACTGGTTAAATATCAGGCATCATAGATATTTAACCAGTAAGCCTGACCAGCTTACAATGTGATTAACGCTGGACTCCGAAGTTGGACGAATGATCAAATGACTACATGCGTAATTTATCTTGCATCAAAGAAACATATGCATTTAAACACTCAGCAGAGTGCAGGACAAGCTGCTGTTCTTGAATAAAAGCTGTTGTAGGCTAGTTGCTCTATACGAGTAAAAGGCAATCACATGACCTTGTAGCCCCTTTTCATTTCTAATGAGCAACCATACCCTAAACAAATTCATCAGGACTACTAAAAGGTGAGACAAAATGACTTTAGACGATTTCTCTCTTTTGCCATTTATATGTGTATATATATACAAATACAATCCGCGAAAAAAAGAAGCAATTTTGCCACATTACACACATTTATACATACCAATCGTGTAAAGACTACGGTGATATATGATTATAGGGCAACAGCAGAGACTTCCATCGACATTTGGGGTGTCGGATAACTTTGAAAGACACGAGATCTCCACATGTGGTACAGCTACACCACGAAAAAATGATACAGCCACTACCAAGTTGCATGTCTTAACAAATGAATTGAGCTAAATAACGGCGTTTGGGCTCATTTCACGGGTCGACCGATACAAAGGCAGGCACATCGAATGCACCCAGCAATTATACTTAATACTTAGTGAACTTCCCGTTAAGTCGGATAACCTCAAAAATGCGGTTTGGTATAGTGTCGAACAAGTTTTGGATGACGTCCTGCGAGAGCTCGCCCCAAGCCTTCACAAAGGCTTCTTTTAGTTCTACCTGGTTCGAAAATTGTTTTTCGTCGCTGTAAACCTTTTGGGCGAGCCAGCCCTAAACATTCTCGATGATATTAAGATCAGGTGAGAATCGGGGCGTTATCCTGTTGAAAAATAAAGTCGGTAGAACCCTATAGCGCGTCGAATTAACACGACCGTCTAAAAACACAATCCACGAATTTGTATGATACCTGACAGCGGCCCAGACCACCACTTGAGTGCTGTTTTGACAAAATCATCCGGCCCATCAAAGTTGAACTTTTTCATCCGAAAAGAACACTCGGGGTCACTCAGTGGTCCATGACGTCGTACCATGGGCGAAGTCGAGACGGACTTTCTGATGCTCAGCGGTCAATCGTAGTTTTCTTTTGTGTTTTTTTCTCGTGGGCCAAGGTGTCTTTCTGAGGAGGTTTTGCACATTTCGCACGTTGGTGTGCACACCCCCCGCCGCCGCAATTGCCTTTGCCGAGAGCACAGAGCTCGACGCTTGCTTCAGAATTGCACGCTTGCTTCGTTCCGAAATGGTATTTGGACGCCCAGTACTCTTTTTTACGGCGTAATTTTCATCTTAATTCACGAAATTGTTCACTACTTGGGGACAACACCAAAATTAACGGGGAATTTCGCCATTAGAGAGACCGACGACCTTATAAGCCTCGGTTTGGGCCTTTTCGTCACTCGTGAGGCGCCGGCCAAGTGCCCAAATGCCCGTGTTTCAAGGTAATTCGAAACCCCAAATATCGATGGAAGTCTCCGCTGTTACTCTATGAGCATGTATCATTGTAGCATTAACCCGATTAGTTATAATAACTGCGTGTAATGTGGCAAAAGTTAAACACAAACAAAAGTTAAAAATAAAAAAAGGTGGCTGTATATTGTTTTCGTGGACTGTATATGTGGACCCGTTATAAGTATCGCATTTGCTTGGATTTGCAGAAAATGTTAGGGCCATGCATGCAACTATGTTGTTGGATGTGCGCTCAATACACTGACACTCGTGGCTGGAATCAGTAGCCCGACGGGCTTGGCAAAAAACGAGATAAATCTTTGGGAGAGCAACGCGTCTTGTGACGTCCTTACGAGCGATTCTGGCGTGAAGCCGACAGCGTTTTCCTATTTGCTGACTTGGCATGTTCACCGCTTGGTCGGGCAGATGGCACCCTTCCATTTAGTTCGGTGGGGCTTGAAAGAATCCAAGTGATGGCATCCCAAGATTGAGGTCATATATTACTGGCCAGGAGGCCAACGGATCTGCCAACTACCCCGCTTCGTATGTTTGGTATGTGGTCGGACTAAAAAACGCTAAAGTTCTTGCTGGGCTCGAGTTCGCAAGTTGGATTCCTAAATGCATTGCCAAAAACGATGTTGTGCTTCAAATATTGTCCGCCCTGCCTGTACCCACTTCGCCGATTTAATTTTGACTGTTTATGGGTTAGCCTTAATTGTTCTCGTGGCTTCGAAACATTGGCGTCCTAATACGCTGTCGACTTACTAATTCGATATATATATAGAGCTAGTTTTTCTGTCACTGCACTAACTCTTTTTGTGGCGGCGTTTGGGCCAATCTACGTAAACTATAACTTAGATATAACGAAAGGAAGACCAACAAAACAAAAAGTAATTTCAGAAACACACCGTAACTAAAATCTTGTCAATAAAATCAAGTTCAATTTGTCCCGGGTTGTGGATGCCTGAATTATTATTTGTTTCAGGCGCGTTGAGCCGAACATGTTAAAGTTAAACAAAAGTGTTATAGGAGGAGTTGCATAGCGGGATGCAACCTTTCCTGAACCTTAGAAAGAAGACATTTTAGGCAAAATAATTACAGAAGCTGACGCATTAATGGTAAAATCTCGTTAGAACAAGGGAAACATTTTACATTATTAACTGTTTCCCTATCACGTTCCTGCCGACCCCTTCTCTTAGGTGACGTTGCTTTATTTTGTACTTAATTTTTAGTTTCTTGCTGCTGCTTTCTGTCGTGGCTAAAAGCGTGTGTTTTTTCTTGAACTAATCATCATTGGCAGTGCATAGAAACGTACTTTTAGTCTGGAGACACGGCTATAGTATTAGTTTTATTAGTAGTATTAGCTAAGATCACACCAACAGCAGCAGCAGCACCACCACTACCAGTTAAACCACTGCAACCACCTAAGCTTATCTAAGCTGTTTTGCTTTGTCGGCAGCAGCGGTCGGTAACCGCCACACGATCAAGATTAAAAAGCTAAAGTAGTTGTAATATTAGTCGTAACTCCCAGTCGAGCCCGGTGGCGTGGCGGATTCGTGTGCGCCTCGCAATCGAAGGAGACAAATAGGTGCACAGGTTCGAACCCTAGTGTTGCACATTTATACCTGTGGGGTCCGTCTCACAAAGCAATGCGTAAGCAGTCCCGTAGACTTTAAATGTTTGCTGAGGGTCAACTCGAACGTTTTCTGGTAGCAGTCGTTCCAGTAGTAACAGCAACAACCACGTGTAGACGACGTTGTAGCGTCGATCAAAACGATTTCTTTGTACCGACTGGCGGAACAAGGTGTATTGTCCTTGTTTCGCCAGTCATTGCTGTTGCTGCAACTGTTGTTGTAATTGTTGCTGCTGCTGCTGCCGTTGACGCTGTGGTTGTTGTTGCTCATGTTGTTTCGACTCGTCTACTTCGGGCCGATAGGCTCGCATGTTTTAGCAATGCGAAGAGACAGACGTGTGTCTCTTCTTCTCGACCCTTCTGTCTGCTCCTTCCCTGTTACGGGTGTTAGAGCCTTGGAGGTGGTAGAACAGTAGTAGAACGTTGCACGGTGGCTGGGAGCTTTTGGGCAGCTGAAGGGCCTGTAGGGGTCGAACGGGGAGAAGATAACTCGCGGGTTATTTGTGGGTGACGGCTTTTGACCATCTGGACAGCGCGTGACTCTTCTTCGGTGACGATGTCGGTTGACAGTGTTGTTGTTGCTGTTGTCGTCGTCGTCGTCGTGGTTTTTCCTATTTTTGGCAGCATGTCTTGCCGAAAAGGACTCATGATGCTTGTGCGTGGTCCCAGAGTACTTATAGACTGACCGAACCAAAGCCAAACGTTATTCTTATGGCACCACCATCATCATCTCCATCATCATCATCATCATCATCCTGTTGCGAAATAAGCAGCGACAGCGTTGAGCCATGTGTGCTGGTGTCGACGTGGACGTGGGGCAAACAGGGTTGCAATTGCGTGTCAAAAATTCTTCTCCGGAGGAAAAACAATACGGAGAGAGAGAGAGAGAACATATGAAGAAGACAGGAGAAATAGGGAAAAGGAGGAATACGAAGAGGACAAAAAGTACGTGGCTCACGTCGCCTCAGCCGCCAGCAGCAGCAGCCGCCGCCTTTGCTTGCAGAGGTGACGCACGTGCGGAGTGGAGGACGGTCGTGATAGGACGAATGTAAAGTCCGATCGCCCCGCAAACATCGTGGGGGGGGGGGGCAAAGGCGATGACGCCACAAAGCACAACCATCACCGCCACCAGCTCGAATCTCGGATCACGTCTCGTCGAACGTCACAAAGCCGAGCCACACAGCTTTTTGTTACGAGGAGGATGCACAGCAGCATGTCTCTGTCTCTCCGTGACTGGCGATTGGCGATTGCCATCACTGCCGTTGGCTGCCAAGCGACGACGACGACGAAAGCCATCATCATCATCATCGACCTCGTCATCAGCATCACCGTTCGCTATGAGTGGTTCGTGATCATGTGCTTGCCTACGTACGATGTACGTGCCGCACCATGCGATGCTATGTATGTATGTATGTTCGCGATGTCTGTATGGATGTGGGTGTGTCTGTGCGCTTGTACAGACGTGTGTTCCATTCCTTGCAAGCTGATGATTACATGGTGACTGGCCAGATCCCACATGACTGTGGCCGTGTGTATGTGGATGCTTGTGAGGACGTAGTAGTAGTAGTAGTGATAGTAGCAGCAGCAACAGCAGCAGCAGCAGCTGGGCTGACTGGGCACGACTTCGTTGTGTCAAGACATTCTTGGTGGTGGAAGAAGAGGCCAAGGCGCAAAGGAACGCGAAGGTGGAGGAGGAGTAAGGGGTACAGGAATCGGACGAAGGGGAGAAGTGAGGGGAATGGGATGGTATTCTTATCATCACGGCTATCTTAAGACTCATTATCGTTCAGCGCGGACGGCGGTAGCAGCAGCAGCAGCTGACTCAGCCGTGGGCCAGACGAGTGAGTGGGTCGTGTTGTCTTGTGCTCATTGCCCTCGTAGTGTGAGGGTGGTTGCCGTTCGTCGTGGGTGGTTATGATGATGGTGGTGGTGGGGGTTCTGGGGGTTGCGGTGGCTGGTGGTTGTGGTGGCTGCGATGGCGGCCGCGACAGCGAGGCTGCGGCCAGGGCCGCGGCAATGACGACTACGGTAGAGTGACGACGGTAAGGCTTCCCGGTCCGGTTCCACACTATCACTGTTATCAATATTCAATTTGGCCCGTCGTTGTCGTCGTAGTCCCTACAAGTGACGCGGGGGTAGCAGAAAGATGGGGAGAAAGCGAAATAAAAGGAAAGGGAGAGAGAGGGAGATTGATGAAGGAAAACCTAAAGAGAGAGAAAGATAGAGAAGAGAGAGAGAGAGTTATATGTGTGTGTGCGAGAGGGAGAGAACGAATAAGGAAGAAAACACTAACGAAAAATGAGAAACAAGGTTCACGAGATATGGATAGATGGCTAGTGTCTGAGCCTTAGAGGGTAAAGAATAACTGAGCATCATGCAAGGAGAGAGCATACGAGAGAACGTATAAAGAGATGGCATGGGGAAAGGACAACAGAGAATAAAAGCTACAGGAGATCGGAAAAAGAAAAGGAAGAACTAGAAAAAGGTCATCAAGTAGGTGTAGATCGACGACGACGGCGACGAGAACAACAACAGCAACAACATTAACAGCGGCAACTATTACTACCATTGGCCCATAGCACTGTTCTATGGAGATCTGGGCCATCAGGGAGTGAAGTTTGAGGGGGGAGGTGCGTTTAGTGAGTATAAGTCTCAGCGGCGTAACATCCATAAGCTGGGGTCGAGTCCCACACAGCTCGAGATGGAAAGTACTATTTCCTACTCGTAGTGCGTAACTGCATTTAACCATCCTCCACAAAAACAAAAACAAATAGTACTACTACTACAACAACATTGGCAGTGAGACGGTAGGCAACACCGCCTACTGCAAATACTCAGTTTTATTCGAGTACTACTTCCTAGAGAGGAGACAAGAACGGCGTAACGAGAATGAGAACAGCAACAACAACAGCAACAACAACAACAACGACAACAGCAACAACAACAACAACAACAACAAAAACAACAACAACAACTTGCACGACGACGAGTGAAACGGGACCAGCAAGTACGGGGGGAAGAGAAGGCGGAGACGGGGAGTTTTCTTACAACGTTGCTGTCATTGTTGTTACTGTTGTTGTTGTTGTTGTTATTGTTGCTGCTGCTATTGTTGTCCGCGCCAAGGCTGAGTGGCGAACCACCAGACGGTAACGCTCCTCAGTGAGTGACCGATCAGCCAGCCAGTCAGTCAGCCATTGACGGGCTGGTGAGGTGCTCGCCAGGCGGCGCCACCCGTATCGGCGTGGAGTGCGCGTACGGGACGAGGCGCATGCGCGGAGTGAGGCCTTCTCGGCGAAGGCAGCTCCCGCGCTCGCCATGTTGTGGCCGGCGGTGCATTCTCGCGCGTCCCTCGAGCCGAGCCGTCTGGATAGCTGGCTGGCTGATCTGTTCGTTCGTTCGCTCGTTCGTTGAGCTAGCTCGAGTCGCTTGTGGGCTCAGGACTTCAACGGCAGCAGCAGCAACAACAACAATCACAGCCAGAGAAGCAAGAACAACAACAACAGCAGCAGCAGCAGCAGCAGCAGCAGCGTTCTACAACAACGACAACAACAGCAGCAGCAGCAGCAACACGCACAATCGTCATGTTCTCGATGACGACATTCCTTACACGAACGGTGGTAGTACGGAGCCAGCTGATCTACCAACATGACAGAATCACCCACACGCAGCACCAGCCGCGACAGTTTTCAGAGTGGAGTCGCAGACTAGAGGAACCTATTCCCTAGCTGCCTTCATGCTGTAGGAACAAGTCGTAGGTGCAACAAGCAGTAACTACAGCAACAGAAGCAGCCGCAGCAGCAGAAAGCTAAAAGAGTCAAAATGATGCGATTACCAGGACGCAGTCAATACGTCACGTCCAAAGACGAAGTCCAAGACACGTCAAGCGGGCGGAAATGTTGTTGTTATTGTCGTAGCTGTGGCTGTTGTTGGTGTTGCGGCCATACGGTTGAGGTGGAGGCGCCGCGTGAATTCATGCATTCAGTCATTCATTGAGGTGTTGTTGTGAGTGTTGGTGTGCTTGTTGGAAAACTTAACGCGGACGAGAATACTACAGCCGGGACAGAGAAATGGTTGTTGTGGTTGTTGTTGTTGTTCGGAAGTCTGGAACCGTTGTCGGCGGTTGACGAAAGATGTCGATGTCCATGATCATGGCGTCGTCATTGTCAATGTTGACGACGAAAACAACAACAACAACAACAGAAGCAAGAACGCTAACAACGAACATGACCCGATAACGAAACGTGCTGTGAGGTTTCTAGGTTGCCCGGTAGCTGTTGTTGCTGCTGCTTCTATTCGTAGTAGTTCGTGTTCGTAGCAGCAGTTATCGGTCGTCCAGTGTCCAATATAGTTGTGTCGTGGTGTTGTTGTTGGATGTGGCACGAGTGGTTTCGGATTGCCCCGGATTGGATTCTTTTTCTCTCTTCTCTTTGCCGTTCTTCTTCTCTGCAGCACGCAGCATTGAGGTGGTGGCAGGAGCGGCGGTGGATTTGGATCAACCAGCCAGCCAGCGAGTGGGTGGTTGGGGGGGGTGACGAAGTGTGTGCGAAGGGGTCATCGCCTAGTTGAGGTGGGTGGCTACCTCAGCTACTGGCAGTGCGTGGCAAAGCAAGTGAAGTGCGCGAGGCAGTGCGTGAGCCAGTGCCGTGCGCAACCAGCTCTGGCCGCCAGCTGGAGGAAGGGATTTTTCCAATTTTTTTCACACCACTGGCAAGATTGCCCGCCGCGGAAACGCCAGCAGCGGCGACAACAACAACAACGCCCACAACAACAACCAGGAAAACAACGCTTGCGGCGGTCGGGACTAGCTAGTGGAACTGGCCAACCAAATTTGACCAGAGAACACTCTCGACGACAAAAAAAGGTGCGTGACCTGTACGGATAATTAATTTCCTACCTACTAGTTGCGACGATAGACGGTTACTCCCCCCCCCCCTCCCCCCGCAAGTACAACACATCCACAACCAGATCATACTGTCGCCTCTCCGACTCGGAATTAATTACTCATCCAGTTTCGCTTCTGCTCGCCGGATGGATAGATTAATAGATGCCGTTTCATACCTTCTGGCAATATCTTCTAGCAGCGATACCTTCTAGCAGTGATATCTTCTTTCGTCTTGCTGTTGTCGACTCGTTCCTCTCCGCCTTTTCCCCTTTGTTCTGTTCGTCTTGCGCGCGAATGAACGTGGCACGCTCTCGACTACGAGAAGGCGTCCCTAATGTCGAAGACGTGACAGCTGATACATCATACGTCCGTCAACGCGCGTAGAGATAGGGTAACAGTAGTAGCAGCAGCAGCATTAGCAACAAAAACAACTACCGCAACAATAACAACAACAACTACCGCAACAATAACAACAACAACTACAACAACAACAACAACAACAACAGCCAGAACAACAGCGCGCTGGTTGTGAATCCCGGCACATTCCATCGTGCGGCCGAGATACGACGCCGCGTCTGTTCTGTGTCAGTTCGGCGGCCACCAGGACGTCGAACGTAATGTTGTGGCTGTCCGGTGCGGCGTCTCTCTCCTCGGCGATGTGAGGGAAGAAGGAACGCTGGCAGGCCATGAACAGGACGACCATGAACCGCCGCAGAGCCGTCTACTCGACGTGCTCGGTCCTACTCGGTCCTGCTCGCTCCGTGGCGTCCCGGATTCGATGTGCTTCGGCTGCGGTAGTGGCACGACACTGCGAAGGCAAAGAAGGCCGTCCGTGTTGTTTTTGCAGACGCTGTTCTTCGATAGTGGGCAAACGACAGGGTGGGTGATGTACAACATCCGTGTATCGCAGAATCACATGTCACGCATCAAAGTGTAGGCAACTAGATACATTTGCTTCTGCTGCCGCTATGGCTACCGCTATGCGCCGCCACCGCTGATAGGGACAATGACGATGGGGTTTATTCTTATTATGACCCTCCAGTTTAGTTTCTTTCACTGGATGGTATAGGTCAACGGCATCTCTTACGGCTGCCGATACATAACGAATGTTGTTGTTGCTGCTATTGATGCTACCCTTGGCTTGCATGTCAAGAGCAGCAAGCGGCCGTCGAGACTCGGAGGACTTAGAAATCTTGAAATCATTAAAGATTCACTTAGTCTGTCTGTATCAATGTCGGTTTGGTTTATATTGCAATATGTGGGTAACATATGGGGACAAAATTAATTCGGCGTTTGATTAGGAGTTTAAATATATATATATATATATATATATATATATATATATATATATATATATATATATATAGATATATATATAGATATATATAGACTCCTAATCAAACGGTTTCAATGTTGATTTTTATTTGGTCTTTGAAACCCATTCTTACATGCCGCAGTTTTGCCTGATTAAACGATGGATAGGCGTGTACTGGGTGAGTCAGTGTCAGCTCGAACTACATTTTAAGTCTGCTTCTCTACAAGAATGCCGAAACATTTTGGGCGCAGTTATACTGTTGCTCTTTATTGCTAATCCAATGCTCATTGTAGTACTATACTTTATTGACAGTTCAAAATCTACATAATAGTACTAGTCGTGTTGAGGAGTAGATATAGTAGAATGAGTAGTTATCATAGCAGCCTGCTTAAACACGCGTAAGGTGACGAATGAGTACTCCAGATCAGTAAGTGCCCCGTGCCGATTTCCGCTGATCTGAGGCGCTAGCTTAGTGTTCGATTTTTGATGTATTTAACTGAAGCGTCCGATCCCACTGTTTGACTGCCGATACAAGGACGTTTAGTGTGTCAACACTCCTTATGTGTATAGGGATTAAGCGTGCACAACACAAAAGCAATGTACGGGCGGCATCATATGTGGTAATACGGTGTGCGGTAATTGCATTTAGTAATTGCCTTGCCTTCCATTTTGCATGCGGGCGGATGTGTTTATGCATTTTTTCACACGCGGTCTCGGTGGCATACAAAACTTCCGGCAACGAGTGTTCGGCACGCAGAGCCGGCCCTGCATCGCGCCTAGGTACCATGGCGGCCATTTCAATACAAAGCCCAGAGAGAGAGAGAGAGACTCACTCGAGGCTTAATTAAGCCTGAGCGCGTGTTTGCCAATCTACATTTAGGTAAGGAGCAAAAACAGGGCCAGAAGGGACCATGCACATCTTCATTCGCCTGTTGCAAGTGCAATTCATTCATTCTCTATCTTCCCCTTTCTCTATCTGTCTTTTTAATATTTTCTTGTCGTGTATACCTTCTACCTCCCTTCTTCCTTTTCGTCGCTGTTTGTCTGCAAGCGTTCGCCCATCTCGACCCCTTTCTTCATTGCTGCACTGGAACGCGCTGCGATTGTAATCTCTCAACCCTCTCAGCTCAGCTCCGGGGGGGGACGACGCGGGCCCTGCTTGCTAAGTACGCGCACACGCATGCTAATGAATGATTTCCTCTTAACACTCAATTGAGAGATGGTCCGACCATGGTCTTCTTCAATTGCGAGAAGAAAGCGCCCTCAGTCCTCGTACTGCTCTGACTGTCCGGCCTGCCGACACGCTGCTTCGCCGGTTAGCGCTGACAAGCCTCTAAACTGTACTATCGTATTGTAATGGGTCACATTTATGCGTACGTACGTATGTATATACACGTGACGAGTATTGTTGCTTATATATATGTATATATATATATATATATATATATATATATATATATATATATATATATATACAATGCACGATCTTAGATATTTCCTCCGCTGGCCCTGGCTTTGTGGCGGAAATATGGCTGTGCCCGGCAATAAAAGCAATCATGCCCCACAGGAGTGCAGCAGCAGCAATGCCTCTCGTCGCTGCTGCTGCTGATGCTTATGTATTTGCCTTGCCCTTTCGAGGATCGCTCGATCGAAAGTATCCAGTTATGAAGTGAATCTCATGTGACGCGTATGACACAGACAGCGTGATAAGCAGGCCTAGTTGGATATGTCCGCGAAAAATCGGCGGTGAAAATCCGCGGATTTTTCGCGGATTTTCACCGAATCGGATTTCCGTTCGCCGTGTCCATCCAAAGATAGTCGGCGTCACGAGCGGGCTCCACATCATGAGAAGGAGCTGGCGGTGTCTAATACATTTTTCGGGCTGATCTTCAGCGAAGAGTTAACGTCCAAGTGACTGCTTTTTGCGGGATTGCTTCATAGACGGACCTCCGTAAATACAAATAGTGGGGCAACGGTGGGGCTCGAACCAGCGCACCTATGTGTCTCCTCCGGTCGCGAGGCGCAGGCGAATGCACCCACCACGCCACCACCGGGCTCTCCCAGTGTCTGGGTGGTTGGTGTGCATTTCGTGACTTCACTTGGCTGACTCGATGTCTCTCTGGTTCGTCCGTGCTCCTCCATCCGCCCGTCCTCTGCCACGTGCATATTATGTCGTGCCGTAGCGTGCTGCTGTTGCTGCAACTGCATTGCACTGCCGCTGTCATTGATGCATCCCTCTCGATGTATAGCTAGCTAGCTAGACGTGTGTGATATGGCCGTATCTCGCCGTATGGGATACGGACACAAGACAGCAATCTATTCGCAGCTGCACGCCTGGATTCGACATACTGTCTCGCTCCTTTCCGCAGCCGTGCTGTGCCCTGCTGTGGCTGGTGATTGTAGCATCACTGCCATAATAGCAGTAGTAGCAGTAGTAGTAGTAGTAGTAGTGTCGAGCCCGGTGGCGTGGTGGCTTAAGCCTGCGCCTCGCAACCGGAGGAGACATAAAGGTGCGCGGGTTCGAACCCCACCGTTGCACATTTGTATTTATGGGGGTCCGTCTATGAAGCAATGTGAAAAACAGTTCCGTGGACGTTAAATCTTGGCTGAGGGTCAGCCCGAAAAACTTTAGTAGTAGTAGTAAATAGTAGTAGTACCATTGTCAAGCCCGGTGGCGTGGTGGCTTATGCCTGCGCCTCGCAACCGGAGGAGACATATAGGTGCGCGGGTTCGAGCCCCACCGTTGCACATTTGTATTTATGGGGGTCCGTCTGTGAAGCAATGTGAAAAACAATTCCGTGGACGTTAAATCTTGGCTGAGGGTCAGCTCGAAAACTTTACTAGTAGTAGTACCATTAGCACTAATCATAGTGACACAATTATTAATGTTATTATTGTTATGTAGACGTGGCCTTGTCTATCATAGCCTCCATGGTACATTTTCACTCTGCTCGCCATCTTTGATGCCGTGCGATTATAGCAGACCAGCAGCAGCGGCAGTATGTCTGTCTCAGAGACGACGAGTTGGCCGAATTTGTGGTACAATTTGGTATTAAGCCGACAAAAGTGTTACACCGCTATATATGTTCGATATACCGTAACTGTATCCGCCGCCAGCGATAGAGCAAGCAAGAAACACGGCGGACAGAGAACTGTTGTTTTCGTGGCGGCGCCATCAATATGAACTGATTGTCGGCGAAATGTTTGTTGTTTTTGCTCTCTGTCCTAGGCAGGAAAATTGAAACGTAGTCTTTCAGTCAGACTTTCACAAGATCGATAGAGTGTTCTATTTTGCAACAGGGGTTGCGACAGCAAAACAGTGATACATATTCACCAGCAATTTGAGTCATCCGTTCTATTGACGTAGCTTCACGCAGCGCCTAATCACTGCGCTGGTTAGATACGATGGTGCACCTGATTCGCGCAACAACATAGCGTTTACTGCCGTTTTTCAAAAGTTAGTCCTATTAGGTATCTCTCACAGGCATGCATATATATATATATATATATATATATATATATATATATATATATATATATATATATATATATATATATATATATATATATATATAGATATATATATATATATACGCAGCGCTTCCTAACGAGCGTTCATTTCTATCAGAAGTGTTTGCATTCGTCTAGTTACGCAAAACGTGCCGACCTGCTGAAGGGAATCGGTGCGGGAACACGTGTCGTCGTCGAGGCTAACCAGCGGAGCGTCTGGCCGTAAAAAGAGTTCGCGTTTTACCAACAACACCGCATCGAGCTCCCTCCTATGGATGGACGAGTGAATGAAAATATGTATGCACTGGTGGATGAATGTGATGGCTTCAAAGGCGATGGGGAAGGGGTGCATCTCAACGTTGGTGACTCAACGTTGGTGAATTGTCATGAACCGACAACCGACAAGCGGGGGCGAAAACCTCCGATTAAAGATGAACTGGCTCGGTCTATATGTCTATATATATATATATACGTTTGTATCTGTCTGTACTTGTATGCGTCTTTGTACACGTCGTCTGTATATGACGTCTCGAGCTGATTGGCGGCACGCCAGCCAAGTAGAGCTTTTTGGCCATTCAGCGGTGGCAGAACGAAATGTTTCGTCTTCGACGTCGTATTCGTCGTCCCTTCACGTCACCGTCTTTTCAGATCGTTTTTCTGGCTTCGGGCCTTCGTCTTTGTTTTCAATGAGAATAGAAGAAATAGGGAGAGAGAGAGATAGCTACAGAGAGAGAGATAGCTACAGAGAGAGAGAGAGATAGAGAGTCAGAGAAAAGGAAAAAATCGAATACATTGCGTCGGTGACTCGGGAGGGGAAAACACTTGGCTAGCCGGCATGCGACAGCTGGCTCCGCGAGTTACTCTTTAGTCGCAATTTTCGAACCCTTATTTGAGTTGATGGAAGGCGGAAATTGACGGTTTACAGCTCGACAGTTCGCGGAAAAGGAAATATTCACACAGTTACAGAGAAGTTTGCTGCTTGATGCTAAATTTGCTCTACCACCGATATCACGTTTCTATTCATCATATGCGAGCCTAAATATATGTATATATACATATATTTTTTTTAGCTCAAGAAGTCTTAGAATGAGCTACTTAGAATTTGATTGTTTTTCTGTTGGAAATGGTAACTCTTTGACTGCTAGTAGTCAAAATATTATGATGATTGGCCGTTACAATTTCGTCTTGTTTGTGCAAAGCAGCGGTCTAATTTTGGAAAATGGAAAAAAAATCACAAACAAATAACGTCTAGGGCGGTCAAAAACGGCTACTGATGATGAAAACGCGGGAAAAAAATGCGAAATATCTTTGCCGCAGATAGGCGAATGAATATTAGGGAGATAGCGGAGGCCCTAAGGGTCAGTTTGGGTGGTGCGCATGCTATCCTGCACGATAACTTGGAGATGAAAAAGCTCAAAACAAAATGGGCTCCGCGCTTTCTCGTTAGAAGTCTCGAATCTAGATACCGCTCGTATTTCTCCTCGTGCTGTATTTGTATGCTCTGCTCGTATTTAAAACCATTTATTGCTTTTAGAGTTCAGTTTTATAATTTATGTGGTTATGTTTGGAGATGCCCTCCTGTGGCTCGTTTATCGATTGTTGTTTACTTACATATCGAATACTGCTGGACTATATTCTTAGATCTACAATCGCTTATATCCTATGACGCGAGCTGTGACAGTGTTGCACATTCCTATTTCAGCCGCCAGACTGTAGCAGCTTACCCATACGCTCTCTAAACGTGTCTTGATTTCACTGCATGGCTACTGCCATACAGCATCTAGCTTATCTACTACCCGGAAGTACCATCACGTGTGCGCACGTTGTTGGCAAATGGTCTGGACTTTAGTGCGTTTAATTGGCAAACCCTTATTTTCCTACGTTTGGTGCCCATTAGCGGTAGTTTGATTGCCTCAACAGATGTCCATCTGCGGCTGCTGCGGCTTCTGCTGTTGCTTGTAGCACTGCTAATTGCGCAAAGGCGCAACAATACAATCGCCGTGTTTGTGTGATAACCAGCAACGAATTTGACCGACTAAGATGACGAAATGGCAAACGCCTTTGCCTTACATTCGGGAGGCCTGGGTTCGAGACCCAGACCGGCCGCTCCTAAATTGGTTTTCATGGTTCCCAATGATTTTTTTTTGTTACAACTTTTACTTGTTTTACAAGGTGAATGCCGGAGTGGATTAATAATCGACCATAATCGAAAAAAAACGGGGAGCACAGATGTTTCAATAAAAGGAGACGATGCATTACTATCCAACCCCCAATTAAGTTAAAAAAAAATACACCGGTATCGATGCCACATTGAGAGGTACTACCTGGGCCTTGTGCTTGTGTGTATGCGAGCCCAGAAGTGCGACCATGTGCCGTCGTCTACATTTGCTACACAATAGGGCGGCTTGAACAATAGTGATCCTGAATTTGTTGATTTGCTAGTTAGCCGTGACGTTTCCGGTTCTGGCCTTCGTCGTGTTCGTCGGTGTCGTTATAGCGTTCTCGAGATCAGCTACAGCAATGACAGCGGCGGCTATTCCAAAAACACACGACTGTTGGCTCTGAGCCTTCTGCAGAAGCTCCTTTCTCACATTTTTTTTATATGAAAGGTTTGGAAAATGCATAACGCACGATCGGTGTTGGCAACTAACAAAACATAGGGTGGGACTCTCACCCACTAAGAGTACTCTACCTTCCCCACCCACGGTTCGAAATTGGGTCCGACAATACTTCGAGACTATGACGGAGCAACGCACCCCCCGGGAAGAACCCCGGGGGATGTGCGTTGACCCCCCCCCTCAACTAAGGGCTAAGTTGCATTGGACCCTTGCGGGGCATCCTCGACTGTGTGCCGGCCGCAGGTGTACACGGCGGTTTCGGTGCAGGTCCTCTAGGCGAACCTCTTTCAATGTGTCTCTAAACCATCCCTTCCCTAGTACTCGACCACCCTAATCCACGAACGTCAGTCGATCCTCCCCCGACCAGCGACGCAACGATTACCATAGGCCCACGTCGCCATAAGCAGCCGTAGCCTGGCTCGGTTATAGTTTGGGGATTCGTTGCTTTTTATGTGCGTTGCGTTTCACCGTTGTCGGCGACGGCTATAAAAAGGGCCAGAGCAACATCCATCCCGGTTGCGGCATACGATCCCCGCACGGAATCACTCAGGCATCCGGGCGTGCTGATCGTCACTCTGAGCACCAAGAACTCTAAAGTCGACTTACTTGTTTTTTTTTTCATTTATTTTGTCTGCCGCTGTCGGAAAATGAAGGCAGAACAGCAATGTTCGGCTTTCTTTTTCCCGTTTTCCGTCGGTGTCGTGCAAAGCTTATTTTTCCTTGTGTGCGTCCAATTCTCCGGTTTGTCGAACGCCGTTGTCGGTCGACTTTTTCAAACGGTCCGCCATTTGAAAGTTCCCTCTGAACTCTACTTTCCCAGAAACCCTAGGAGACCACTGCAAAGTGACGATCACTGCCTTACTACGTAGCGCAACACGTTGATATATATATATATATATATATATATATATATATATATATATATATATATATAATATATATATATATATATATATCGTCGTGCCGACGAAGTAGGGCTGCAGAGCTACTGAGCAAAGATGCGAAGTCCGGAATAGCAGGTCTAAATATCATAATGTCCATAATATGTCTGCTCTTATGCAAGGAAGGTCCCTGTCATTCCTGCTACTGATGTAGTAGCTTGTCTTATCGCGTGAAGGCTCTGGTCAGGACTTCAGTCTGCTACTGCACACTATGACACGAGTGATACTGGTGTTCCAATTAAATTAATGCAAAAAGACACGCTCCACCCACCCTCGACGTTCGGACGACGACCCTGCCGGCTGTCTGTCTCTGTTACTGCGCTCGACGCAGACGACCACGCTGTTACTTAAGAGTCGTCTTCCCCGCAAATAGCTGTGCTGCTACAAGCTCCAACACTTGGCGACGAGCGAGGCCCACAAGGACGAAGTAAAGAGGCCGCACCCGTGTCAGGTACATACAGGACTCGTTTGGAAACGCTGCCAGTCGACAACGCCCCCCCCCATTCGACGTGTACCCACCCCACTTACTATTTTGCCACCACCAGAGATCTTTCCTCGGATTCTGGCTAATTGCAACGCTCTAATGCTAAGTCGACGAATAGACGGCATGCTACACGTCCTACAAGCGAAGGACACACACACACCAAACAGTGCCGGCGGCGTGACCCGGCTACCGCATGCCACAGTAGCCGAAGTAGAAATGGAAGTAGCAACAGTACAGTTAATAGCTGAATTTGCTCTTCTGAACAGACGTTTGCGTCGGTCTGTCTGCAAGCTACCTGCTCAGAACGACAAAAGCGACGATGATGCTATCGTTGTCGAAACGACGACAACGATAGCAACCACAACAGCTTTTTCCACACGTGCCGACAGACATAGTCAGCGCTTCGACAAAGGGTGCCCTGCACGAGAGTTGCAGAAGGGGAGAGCGCGAAAACTACAGAGAGAGAGGTGGCAGCAGGAGGCAATTAAAAGACGATCGATCATGCCGCTCTATATTCGTATTCGCGCATGTGCGCACCATTGGCACGCTGTGTGATGTAGGTGACTGGCCTCTGCTGCATAAGTGTACGTGTGGGCAGGTGTTTGTTCTGTGTGTAAGCGCGGGCTATTTTGAATGGTGACCCGCCTCGCGTCGCCCGGCCATGGCCGCTCGACCGCAAATAATGTACATACAGCAGATAGATTGCTTCTATTTGGATACCAGAACCGGGTGTTTCTATTCTTTTCTCTCTTTGTTTCATTCGCGTTCTGGCGGTGGAGAGCACGATTTGCGGGGGGGGAGGGGGTCGTGCAAGTAAGAAACATCATTGACGTTACTCAATACGCCAGTCTCGTAAATGCGCTGAATAGAGAAGGGTTGACTCAAACAACTAAAATGTTTGTGACTGGTAAGGGTTTAATAAACTAGCATAAATGACGCTTGATTTTCAAAGCATTGCAATTTGCAAAGCATTGAGTAACATTTGAGTTAAGCCGATTATCTCGTCCTTCAGCTTGGTTTGCCAACATGACGCGTAGTGAGGGCAGCTAGGGCGGATAGCCGTAGATTGTAATGGCTAATTGCTAACTTTGCGAAGTTTTCGAACACTTTTACCAGATACTCGCGTACTTCTAACCGTGACCACCTAAGTTACTAAATACAAAAAAAAAGCCAGCACAGCGAAACAATACCTCAGCTGACCAAAGAAGTGAAGAGAGCAGGAGAGAGGAATATATTAGCTTGAACATGCGGTGAAATAATGGACGCCTTGCCAGGCCTCTACGTTCGACTAAGGGAGCATGCACTACCAGCTGTGGGTGTGTGTATGCTTGCTGTTTGGGGGGCGCCGACAGTGTTGTGGCTATATCTGCCTATCTACACACGAAATGTCGTTGCGGCTGGCGCTGTCGTGTCTCGCCTGCTGAGATGAGAGCGTCTTGCCGTGCCTAAGACAATTAAGCCTCCCCCGAGGTGTCCTTCATGCTTTGCGTTCAGTTTCGTGATGATGACGTTCATAATCATGATGGCGCCCTCCACTAGCCGAGAAACCTGGAGCCCAAGAGAGGCTGGGTCCTAGAGTAAGCAAGGAAAGAACTGAAGTGTATGAGGTGCGAGCGACGATGGTCCCAGTCGCTCCGACGACGTTGCTTGCTCTATAATAATGCGCATAGCCAACCGACTTACGTGTAGACCTTGCGGGTGACACCTCATTTTGCCATGTACAATGTATCTAACGCGCAGATGATTAGTCCAGAATGAAGGATCGCGCGATATATATATATATATATATATACACAAAGTATGTGCGCTCTTTCTTGAGTCAAGACGCGAATAGACTAGTTGAGTTCGATAGGGGTACTTATCTGACCTGGGACACCACAGTCGCAGAGACACTCGCCCTAATACAAGCAGAGGCGTTAGTGCCAAAGGATTCAAAAACCGCGCATACTCTAAGCATAGAAAAGATATATATTTGGTCAAACATATATGTGGGTCTGTCGTATTTGAAGCACTCGTATAGAACTAGAGAAACTCGCGGATCGCGGTTGACAACAACCACGGGCAAAAGAAAGGCTCTTGGCTACTTACTGTAAAGATGTCCTGTAACGAGCTGCAGAGATGTAACATCTTGAGAAGTATTAGTTTCGTCGCCACAAGTGCGAGTACAGCGTCAAGTCGTGATGAGTCAGATCGCAGGTCGGTTCACGTCGAAAACGTCGCAATGTGGACGAGCGTCGATTTAGATTCAAGCGAGATAAAGCGTCGTATTCCGTGGTTCGTATTTACGGACGTATGCTATGTGTGTGTTGTACCAGCACAATAACTCGCTTGCAGGAATACAACAGAGCAGCGGGCCAATGCATCTGATGACACAGCGACCGCGGCGGAGAGAGCGGCGGCGGCGCCTCTGCACATAGTAGTACCCTCATAGAGACAACAAGGTGTCATAAATATCACTTGCGTGAGTTTATATATATATATATATATATATATAAAAGACGGGTCAGACAGGGAGATCGGGGAGAAAGAACATGCTACCTTCTCTGACGTTACTCTACGGCGTGACCCGTCATCGGTGTACGGTAATCTGCAGGAGTAGTAGAGACCCTCATTCGTTTATTCTTTTCTTCTTTGCTTGCCCATCTCTGTCTTTCTCTGTCTCTCTCTCTCTCTCTCTCTGTGTAACGTGCTCCCGCACACCATTTTGTCACGACAAGTCGCGATGGATAGCGGGAGGCCTTCCCCGCATATATCCATCAATCTCTTTGGCTTCGCGGGGGGACAGCAATACACATTCATACTGACACGTACGCCGCTCACTTTCAGCGTATTCAGTGCCGAGACAAGATCGAGCAGCGCTGTTAACGCATGCTATGCTTAATCTTTGTCCTTCCCTGTATGGTCGGTTTGTTGCGTTCTGTTTCTGTCTGTCGCTCTATTGCTGCTGTTGCTCTGCAGTGTCGCTGTTGTTGCTGCTATCAGCGAGGCTGGTGTGGTAGTGACGATGACGACGACCGCATTGGTCATGGTCCACGACGATCCACCTCATTGGTTGAGGACGCCGTTGGGAGCCCGCTTATTTCGGGTACGGTAGGACATAAGCAACGTGCGGAGGAGTTGGAGAACGATGTTGTTCCATACATGTATTGAGTCGGCGTCTGTGTAGCATTCATAACAGTAGTCGTCGTTGTTTCGGTCAGAGAATAGTCAGTCGAACTTGCCCTCAACTATTCGCTATATTCGTGTGTGCCTCGCGCCTAGCAAAGGGATACGCCGTTTCGTTTCGGTTGGTGGCCGAGTGGCAACGAGAGAGTGTCAGAGGTGGGGTGCGTGAAACGGCATTCAAGCGTCGACGCACGCACGTACAAATACAAACACACCACACATAGGAAGACATGTAGAAACATTCTGTAACCCAAATACACACATACATTAGGTGTACCGGGTGGGTGCGTACCAAACAGAGGTTGTACAGAAAGGGATAGGTTGTGATAGCAGCAGCAGCAGCAGAAGGAGTAGTGGTATTAGTACAAGTAGTTAGATATGACAGTAGAGTACAATATCGGAGAACCTATTCCAGCTCTGCGCCTCTTGTGCCAGACTACGACGTTGTCGTGAGGTTCGTCTTCATGGTGATGACATAGAAGCTGTTTCCGCTTCAGTGTCCAGGCCAATTAATTGGTAGCAACGCCGTTGTTGCACAGACGACCTCCCGGCTGGACGCTTCAATCCTAATCAGTGTTCTGTTACTTCGAGCTAACGGTCGTTGGGCATTAGCGGTGTTGTTTCGCTGGTTCCTGCCTTCATACGCTTGTCGAACTAAGCTGCCAAGGACAAGCCTACTTTCTCCTTGTTAATATAGATACGTTAATAGCTTACTCTCTAGGTATATATATATATATATATAATTGGAACAGCACAGTGGCATTCCCGTATAGCCCACATAAGGCGATCCTACTATTACTGCGGCTACTAAAATCACTTGCCGTGATTTTAGTTTAGACGGAGTTATTAGAAGATGCCGGCATGTTGAGTTGTTGAATCGCATAACCGTAAGCGAGACAGACGGTATTTGTTTACTGGTCTAAAAAGCAAGGTAGTTAGACAGAATCAAGCTACCGAACAAGCATGTTGTGAAACACGTTGCATCTTGCATTTCTGCCGCCGCTTAGAGGTTTTCAAGAGACGTCCTGTTGGTTTATTGCAGACACCGGAACAGATGTAAAACCTGAAGGAAAGAAAGCATCGACACGGTTTAGTAATTGCTAAGCTTATTGCACATATGAAATGCTGATATGCCAGCTTCCATAACGGCAATTGTTTTTAATGTTTCACTTCTTCATCCAAATAAAATACGCGATCTTGCACAGTTTCTAACAGAAGAATTTCGCTCACAGAAGCTAAAATCTGTCTTTGTTGGCCAAACCCTCTTTGTGCTACTTGTTATATAGGAATGATTGGTTTAGATGGTCTTCTCATCAAGCATCTCCTATCCTCTTTTCTTCGTTTATCTTCTGTATTCTGCCTCTCTCTCTCTCTCTAGTGAACCTCTTCAACGCTGATGTGATGCTTGTTGTTATGTGGTTGTTGGCGACTGGCGGTAACATCGTTATTTTCGATGGCCACGTTCTGCAACATGTTCGGGCAACACCTGCACGGTGCGAAACTGGACTAGGCCGGACCGTACCGGTCCAGGCCGGTAGGGAAAGCTCGCCGCCACGATATTACCTTGCCTACGCAGGTTATTGGCTGGCCCACCCGAATGCTGACCATACGTCGCTGTCTCTCCGTCTTGTGTTGTCTCCCTCTCGGTTACTTCCGAAGAGGAAACACGACAACGACAGCAACAGCAAAGAGGAAGAGCCGAGTTGCGACAACGACTAACAGCCTCAGTTCCTCATCGCCAGCCAACCGACCAGTCGTACAACATCTCCCAATTGAAGATGGACAGGATGCTTGTTAGAGGCCGATAGAGACCACGCCGATGATTCGGGCAGAATCGAGGGCAGAATCGAGGGGTCGTACGGGGTATAAGGTGGCGCGTAGACGCCGTATATCGATCAGCGCATTATGACGGCAGATCCCGGCGGCAGCAACGGAGGGAGGGGGGGGGGGGGCAGTCCCTTCGGTGCACTCGACCACGCAGCCGAGTGTCATTACGCTGCTGGTGGACGTGGCGATGGACGTTGGACGCGGAGAACACCGAACGCTGACAGCCCACTCTTGCCCACTCACTCTCGAGTCGAGGAGAGATAACTTCTCGATGATTGTGGTGGTGGTGGTGGTGGTGACGGTGATGGTGGTGGACCCGCTACTGGTCTCTTCCGTTTCCGGCTGGCGTGAAGGGACACAGGCAGGAGCAGGGAGCAGGAAACTGACTCAGGAGCAATCGTCGTCATCCACTCCGAATGAACCTTCGGAGGTGGCTGGCGAACAGAATCGGTGTGGAGAAAGTTTAGAGCTTCGTTCTGGCTGATGCTATGCATCGACACATGATGCACGACTAAGCCCTTTCTCCCTTGCCGTGTGCGCAATGATGTCGTGCACAGCTAGCGGTAGTGGTGAAGGCTGCGGTGACGGCGGGCGGGCGGTCGCGGCTACATGTACTGTAGTGTCCTCTATGGTGTCCTCTAGAGAGCCAAACAGTGTACTTCGGTAGAGCAAAGATGCCCCCGCCAGGCCTGTCCGGTCGAAGAATGGTGGCAGTGTCGGTTGGTGAGAGTTTGATGGTTCTGGCTCGAGGGCTATATGTATATATATATATACATGTATGTATATATATATATATATATATATATATATATATATATATATATATATATCTATATTACATAATACATACGAGACCACCAAGCTCTGCGTAAATAGCTCACCGACATCACCAACAACAACTCCCTGCCCTGGCAAACACACGAGAATGCTACGACTCGCGCCAATGCGTATTTGCTCGCATAGATGGCCAGCTGCTCTACAAAATAGTATTATTTTATTGTTTCTTTACCGATCAATTAAGTATACTGAAGAGATCTATAACTCTATTCGATTGAGATGCCTGCTAGTTTTACCGACTGACGACAGAGCGGCTTCACGACAACCATCCGTCTATTAAGTCGGCGCGGCAGTAAGCGTAAGGTGATACATACGTACGCAAACAAAATGCAGCCGTTTGGCAAAGCTGCTTGCCAGATTTCGGCCGTCAGATTTAGAGGGAAACATTTTTAAAGAGGTTGTTTTTAATTCTAGACTATCCACCGTCTTCTAAGGGCTTAGAACTCACCGTAAGGCATATCCTCAATGCATCGAGTGCCGGACATGTTAAGATATCTAGGGTTTCCCCAACAGTTAGTCCTAGTGCAAGCACGTCCGCTGATTCGAAGCGGTATATGGTTTATCTCGATACGGATCGCTCAAATAAAATCAATAACAGGGATCGAACCTGCGACACCTCGGTAGATGACAATCATGACTAGCGCACTAGTCCCCTAAACCACGCCGCCACTTATCCGTCGGATCTAAGCGAGAATAGCTGTCGTGGTAGTGGTTAGAATAGTTAAGAAACAGCTAATGTAAAGAACGCTGGTTTGTCTGAATACAACTATACTCACGGCGTATATCACCGCAGCTTTAAGCTTTAGGCGTTACGATTTAACGTAATTAACAGCGAGGAAACGATTATTTAATCAGTTCTGGCACAACAAACAACGTTCAATGTGCACGAACGATAATAATAATCATAAGAACGCGAATGGTAACATAACCATGGTTACTGTAATCACTCACCATTGCACTTGTTTTCTTGTGCTCTTTTCCGTTTGATTTGGACCAATTGATTGGAGTATGGTCGTCAGGCATCATCCTTTTGATTTCTTTCTCGATTGTTACTATGAGAACCGCTATACCAAGTACAGCTACCGTTATTGAACCGTCTGTTCTAAAAGACATATCTATTTATCTATCATGAGTGTTCGCCCTTCACCCATCCCTACCCATAGTAGAATGCGGCGGCAGCGGTGGCGGCGGGGGGGAGGTCGAATCGGACTGATAGACTAGCTCTAGAAGTAGTGAGGCAGTAGAGGAAGCCTTAACAACAACAGCAGCAGCAGCAGCAATACGGAGAGTACTTGTTGTAGTTGTGAGACTAACGGGCTAGCGGTCTCCGAGTAAAGAACGGCACTGTCGAGTCGGGCGGCCGTCGACATAACATCCATACACCGATCCGCTGCTGCTATCATCGTCATCGTTGTCGTCGTCGTCTTCATCGATTGATCGACCCACCGACAACGGCGTAAACTCATAGACCACGTAGACGTCGTTCAACGTCCCGGCTGCCGCGCACAGAGAGACACGAACACCCTGACACAGTGCAGCAGCAACAGCAGCAGCAACAACAACAGCAACGCCGCACGATGGTTCCATTGCCAGCTGTATCACGGCATCGCTGCAAAGGAAGCAAGCAAGCAGCACGCAATGGAGCTCGAGCTAGCGCGGTACGAGGAACGAAGAGCTCGGTTGTGGCTGTTGTTGTTGTCATCGTCGGTGAGGTTCATGTTGTTGTTGTTATGATTATTAATACTGTCGTTCTTGTCGTTGTCGTCGTCGGTGACGTTCATGTTGTTGCTGTTGTCGTTATTGTTATTGTTGTTGTTGTTGTTGTTGCTATCGTCGTTTTAGTTGTACGTAGGGTCGGACCTTGTTCGATGACGGTGATCGCTGCTGGCACCCTGTTAGAATCTTGCGGCGTTGCCTGCAGGCAGCATCTAGATCGGCGGCCGCGGCGGCAGCCTCGACAACAGCGGCATGAAGTCCACTGACGTCACGCGGTAACGTGCCATCATGAAGAATGGATTCAAATGGATATGTGTATATATATATATATATATATATATATATATATATATATATACATACATATATATCAATACTTTTAATGATGGTTGTCGCGAGCTGGCTATGTCGGCGACGCGAGAAGGTAGCAGGGGGACGTCGGTTGAAGTCGTCGTACTACAGGTTTGTTTGTCTTGGAAATGTTAACTCTACTGGAGGTAATGATATTGGTTGACCATTTCGATGACCATGTCGATGAAACCGATGGTGGTGAGTCATGATCATTGTTATTATCATTATTAAACTACTACTACTACTACTACTACTGCTATTACTGCTGCTAATACTCTTAAAGAACGGAGCAGGAACTGACCCTACCGCCACCGAATTGCGAATGCCCGAGGGCGGAGTGGTCAAATTAAAGGGTGCCGGCCGGAAACGCACGCGACCGACCCCCTGAAGACGAAGAAGCAGCAACATGATCCCCGAGCTTCGTTCTCAGAGCTGATTCGTCCTCTATCTCTGTGTTGCAGGGGTCGTCGTCCCTCTAGTAGTTTTAGACGGCTTTAACGCGAACCCAATTTTAGCGGCGTGAGTGGCAGGGAGTGGGGTGGCAGATCGAACCGAGGGCGCGAGGTGCAGTTAGTCAGGTGGGGCTGCTAGAGTATCTGCGACCAGCAGCTGCGTCACTCGAGAGAGGTGCTTCGTCATGTCAGGACACATGCGTCCTGCGGCTGGCCAATAGGCGAACACGCTCCAACGTCCCGTCATACGCCGGGACAACAGCCGGCCGCATCCAGATCCGCTCTGTGCAGCAGGTGCGGAAGGCCGGAGGTGTGTGGAGTCGTGCTTGATCGATGAGACAGACGGCGAGCGTTGTGTCTTTAATCGCCGACTTTCCGTGTCACGAGAAGAATTGCTCGCATACCTTTTCTGCTTGTTGTGCTTTGCATGTGGCAGCTTCCACCACTGACAACGTTGCTACTGATCCGATAACGATGTATGATTATCGTCGCGTCAGCATCATGAACATTCGTATCTTCGTACCTGTCATTCCGGCAGTGTCGGAAACAATATGTATGGAATAAATACAAACGCCCGCCCCCCTTCGCGCTTCTACCACCCGGCAATAATATAAATATATTATAACTAGGCTGGTTGGAGGCTGGTGTACAGCTTACATGCCGCGTGCGTGTGGTGCCTGTTAAGAGCATATATGCGTTATCAGTGAGCAATATAAGCACAGTAGTTGTTAATACCATGTTTTCTCTCTATGGAAAGTTTTGCGTGACGAATTATATGTGCAACGAACCAACAACAGAAATGTCGATATTCATATGCGGAGGTCTTGCCGCAAAGTTTGGGTTGTCCACAAATGTTTTGGTAGCCCTCGAAACCCAACTATGTTGTTCAATTGGATATCAACTAGGCGCGAACGTGAACCAAATGGCCTCCTCCAGGCACAAACAAATGCTAGGTTGCTTGCCCGTTGATAGAGGCCAAACAGGAAAGGCACCATCCGTCTTATCCGATCATTTGCATGCACCGAAATGATCGCGACGCTGGCGCACGACGCCTATCTTAGGATGATGACATTTCAGTCTATGGAAACGTCGCAACACACACGCACGCGTATATATTTTATATATATATATATATATATATACATGAGTAGGAGCTAGCTAGATCTTGAGCGTCTTTGTAGATGTATAGCGGTGTGTCGTTGCATTACCAGCAGCCAGAATGCATCTTTCCGTCGAACTATACTGCTCTACTGGGACGGGACGCAAGTGATTGTTTTCGTGCTGAAATAGCAAGATGCCCCGTTGGGACTGTAGTGGTAGTAGTCAACTTACTGCGAAGACACAACGAACCCTAGTTACCTTAGTGCAGCCGAAGCTATTTCGAAGCTTTTATTTGCTTCTCTTTTATTTTGCTTTGTCTAGCATCTGGTGCCGAACTTGGCGGCTTACTTTGCCTATATATGGTCGTGCACCGAGTCTGGCCGTACGACGATCTGGCCTAAATGAGCCGATACGCAGCGCACTCCCTAAAACAGGTAATCGGACTCTTTTAGTAATCGGACTTAGCTGTACCCGGTGCTGGGTCATTCGCAATCGTCATTCACTCACACTAGGTCTCAGCAAAGCGTCATGAAAATACAATTTGTTTTCCTGTCAATCGTTCATCGTCAACGCACAGCCATTCACCTATCGTCAATACAACCATCAATCGGCATCAACTTCCGATCGGCGGTGTATAAGATGACAGACAGCTTTTCTCTTAACGGGCCGTGTCTGAAACAGTGGATGATGTGGGTTAGTTAGCGTCGGTTTCGAGCCAAGAAAGGAGCCCAGCTGCTCGCTCTCAAACCCTATCAGCATAACCTTTACCCAGAGAACAACAAAAAACACTAAGTTTAATCCTAACATAAAAACGAACAAGAAAAATCAATCGTCTATTATTGCCTAGTAATCTCGCTCGGTTCCACGACGACGTCTTAGGCTGGAGAAAGAGCTTTGCTAAGCTCGAAAATGGATCATTTTCTCTCCGACCGTATGATTGGTTTTGGCCTTCTTCTCGTCTGCGGCCTGTTCTCCTGTGCGTAGGCGGCGGCGGCGGCGGTGTCACCCGACATCGAGATAGATATATATCCATCGCTGGAGCCTGACACTAGCCTGACACTAGCCTGACAACTTTACCTGAACTTCCAGCAGCCCGACCAACTGACTGTACCGCGCCTTCTGTATCGCGCAACCTGAGGTGAGAGAGGGGTTCGGCTGTACATATGTATATGGCCACTGCGTTTTGCCCCGCCACAACAGATGACTCCAGCTCTGTCCGCTCTATTTGGCGTTCGCCATTCTGGCCTGGTTCGCCAGCGCCCAGCGTCAGATCTGCTGCATCTGCCTATCTTTCTCTATGTATGTCTGTTCGTTCGTTGGTTGGTCGGTCGGTTGGGCCGGGTCTATCTGGCATCTCTGTTATTGCTGCTCGTTCCACTGCACAAACTCCACCCTACACTCTTCTCTGTACCCGAAGACACTGTTACTACTACTGCTGCTGCTGCTGCTGCTAGTGCGTTCAGTGATAGCGTGCGGGGACGCGAGTATAGGCCCGCACGTTGGCCGTCCGGCCTACCTTTGGGGGGTGAACGTTGTGGCTCAAAGGAGAGCGGGCGGTGTAGCTAGCTGCGGTGGGAATTGAGCGGTATTCAGCTGCTGCTGTATTGTTGTTGTTGTTGTTGTTGTTGTCGTCGTTGTGTTTATTGTTGTTGTCATCGCCACCATCATCATCACCACCGCCAACAACAACAACAACAACAAGAATAAGAACGACAACAACAACAACAACATTGAGGTACCGGCGGCGTCCAGGTCAACAAACAGATCCTGTGCGGTCGCGCTGCCTAATCAAGCCCTTCGGCCCCATACTACCACCATCGAACGGCTTGCTGAGGAGAGAGTAAGGCCAGTTGTTTTTTCATTTCTCCATACGTTCGTCCGGTTGACTGGCTGTCTCTGTCTGTCTGTCGGTCTGTCTGTATGTCTCTCTGTATGTCTATTTGCCTGTCTGCTTCTCAATAGGCTACCAAACTGTCGCTAGCTGAGGGGCAGTATAGCGCAGCGGGCGACGTCAAGGCTGCCTCCCATACACCTTTATGCTGGGGAGGGGGGCGGGGGGGGGGGAGGTGTAGGTGCGTATGTGGCTGTATGTACATACATCGTTGGCGTACGTTCGACGTACGTATGCGCGCAGACAAACAGACACAATATCAGGGCTCGTCGGGCCTCTGTCCTCGTACGGAGCGTTAGGTAAGGCAGTCAACGACTCGCAGGGGAGCCGTTAGCGAGCGCGCAACGCGATAGGGTAGAATAGGACGATTCGCACAGACAGGGCAGGCGTGCCACGTGTTGCCACCAGAGTCCGAATGGGCTCTAGACCGAGTTACAACTGGCATTGCTCTCAGAGACGACGACGACGGCGACGACTGCCGTTGCTTCTTTTGGATTTGCTGCTTCTGCAGCCGCCGTTACCAGTTTCGCCCGCCCGCGTAAAGCCTCGCGACGGTTATGACGCGGCAGGCGCCGGAGGGCAACCGGGGGCACCGTAAGCATTATTGCGTGGCGAAATCCCCGCCGCCGCCACAGCCGCAGCCGCAGCAGCAGCAGCAGCGCCGAACCCACATCTCAGGCACGATGCGCACGACCGGGAGCCATGAGCTTCAACAAACGAAGTTGTAACGGTAGTCCATAGTCACCATCAGTGACCATCACCACCATGACTACCATTATCGGCACGTTATCACGTTGACCAGACGAAAAAAAGGCGTGGCTGCACCACGCACAACTCAGATGATCTTGACAGTATTGCGCGTGCTAATACTGATGCAGAGCAAATGCCTGCTAGCTCGAAAAAGCCCGGCACGAAAGCTGCATATGCACGTGCAAATCTATATGCGTATCAATATATATATATATATATATATATATATATCATTGCATAACGAATTGCATAACCCACCCATCCCCGTTTGACTTAACACCATATTATATTATATTTTGATAACGCCATTCCAAAAAATGACTTAACCGCAGGAAAGACCACTACTATATTCGTTGTAGACCATTATATTCACGACTGTAACTTGTTGTTCGAAACGTCCTATTCTTCCTAACCCTACAAAACAGTGAACTGAAAAACAAACTCGGCAGTACGATCTCGGCTTAGTCAGTTCACCTCTACCCGCAGGTATCTCATGTAAGACAACAGAGACGAAGAGTCTAGTAAAATGTTTGTTGTTGTTGTTGTTGTTGTTGCTGTCGACAGTGGGCCAGTAACATTGTCCAATGTAGAATGAACCTACAACAGATTCTGACAAATGGGTAAAACGCCCAAGAGATAAGAGCCCAGGACGTTGCTTTGCCTGAGCTCTTGACTATAGTCAATGTTGTGTAGTTCGCCCACTGGTCGAGCCCAGGCACGGTGCATTCGTCGTCTGCGCCTTGCAACCGGAGGAGACACATATGTGCGCGGGTTCGAGCCCCGCGTAACGAATGTCAGGGCCCTGCTGAACAGGCCGATTGTTGAATTGCACAACTTACCACGACCGACCCACTGACAACTCATTAATTAGTTCATTGGGGAGTTAATTGGGACTCACTGCCAAGCCGCAGGGCGGCCGGTATTAGAACACGCGGAGGTATAGGTTACCGATTAAGTTAAATACATTTCACGGTTTCAAACATAAACAGCTCAATCATACATTTGTCGTGGAACGACAATTGCTTTCATAGTGATACCTATTTAGTGATATTTCAACGCATTTTATGTTTCACATGTTTCAAACAATACAAATTAGAATGCAGCTTTTTAGCTGTGTTTTAAGCCTGGTTCAATTATCCGAATGGTGTAAAAATGTATGGCTTTACTATTGTGAGTACAAAGTATGCCTAAAGTTGCATTCGTGGGTGATGCAATTTGTTGTTGTCGTCTCAAAGTGTATCTATCTATCTATCATGTGAGCTGGCTTCTACTCATGTTTAGTGCAGGCTTCGCGACACGTTAGACCCGCCAGTAATAATGCAGCAAAACGAGCGCGGTGTAGTAATTAAATACTTCTTCATAAGGAAGGCTAATAATGGAACGGAAATTAAAGCCAAATTAGATGCAGTTTACGAAGTCAATGCGCCAGCACAGTGAACCAAGTGCAAGTCGATTGCCTCATTTAAAGCGGAGAATACGAGCACCGGAAATGCACCACGTTCTGGACGGCTAAAAACGGCCACAAACTTGTGATTTCTGACCGCCGATTAAGGCTGCGCTCCGAAATAGCAGATGACGAGGTGCAGTGCATTAAAATGTATGTTACTGCACTACCAACAATAAAGACTGAGTATGACAAAAGTGTAAGTAAAGTAGCTTACACATGACGCACGAAGTGACACGCATGTCAGCTTCAGAGAGCAATTCGGAACTTTTAAAATGAAATTCGCAGGACTTTTTGAGCCGGTTTGTTCGAACCGTCCACGAAATCTGAGTTTAATATAACATTACATCAGAACGGAAAGATGCTACCAGACACTGTACCATACGCAGCGAAAGGCCTCCCACCATGGTAAAGAAGCACCACTCGATCGGAAAGAAAGTCTTGGTGACCGCAAAAGGTATTTTCCTTCCGACAGGAAAAGCGATAACTAGAGAGTATTACGCAACACCCTTGTCAACCAATCAGCTGAAGGGGCGTACCGTAGCACTACGATTCGCGGTGCAGAAGAATACTGTGCTGTTTCATTACGACAGTGCTTCCGCCCACGTGTCTTATGATCATGGCCAAATGAGGAAAATGAAGATCCAATTTGTCAAGCATTTCCCCCCCCCCGTATTCCCGAGATAATCCGGTTGCTATTTGTACTCCACGCTAGGAATATCTTTTTTGGACTCGCCTTTTTTGTATCACAATATGATTAAGTTACCTGTATTCAAAACATGCATGCATGTAAGGCATTCGTACAAAATTTAATCAGTCTGCTCCGGTTCCTCTGTTCCCCAACGTAGGGATTGCTCTTGTCTAAACTAGCAAAATAAGTTTCTGGCCCGTTGTGAGTTCGTATGCGGATCGTTTGCTTGGCGGATGGCCAAATAGGCACAAGCAAATTCAAATAGTACTCGCCTATTTAGCAATTCGTTAAATTTTTCTTTCAGGATTACGTATATTGTAGTGCTTCCGCCAAGGTTTTGTCCACCAGGCTGTGTAGAAATCCAATGTTCCCTCATGCATGTATATATATATATATATATATATATATATATATGGGACCCTTGGATCTCGACATAGCCTGGTGAGCAAAACCTTGGCGTTACAGTCCATGCATTAGGGAATCGCAGTCCGATAGGCTTAGTCGCGTGCCTTATTTAAGGCACAGGGTATGGATCTGGCATGACGCATATATATATATATATATATATATATATATATATATATATATGTATATATACACATGTATGCATGCGGGAGCCTTGCATCTCTACACAGCCTGGTAAAACCTTGGCGGAAGCGCTACAGTCCCGGCAAGAGGAAACCCTCGGGTCTCGCAGGACAGCCACTCCGATAAGCTTAATCTCGACCTATTCAGCGCGTACAGTAACAGGTTTCGTTATGGTACGGTGGTGTACACCCAGGCCTAGTTTCATATGTGCCACGACGATGCGGACCTTCTGCGTCATTCTGTCAGCCACGTGGATTAAGCCAAGGTACAATCATATATATATATATACATAGATTCATTGTACACTCCTCAAGGTCAAGGCGCGTGCAGAGAGACGAGTATGCGCTCCGATACATATACTACAAATACGACTTGTCGTCAATGCGTCTCCGTTTGCTCATGATTAGTTTTTAGCGACTACGCGATGGAGAACACTGCCCCCGACGAGCGTGAAACTCGCGACGACGACGACGACAACACCAACAACAGCGCTCCGAGGTGTCTGCCTGAAGTGGCCCTCGTGCTGGTATCTCCCTACATCCGCCATCCTCGTCGTCATCCCAGAGAGGGCAGATCTCTCGTGCTCTCGAGACGAGCTTTAGCTGCTATTTCGTTTGCAGTGGGCGGCCCTTTGTTTGGCGTCGTCGTTGTACCCCCTTCGTCCTCGCAGTTGACGGTGGCGGGACGGGGGTGTCGAGCGATACGTGGGTAGCCATGGAAGTGGGCCGGAAGGGCTAAGACGAACCGTGGCATTCGAAATCGAACCATGGCAGAAGCCTCCTCGACCCAGGGGGCTCTTTTCGTGGGCGCCCGCATACTCGCCTGCTCATGACGCGCCGCACGATGGGCTGCGTATTCACCGCGAATCGCGACTGGTTTGTTTGCAGTTGCTGCAGAGCTGAGATTGGATTGCGCTGTGATCCTTTACACTCTGGCAGTGGCGACGGCAGCAGCGGCTCTAGAAGAAAAGTATGCTGTTCCGCTTGATCACCGCGTCTGTTTCGCATTTCCTCGGGGAGATCGTATTTGTTGTTGTTGTTGTTGCTGCTGCTACTGCTGTATTTTCATAGTCTAGCCGCTCCTGGCTAAAGAAGGACTGGAACGTAACGAAAACAACGTATTGGTCTGTTGAGCCAGTATATTCCCATCTCCCCTTGCTCTGCTGAATGAGAGCAGGTTGCGCATGGCCCCTTTTTCGTGGCAGAAGCCTCCATGAAGGGGTTCCTTTGGTTCGGCAAGTGGCCAAGCCGGCTACTTATGTGTCGACGACCAGACACGTCAGAGGGAACTACTACCACGCATCACGTTATGCCGCCTGTCACTAATTTGTCTACGATGACGGGACGTTGGTTGTTGTAGTGGTTCGTCCTCACATTTAAAGCGGCCGAGCTGTAGCAAACAACACGAGGAGCTCTCTACAACTCTCTCTACTCGTACAGACAAGTACAACATCTCGCACAACATCGTGCTGAGCGGAATCTGCGACTCGATTCCGTCTAGTACAAGAGAACGAACCTTTAATAAAGGGTGGTCGAACGCGGGGAGAAATTTCGATAGGAATAGCATAGGTCAGCATTGACGTTGGTTGCCTGTTGGTTGCTTTCTCTGCGTTCTGCTGCCAACACTGCATATGCAGGCGCAGGGATTGCGCTCGACTCAAATTTCGACTACCGGCCTTCGCCTGCCGGCCAAGCCGTTTTACCCCCGCTGTTGTTTTGGCCGCCAGCCGCCGCCCAGTCTTCTCGCTGAAGGGCGTTCCTGTCGGATTCGCTGAGCCTCTCGCAGCATGCGTCGGCTTGGCGGTTACCACTGCGTTCTTTGCAGATGCATCATCTCCAATTGGAGGCAGCGAAGATGGCGGAGGCGTAAAGCGTCAACAACCAACTCAGCCAACGCACGTGATCGAATGGGTGGCGACCATGCTGGCAACGGCAAGACGTGCCGAATCAGCCCGAATCAGGTTTTCAGCAGACAATCTCTCTCTCTCTCTCTATCTCGCACTCACTCTCTACGTATTCTAGTCTCTCCTTCGCTCACTGTGTGTTAAGTGAGAGCGGCGCGTTTTCGAAGGCGATTGAAGAACGAACGGACGAAAGAAGGAACATCCAGGCGAATCTCGCTCAAGTCTGGTGCTATCGCAAGCCACGCACTCGCGCACATATCTGCGTTCACATGCACAGCCATAAACCCACCCACCCACCCACCGACTACTAGAGCTACACACCACCGCACATACATTCATACATGGTGATTTTTTGTCCGCTGAGAGAACAATTGGCAAGCAACCGCCGTCTTTTACGACGAAGGCAGCGACGTCGTCGATGACGAGAAGGTTTTGGCGGCAGCAGGGAATGCGATACGAGCCGCGGCCAGCGACGTGCAGCACAGGCACGACAGAACTTAAGAACGAAGGGCACAACACGAGATGAAGGCGGCTACTAGCCTAGAGTGGTGCGGCACGGCAAGTCAAGGCAAAGCACGCAAACACATTGTGCCGTCTGTGTGTGTGAGAAATAAAGGTGGAATCGGGAATTGTTGTTGTTGTTGTTGCTGTTGTTGTCGTCGTCATCATCTTTGTTGGCGTTGCTGTTGTCGTTGTTGTGAACAGTCTGTCTGTGTCGGGCAACGATTCTACTAGCCTGTTTTCCGCTCTTTCTGCTGAAATGCCCGAGTTCTTTGCCAGTCTCGGGTTCTTGCCTCGCCTTGTCGATAACGAATATTGACTTTTTCGGCCAAGCACATCGGTCGGCCACATCTCCTTTGTGTTGCCGCCCCGTCTTTGTAAACGGCGAAAACGAAGGCGGAAAAAGAGGGACCGGAAGGAGAGAGAGAGAGAAAGGGAGATGAGGAAATGCAAGGAAAAATAGAAAATGGGGAAATGTAGAAAGGACGAAGTAGAGAGACTGAGGTGGTTGACAGTGTGAGTAGTACTGTACTAGGAGTAGCAAGTGCCGTCGAGATTGAAGGACTTTGGGAATGTTTCGTCCTACTGAACGACCAGCTGGAGAATCGCAGTAGCAGCGGAAGCAGTTCGAACGTACCGTAGCAGCAGCTGGCACAAAAAAATAAAAAGGCCGAGAGGAATTGATATTTCATGCGAGTCCTGTGTGCTTCGAGTTGAGAAAAGTTATTAATTCCAGAGACATTCGGCCTCATTCGTAGCCTTTTTCGCTTGGTGAGTTTTAAAATAGTTTAATCTCCGAGAGTTAATCTGCAGGAGACTACGTAGATAACTGTTTCCGACTATACGTAGGGATGTGCATATTGGCGTTTATGTTCGACAGAGGTCACTACCACTAGTTCTGCACGGAGTGTCAAGGTTGTCGGTTGTTCTTAAGACGAATGAAAAGTGAAGGCTGTTTTTAACATACTCGACTTGAAAGGCGGTAGTTGATGGAAACATAATTACGCATGCAGATTTAGATGAAAGAATTCGATTTGTGTGTGGCTAATCAATATTTGTTTATAAAATACTTTCTAATGGTGCGAGATGCTAAGCAGACTTGCGCTTCAATTTGTATTCTAAGTGGTTATTTAATTCCAATTCGCCTGTTATCAAAGAACACATTCTATCAGCCGTCTGGCATCGTATTGCAAATAACTATGTTCTGTCGTAATAGCAGATAACCCTATTCTGTCATTAGGCTATCGACAGATCTCACTCAAAACCCAGCTGCTGCCTGCATCTCGCTCCTTCTCTACTAGCTATATTCGCGGAATAGAAATTAATATTACTTTTCGTTAAAGCGATAGTTGTACGAAGCGATTCTTCAACGTGAAGCACGACGATTTGCGGGCGGCAGGTTCTAGCGGTCGAGACTGCTAATTTGTGCTACTCAGCTTTTCCGGGCGAACAGACCTCAACAGCAGTCATGGATGGCACTGGTCACGTCTTACTTGATATTTGCGACCTGTGACTCTTAAGCTTATCAAAACAGGCAAACAGGCAACGCCAAGCACAAGAAAGGGCATCCTTAGCGCAAGCGACGCGTTTTTTTCCCGAAGATACCACTAAGCCACTGGCGTGTAGCCGCTTGACCCTGACCGAGGGCTGAGAAACTACACCGGGGTTTGTTATCTAGCTTAAATAAATCGCTGATATTTTTGTACCCAGCAGCAACGGTAGATGGCCGTTGCCGTTCTCCATAGACCAGGAGGGAAATTTTCTGGCGTGCTGGCTGGCTGGGTGTGTGGGTTTCTTTTTTAGCGACACCGGGAAACATTTTTAAGATAATGCCCTATGTTGAAAGACGATGACACTACATCCGACAGAGAGAGAGAGAGCAGGCTGTGTATCAGCACAGTGCTAAGAGTCTAAGCTCTCTGAGCGGCCGCTTAGCCAGTGCATAGCGTTTCGTGGACATCCTGCTCAGTTGAACCATTTAGGGACCCATCGATGCAGAGCGAACAAGGCCGGCCCGGGGGCGGCAGCCCGCGAACGAGTTGATGACGGGTTGCTTTTCAATACCGACTGGGACTCGTGGAGCTTAAGGAATGGATTCCTCCCTCTGATAGCGGAAGATGATCAAGCGACGTCGAGGCGATAGAGATGGCGTCCGGCAGCTAACGTTTGCACTAGGGGGATATGCTGGGCGTCCAGCATATCGGAAAGTAGATTGAGATATAGAGGGCAGGAGGAATGACTGAGGAGAGAAAGCGGCACAAAGACACTGGACGCGGCGCACAGGGATAGGAATGAAGATTTATGCAGTAAACCACCCCACTCGCGCTGGGCTAGTGCAAAGGAGGGTGGTGCTGTGAGGAGGGCCCTGCGACGGACGACTGACAGAACACACCAGAGGGCAGTAATAGCAGTGGGATCACTGCAGAATTAGTCGCCGGACTGGGAGATGCGGGAGATGGGAGGTGGACCTGTCTGCTCGATGAAGAAATTGATCGGAACGCAGACTGGCGGAGGGCTTCAGCCGAGGCTGCTGTGAATGGCCTGGCCAAATGTTGCCCGAAGGAGATTGCGTTCGGTGATATCGAATGGGTGGGTAACGAGGAAAGGAGGGGAAGCGCTTACTTTATTGGTTAGCAAATAGGCGATGTCTAAATACGTTGGGGCGCACGAATCGCACTCTGGCTGGCTCTCGGCGGTGGTCTGCTAGCTTACTGCTAGCACCATATCGTCTCTGCATTTAAACTTCCGTTTTTCTCATTTTCCCCCTCCAGTGACCAGTCATTTCGTGCTGCGGAGTTCACGGAAGCAGAGAATTGACTGAGAGAAGTTGATTAATTTTTACCAAGGCAGGAGGGGGAGGACTGACTAGGTAGCAGGCCCTATCTGTTGTCGACCATGTAGCATTTATAGCCACACTGTGTCCCTGTGTGTCACACGACTAGGATAGAGATATACGACTGTTACTACTACTACTGCTGCTGCTGCTTTTCCTTCTCCTATCAGTAGCTGGTAATGCATTGCTAGACGCTGGGCAGGGACTATATATGCTGCTGCTACTGCCGCATACATATAGTTAGTTGAAAAGTCTGTCTTAGGCATCCCTGCCTCTCTGTCTGCCTAAGGCCACTTGTTGAGCTGACTTTGGAGCCAATGAGAAAGCAGCGAAAAGCGCCAGGCGGAGACGGAGAGAGTGGGGTGGATGGGTGGGAGTGGGCCGGGGCGGAAGGGGAAGATTCCATGCATCCGCGGGTGAACCATCAAGGGCGCAAGAAAGGAATCTACACAACACTACATAGAGGACAACGGAAGGGGGGGGGGACGTCACACCGTTAATCTCCATTAGACAGACAGTGCTTCGTCTCCGCTTGCCGTCCGTCCTCTGCGTCCATGTGCTGCACTGTACGGACACACATACACCCGTCGTTGAGAGCCGCAGCCGCCCGTAGGAGGTGGTGTTGGGATGTTGGACCAATGAGTTGCACTAGAAGAGACGAATTTGCCGACCTCCGGACGCAGGAACGGCGACCGCGGCCGCCGCTGCCGCTCCGCTGCGCCTGCTGTTACTATGATCATCTACATACACCGCCGCCCATCTCGTTCTCATCTATTTAGGCAGGCGGGCAGGCTTCTTTTTAGCATGACAAAGGAAAAGAAGGACTAGGCTCGGTACGAGGGGGGATGTGGGGCATAGCCTAGGTGGTGGTGGTGGTGGCGATGGTGGTGGTGGTAGTGGTTCTATAGCACGACGTGGCGCATAGACAAATTCCCGGCCGGGATTCGTTTACCGATGTTGGCGATCGTCTGCGCTGGTGTCGTGCTAGTCTTACCAGCAACAGAAAAGGAAAGCACACAGGAAGCGGCAGGATTACGCTTTTCTTAGCATCGTACAAAGCCAATGCGATTGCCAATGCTGTATGCCCTTTGCGGTGCTGCTGCTGCTGCCGCCGTTACCGCCACCCGCAAAATGGGGTCGTAGTGTTGAGTTGCTGCGGGTTCCAACCTACCTGCGTGCGCACGTTCTCCTGTTGAGAAGTTATTCTGCCGCAGTTTTCCCGTAGGGGCAGAGTGGGAAGGGGACTATTTCTTGTGGTAAAAACGAAGCATAGCTGCTGGCCTGCTGGGAGCAAGCTAGGGAAATATAGCAGCGCACCTGAGCGGGTAAGGCTGAATGGGAACACAAAGCAAGGAGGGAGCGGGGCCGTCGATTGAATAATACGCGTGTCTTTCCATAGAACCCGAGACCGGCAGATGGGATGACGGGAAATGCTGCCCGCTGATGGTGGTTCGATAGAATGTGGTTTGCGAACTTTCATGCTGCGATTTGTTCGCGGTGCCAATGCGGTGTCCTCCGAATGACTCGGGCAGACAAATTTACCTTTAACAGTGATAGTTTCTGGGTGCGATAAGGAAAGATGGCGATTTGTCGCCCTTTGGCGAACTCGCATTGCAAGCGTTGTTATATTTTAACGATGTAGGAATGACCGTCCTTATCACTGAATTGTGTCAACAACAACGTCTGCAGCAACAACAGCTGCAAAGAAAACAGCAAAAACAACAACAGTAGTCGTAACACAGCAACAACGACAAACGCTTGTAGCTTTTGGTTGTCAGGCCAACAGGCATTGCCCACAGGGGACCTAACCTAACTTTTAAGAATGAGGAATGTGAAGAAAGACTGGCCAGGGTTTGTCGTATTTTTCTAGCTTGTGTGATTCAGCGTCGATAGAAAGTAAGGACAAAGAGTTAGAGACAAAACCGTCACCTAAACGCGGCTTGGCAAATACGTGTAGAAATAATAACAATAATAGTAATCGCTCTACTCTAAATTGGCCTCAGCATCGTGTCATGACCGTGTCAGTGATTTAGTTCACTGGCGTGGGTATTGTCACGTTTTTCATTGCGTTGGTGTTTGAATGGAAGCTGCTACATCTCTATGCGCCTCAATAGCAGGTGCTTGTTGGCGAATCTGGCCGGCTGGTCTTCTTTCCGCCTCGGAGAAATTGAGAAAAGGCTAACGGTTTTGCGGGGAGCTCGTCTGGGAAAAGTCAAACCAAGTAGACTCCGTCCAGAAGCTACTTCGCCAATACACCACCATACTGGATGCTTGGATCTATTGTTTTTTACGTTTGATCTACGTTTGGTTTTGTGTGCCTACCAATTAATTTCTACATATATGAAAGGTCATCTTGGGTACAGCCTTTTGTCGCTCTTTTTTTTGTTGACGAAATGCCGCCAGATCAAGCTGGTTTGCTTTGATTTAGACATATCATAAAATATCTGCATAGTGTTTTACAGCTATTTCTATATTTACTAGCTAATTATCGCCTGCTAGACAACCGCCGATATATATATATATATATATATACGTAGGATCTGCAGGGGCTAAGGAAGAGGGGAGGGCGTTGAATCTGGCCTAGTTTCGGAAAACGTTCTTTTCTAGATTAGATTTGGGGTTCGGGATGTGGCAAGGCATAGAACACGAGTGTAGGATCTAACTGCTGATTGTCTGTCCGTCCGTCTGTCCGTCGTGGCATAAGCGTTCGCGCTTTTGAAAATACATGAACGCGTATTCTCTAGGCGAAAAATCAGACTCGTCAGACATTTGTGTATGAAGAGGTCGTCCCGTCCGGCGTCTGGGATTTGGCATGTGTTCCAGCGCGGGCCAAAAAGGTGGCCTGGATATATACATAATCTGGAGGGACAGGACCTTCTCTAGGCTCCTGCTAGGCGCATGTACGCACGAGTGTCCCCCGGGGCGCCCTGTCAAAAAGCCCGCCCTGCTTTTTCGCGTTATCGCCACCTCCCTCTCCCCCCCCCCCGGCCTTTCATATGTACAGATATTATTGCTTCGGCTGGTCGGCTGTTGGTGGCACTACATACAGTGGCGATGGTCGGGCGGGCACGAACCGGGGCCCCGAGAAGAAGCAACGCTTATGGCTGAGAGATTGTTCCCTACCGAACGAGGCCGGGCGAGATGGCTCGAACAGGCGTACACGAAGTGCTGCTGGGACATTCCAAAAGCCGGAAATATGTCCCATTAAAATGTTCCAACATTTCTTATTTTGCTTCATTCGTTACCACGGTTGCTTGTGCTGCGTCTCTTTTCCCCTATGCTCCTTAGCATAGTCGCCAGCCGCCATCATCATCATCAATATAGCCGTCGTTATTTCTGCCTCTGACCGTTCTCCGTTTGCTTCGACATATGTACACGTCGTGAGTGAGACTACATTCTCCCGAGAGGAGACCCCCCCTCCCTCCCAAGGGGTGTTGTTGTTGTTGTTGTGCCCCCGCTACCGCCGTCTGTAAGTCCTATTGTTGTCGTTTGGCCGAGCAGATCTCTGCTCTCCGCCTGTATTAATGCCGTGTTTGTTTGGTGGCTATGTTTGTATAGATGTACTATGTGCCCGTATACATGTTTGTATGCGTGCATGTATGTATGTATGTATATGTCTGTATGAACATACATACGTATGTATGAGCGTACGCATATACTCGCCATATATATATATATACGTGGACGCGCGTGTGAAATCACCATGTTTCTTCTTCATCGTCGTCGTCGTCAACGCCGCCGCCGTGTCTCTGGAGGCTTCGCAGCCGGATCATCTATTATGCCGCAGCGCGCATCCCAGCGTCCCAAAGCGTCCGAGCCACTGCGTCGCCGGCTGTATCCTTCGGGGAGAAACGGCTGCAAGACATTTCTTTAGGAACCCTCTGCTTGCTCGCACACTCTCTCTATCTATCTATCTCTCTTCGCGTTCTCCCCCTTTCTCCATTTTACTCGTTTTCCTTGCACAGCACTCTACTGTCGTGATATTCTGCCTCTGACTTAGCGGTGCTTTTCTGCTGGATGGCGGAAGACCGAAGATGGCGAGCCGTGAACCAGCCAGTCACCTAGCCATGCGTCTCTGATTTACCACCACTCAGCTCATCTTCTTCTGGGCTGACGGAGCTTCTCATTTATCGGAGTTTATCTTTTTCTTCATCTTCTTCTTCTTCGTCTCAAAACGATGAATAATACCTAATGCGCATCCAGATATAAATGCGCCAGTCGTGATGCCGGCGATACGGTGATGACAATCAATGGTAGCGTTGCTGTGGCATTAGTGCTGAGGGTAGCAGTGATGCAATGATCTGATTGCATCTGTATCTAATGATTGATTTAACATTTGACTAGGTTTGCTTTGATAACTGGCAGTTGGTCCGTTGAGCTGTTGTAACTGTAGGACCATCATTGATACAAACACGGCAATAGCAACAGCAACAACAACGATTGCGATATCAGCAACGGGAGAAACAACAACGATTGCAATGTTAGTAACGGGAGAAACAGTGGCGACATCGAGTACTTTCTATACTTTCTAAATTAGCTTTAATAAGCTACATTTTACTGAAGTAGAGCTGTACCCGATACTGTCCACTATCGATTCTGTCACTGAGCAAAGAAAGAGACGGTAATGGTATGCCAAATAACAAAGCTTACGTAGTAGATGCATCTGCTGTTATCAGTATATTCTAGACATATTCAAACATGCAATAGTAATAGTAGTAGTAATAATATCTTAATTTTCGTGTATATACGTATATACCGAATTTAAGCCAGACCTGCAAATCTTAGATAATATTGATTTGGAGACATGTGTCGGACTCGAAACTAATATATAAATAAATATATATATATATATATATATATATATATATATATAAATATATATATATATATATATATATATATATATATATATATATATATATATATATAATATATATATATATATATATATATATATATATATATTTAAATCTACGTTTCTTGCTTTCAGGTAATTGGCATGCGAACAATGCAGAGTAATTGGTTTTCGTCTTCCGGAGTACCTGTGCACTTGTGCAAGCTGCATAGAAGGTTGATACAGTGAGTACACTAACACACTTACTCTAAGCTACGGGCGTAGTACTTGCGTGAAGGGCGTTCCAATTGCAACGGCACAACGCTGATAGATTGGTTTGCTTCGTTCTAGATACTCTACTATGTCTGTCTTACTGCCAATGGTATTGGACATGCAGTCGGAATGAAATTGACCGAGGATTTGTTTAGCTGCTGCTTGTATTCGTGACATCAGTTCGAGTAGTTTAAGTATTCTCAGATGCGTTTAATTGCTTTAAACCTAATGATGAGGTAAGAATCAACGTTTTTGCGAAAGAACAAGCGGGCAGTGGGCAGTTCAGGCGTCAGCTGCCGCTTCAATTGCTCGCGGCATGCACAGTGAGTCATGAGTCGATGATGGTTCGAGCTAACCCCAGCTGAGCGACGTTCTCTTGCTGAAGTTACGGACGCGACACGCGCAATACTCAGAGGCGCGTGGTTCGTTCTTGCCTTGGTTGGTTAGTTGATGGTCAGAACGACGCTAAGCAAGCTCGCGGCCCTGAATCACCCTGACGCGGTGGACAGGGCTGGAGTTTCGCCCTCGTTTGGCCCGTCATCGACAGAAGCTGCGCCTATAGTGCTTAAACAGCAGCAACGACCAGTAGGGTCCTCAGTACTGTATTCATGAACAGCAACACGTTCCGGACTCATTCCGCTAAGTGTTGCGCTTCGAGTAATCTAGACGGCTCGGCGTCGTTCCACAGTTACCGTTGCGATTGCTATCTTTGTTCATCTTGTAAGTGTTACTGCATCTGCTCTTATATATATATATATATATATATATATATATATATATGAGAGTGTGTGTATGGCTTGAACGTCTCTCTTCAGGCCTCAACCAATCGAAAAAGCACGATCATTTGACCGAATTGTAAAATTTACACGCGTTCTTCTGACGACCCAAACTAGTTTAGTGACCGCAAAGGAAGAGGAAGGCATGCAGAGAAACAACTACAGCGATATAATCGCACACATGTATACATCAGTCCACTTATATTAGAACAAGTATTTATCATGCAGACGCACAATTTCTCACCAACATGAGAAATAGCCACTCACTTCGTGGCAAAGCCTTTGCCTTGCATTCGGGAGGACTGGGTTCGAGACCCAGACCGGCCACTCTTAAATTGGTTTGCATGGTTTCCAATTTAGGCAAGGTAAATGCCGGAGTGGATTAAAAAGCAGCCATGACGTGAAAAACCGTACACGGGCAATAGCCTTACGAAGAATCTAAAAAAAGAAAAAAAACTTGCTTTGCTTGTGCCAAACGTTTTCACATAGCTATGAAGTATCTGACACGGCACTCTGTTTTTTTTTCCTTAGATAAGGTAACATGCATACGAGGTAGGTCCCAGTCGGTTAACTGTAGAATTAGAGAGAGTGACAAGTTGTTATTAATTCAATGTCTTTAGTGGGCGCCGTTGTTGTCTACATGTTTGTTGGCAAAGCTTTTCGACTGGTCTGTGTAGTATGTATGATCCTTATTCCCTGAGTGCTCGTCCACTTCCCGCTGTGGACGAGTCAACGTGGACGCTTCCGTGCAAGCGAGGCGGGGCTCATGCTGGTCGACCCCGGTGGTGCATTTAAGGAGCCAAAAGCTGGCTGCTGTCCCTCGGAGCGTGACCTGTGAGTTACATCGCATACCTTACTCTTGTTTTTTTCCAAAGCCTACTGCTACTATTTATCTCACTCACTTATGGTGCTATCCATAACGCCGAGCAGCGCAAAATGCATCCCCGCACTCTCCCTTTACATAAAAATATACGTGTACACAGATTAGGTATATCTATGCATATATATATATATATATATATATATATATATATATATATATATATACTTTTTCTGGTTTTGCCCTTTTGCCGCGTATCATTCTTGTCCGTTTTCTCTTATGAAGCCCTTTTCTGCGTTGTTTCTCTGCCCCGCTTCTCGGTTTTCCTGTTGTTGCTTTTCCTCTGCACAGCGACAAACTTAGCTGGTACTTGTCTGCTTCGGCGCGCACGTCCCGACAGACGCCGATGGTCCAACGTGCAGACAGACGGCGATGGCATATCTCTTCTTTTCTACCCGTCGCTCTATCTAGTCTAGGCTAGCGCTTAGGCCGATATGAAACGGCGTTCCTATTAACGTTAGTCCTGTTTTTGAATGACGATATCTGTAGAGGGCATGGCAGCGTTGGCCGGCCGCGTACTAAAGGTACGCTACAGCTGGCTGACCCTGGCACGACCTGGGTGTCCTGGTGTTCACTTGCTGTGGGCCTCAACCTGAGGGGCGCCTCACGGCCATCACTGTGAGCGCCTCTCCCCTCCAAGCTGGACTCTCTGCCGCCGCCGGACTGGACTAAGTTAGTTCCCGTCCCCATTGGCGTTACCCTATCAGGCGGTCCCTGCATACGAGGGCAGTAAGGGTCTGTAGGCCCTGCATACAGGCCCAAGAATGGCCTACCGAACGAGCGAGGGGGGGGCGCCACAGCTCCAATATAGGGCCACAGCTCCAACTTCGTGATCTGACACGCCTGGACCACGCCGTGGGGTGGAAGTGGGGAGGGCATTATCAACCGCCGCCCAGCAGCCTGCGATGGTCCTGTCAACAAACCTACACACCATCCATATACATGTACACAATGCGTTATTAAGCTTTTTACCTTCTCTTGTTCTATCTGCCCCTTCTCGCTTGATACCCAGGTCTGCCTTGTTTCCTGGCGTGTTCAGTGAGTAAAATACATATACTGAGCATCGGCTCGCTGGCACACCGGCCATCGTCCGCTTCCACTGGCATGGCTGGACATTAGTCCCCCACACACACGCCTATATATATATATATATATATATATATATACAAACTTGTAGGACAATCTTGTGGCAACCCGCGTGCGGCGACAACTGCATACGTGTGTATGTGTACACGCGTGTTGTTTAGCGTTGTATCCCATGTTGGAAGCCTGTGTCCTGTGCCGTTCTCGCTAAAGATAGGAAGGAGCGGCTGTGTCTGTCTGTAGGACGGTCGGTCCGTGGGTCCACGAGCAGCTACCCTCGTTGTTGCCACAGACGCTTTGTACTATTACTATTACTACTACTACTACTACTATTACAACTACAAGTGCCACTATTACTGGAGTGCACCGACTCCAGCTACCGATAAACCGACCGAGTACCGAGTTAACAAGGTCCGTGTGTGGCAGCAGAGGCAGTATATATATATATATATAGTATGCAAACTGAATACACTGAATACAAACTCTATTCGTATACAAGGTAACGACTGGGCAGCGAGAGCAGCAGAGGAGAGTGTTTAAGCTATTCTAAATCGAAGCGGCAAGTTAACAAGACATAGTGGTAGCAGTTATTGTCGTAGTCGTAAAAAAAAAACACGCTGTAGTAATCGCGCTAGCAGTGGCTGACCGATCACATCGGTATAACCAATGCTCACGTACCATGCGTGCGGAATTGGTGCAGCTTCGGTGGTTGTACGGCTATTGCCATTAGAGAGGGGAGGCGAAACAAGGTGAGGATGTGAAGGAGTGAAATTTCCGCTTAGGGTAGGACCGAACGGCGGCTGTTTAATTGAAAATGCCGCCATCGTCATTATCATCATCATCATTGTTGCTGTTGTTGTTGTAGTTGTTGTTGTCGTTGTCGTTATCGTCGTCGTCGTCGTCGTCGCTGCCGTTATTCTGTGATGGCGTCTATAGTGACTTGTCGTAACGCGTTGATCTACGTATGAGGGCTCAAAAGCGTTGCTGAATTGAGGTTGAGGTATAGACAATAGCTGCAGCGTTAAATTAGGTAACGGCGACGTGATACTAGCACTACTAACAGTAGTGGGAAAATGAACAAATCAATAGACAAAAACAAAAATGTAGAAAGGATGTATGGTCTCGATAATGACATCAACAACAACAATACCAACAACAAGACTAGCAGCAATACTACAAATGGTAACAAAATGGCGAACCAGCAGGAGCGGTGCACATGATAACAATAATTTAGGCTACGACAATGAGAACAACAAACTTTTTCCACGGAGATATTCGTCATGATTACTAGCGCAATCAGTTTGAAAGCGTTCTAGCGACTTTGACGGCCGACCAACAGTGCTTCCACGACCGTCTGGCTGTTGTGCCATTAGCGATTGAAAGGAATATCATATACCCTTTTAGGGAAAATTGTTAGCGAAAGTTGCACATATCAATAAGCAGTGCCCCTTATCGCTTTGATGGGGTTTGAACGACTGTGATGCCCCACAAAGTGCATGCAACTCTCCTCCCACTCTCTCTCAACCTCTTAGCCAGCTAAAGCTTAGTGACTTTATAATCCTGACCGAGCACCGTCGCTACCTCTGCATGGTTTTGATGGAGCCTGGCGAGGCTTGCTCTACGAACGCCGACAGAGTCTTCAACGTGCTTGAGCGTTCAACGTCCGTTATCACCAGATTCCATTTGGGATCGCCCTTAATCGTTTTTGCGTAGATGTGTTTGTTGGGCCACGGGGGGGCTCCCTAATTTGTATACGAACCGAGCCGTATTTGTCTATCGCCTTCTGCCACCAGGCCATCGCATTCTGAAGCATCGGTTCGGCATGCACCTACGTGCATTGCATACAGCTGAGGGCTCAAAAATCAAGTCTGCCCTACCTATGAAGGGAGTACGATATGGTTGGTGTCTCCTCCTCTTCCTCACGTCGCCGGAAGTCGGGAAACGAGGGTCGTCTGGTTGGCGTCTGGTAGCCGCAGTGAAGAATGACGAAGGCGCAGAGACAGACGCTAAATGAACGACCTGCTGCGATATTGTGTCATTCGAGCAGGAAAATTGGGGTCACATTATCTAGGCAAGATATAGCTGACGGCAGTAGTAGCTGGCACGAGCTAAAGGCACGATTTCCCGTTCGTCCGTCCACCAGCCGGCCAGCCTCGGGCAAAATATGTGAGCGCGTACATAGATAGATCTACATGCATGTGTGCACGATCGTACAGCAAGCTCGACCGGCTCGAGTGTACAGTTAGGTTGTTGTTTCGATGTTTGTGTTTATCGTGACGTGACTTTGATCGGACCGAAGCAGATAATAAAATAGCGCCCACTGCTCCCCCCTCCGTAGCCAGGGCTCCCGCTACGATAGCAATTGGGCATTGGGCCGACGTGGCCCCTACGGCAAATAGCGTCTGATAGCGAAATCGCCTGCTGGCGGCAGATACCCAGATAGCTAGTGCAGAGACCTCAGTGCGCGAGAAGTAGTCGCGGACCCAGCTGGCTTGTGGGGTCCGCTGTAACGATGGAGCAACTCTAGATGCTGTTATATAGCCCGTGAACTACAGGTAAGTGGTGGTAAATGCCGCCTCTTCCAGACATTGTAAGCGCAACGAGCAATCATACTACGCTTAGGGGATCTGGCTCTATGTTCCCAGCATGTTGCCGTTTTTGGTACCAAGCGGCACCAGATACACAATTATATAAGAGGTATATATATATATATATATAGACATATATATATATATATATATATATATATATATATATATATATATATATATATATATATATATATATATAAGAGGAAACATTTACTCAATTACGATAGTCATGTTTTGTTGGAGATAGAGAGCCACAGAGTTCGTATTGTTTCCAAACAAGCTTGCAGGCGTGCTTCCGAGACATACTCTATTATTCACTCTGCATCGAAATTCGTTGACCTATACTCTGCTTCGTTCATTGGGTGTCCAAACGTTGGGTTAGTGTCGCTGCAAATGCATAGCGTCTAGCATATATATATATATATATATATATATATATACATATATATAAATATATATGTGTGTGTGTTACGATCAGAACAATTTGCATATAATGCAGAAACGCGCACATTACGTATACGTTAACATACTTATAGCAGCGTACATAGTCGATTTCGATTAACTGTGTGCGCTTGTGTGTGTGTCTCTGATTATTTAAGCCCGACTAAGACGCCGCCGGTGCGCTAATACAGTCTGAAAAACTTGACCAGCCGCCCTAACTGCAACTCCTTGTTTAAGCTATTCGGACAACTTGGCTAGCTTTCATTGGCATTGCTGTAAAAACGCTTATAATAATACATTGCTGAACGCACTTTTTTTCGGATACCAACTTTATTCAGCTCAAAACGGTTCTGTAAGGTTTAACACTTGAAATTGGAACAGTGTCGCACCGGAACTAGACTCGCCTAGACTGCGTGTGCATCTCCTTTTTTTGTGCTAGAGTCGCCATTAGACCACCGCCGTTTTTGTCATCTTTCTGTTGATGTGGCAGTTGCCGTCGTTGTTGTTGTTGCCATGACAGTTACAAACATAAAATCATTTTTATTGTCACAAAAAAGGGCGCGTGGTACAATTGTCAGTGTATCATTGCATGCATTGTATTATAATTATTTTTGTTGTTGTTGTTGCTGCTATTATAGTTGTTGTTGTTGTTGTTGTTGTTGTTGTTCTTGCTGCTGTTATAGTTGTTGTTGTTGCTGTTGTTGCTGCGGTTACAGTTGTTGTTGTTGCTGTGGCAGTTGTGATTGTTGTTGTGGTTGTTGTGGAATGTGTTACTGTTCTCGTTGTCGTCGTTGCAAGTGATTTCGATTCACCACAAAATTGAAGGCGATAAGTACCGCCGCGCGCCGTCTCGCGTGATGACTGTGATCATCATTGTTAGGTTGGCAAGGACAAATACAAAAACAAATACGACAACGACGACGACGGCGATCGAGATCATATGGTGGCAGCGGCAGCGCTGCTGCTGCTGCTGGTGGAACGATCGGGCTGATCGAGACGTGTGGGGCCAGCTAGCAGTTGTGGACTCCGCCGTTGTTCAGGCCGTGGGGGGGGGGGGGGGGGGGGCTGATCGTCTGACCCCACGTCTGGTCAGTGGCGCGAAGTTGACCGACGACAACGACGACGACGATGACCGCCATGGCACGATGCCACGATGACGTCTAACCTGCATTTGCTTTGGTTGCTTGTGCGCTGCTCGCCGCGTTGCTTGGGTTTGCCGATTGATGCCACGCGTTCATCCGTATCGAACCACACTGCTGCTGCTGCTGCTCTAGTAGGCCGCCAGAACCAGACGACAGTCGCTTCTCCACCTCGCTCGCGTTGTCGTGTATACATATACCGCCGGGCCGCGCTTAGCGGGCCAATGTGTTTGGAATTATTTACGAGGTCGACGAAATTGATTCACTGACCTTAACTCCACTAACCGCCAGCCGCTGTTAGAGGTCACCAGCGAATCCACGCGTACGTATTTGTGTATATATCTATTTGTGTGTTCGTTCGTTCGTTTATCTTTCTCTTTCGCTCTCCCTCCCTCCCTCCCTGCTGTTGTCCCTTCCCTGCGGGATGTGTTCGTCGGCTAGAATTGAGGCCGAGGTACTGCCAACAAAACCACTACCTACCGCCAGCCAGACCATTGTCAATTTTTTGTGGTAATATTGTGTATATAATGCTGTACGGGGCGATCCGGTACGGTGTGAGGTGCATCCTTTGCGTATAATCTGTCCAAGCAAACAACTTTGCAATAGTCAGAAAACTCATTATAAAGGAGTTGTGGTGGTGGTCGGCACTCACGCTAGTAATGACTAGTGACTCCACTGGTCTTCTATATACTTGCCTATATATATATATATATATATATATATATATATATATATTTTTTTTTTTTAATATATATTTAATATAAAAACCTTGCCTAGATTACATAACACAGTTGTACTAATAATGAACGCATCTGTTGCTGTGTAAGCGATCTAACTTATATTTCCAGCATTAGTCAGCGAAAGGGTGTGATACCAACACACTTTTACCAAATGTCCATGTAGAGCTTCTTGTTTTGCCTCTGTGCAATCTTTCTCTTCATATCCCAACTAATCGAGCAACTTATGTGCTTCGACTTACGAGTGTGTGTGTGGGTATTGGTAGTTTGATTACCTGCGTCAGAGCTGTTAGTGAATCGAGTCAGCGTACGCATCTGGGCGAAGCCGTTGCTAAAGCAAAGCAGGCTCGTTGTAGTTCCTCATTTCTACCTCGACCTCCCCTTACGCCGTTGCTCCTGCCTCTGCTATTTCCTTTGCTGCCCGGAGAGCTGCCAGCTCAGCAACCACTCACCAGCAAGTGGTGACAAACCGATGAGGACCCCTCCCCATCAATGCAACAGGGAATACTTAGCCTTCGAGTTGCCTCCCATTCGCCGAGCTGCGCCTGACGCAGAAATCGCTCCAGGCCCAAACACAGAGGCGGCGGCGGTGGCGATGGCCCACCCCGGGCGTGACGGCCAAAACACTACAGGCGGATTCAGTGCAGCAGCAGAAGCAGCTGAACCTTCTTGGCTAGGCTCGCGGCGTCCTGCTGAGATCCAGTACCCCCACCCCCCGCCCCCCAAAGGTGCCCCATTATTCTTCTATGCACTGCGTATGCTTGCAAGCGGTTTAACAAATGCTTGTTGCTAGTAGTATCGCAGTGAGCAGTGAGTAGCTACCTACCTATGCTACTGCTGCTGGTTTCCTTTCACGGATGGCGGCGTGGGTGTCGCCGTCGCTCATGGTTTCCTGCCACGGCCGGCGCTGCTCCGTTGCTTGGTTTCGCCATCCACCAAGATGTACCACTGTTGCTGTTCCTCCCACGAAGCCAATTGCGTTCCTGCTTGGAGCCCCGACCCACCGGCCGGGGCTCGACTCACCTTTTGTGACGCCGAATGGCACTTCGAGGGCGTTGTTGTTGTTGTTGTTGTTGTTTTCGCTGTCGTTTTCGTTGTCGCTTCACTGCCTCTAATGCGCGCGGGATAGAAGGAAGTGGAAATTCGATTGTGTTCTATCTGCTACTGCCCCTAGATCTCACTAGTTCTACTGTCGTATTATTATTACGAGTTACAGTGGTAATAATAGTAGGTAGTCGCTGTAATAATAATAAAAATAATAATAATAATAATTATTATTATTATTATTATTATTATTATTATTATTATTATTATTATTATTATTATTATTATTACTACTACTACTACAGCGACTAGTCCATTATTGCCGCTTGTACTGGCTCCGCCTGCTGCGTCACGTCGAAAGCCAACCGCCCAGTTGGTTGTAGCCAATCAGTCAGCTGGTCAGCTGCTGACTTGCGTGTTGCCAGATCCTTCCAACATTTCGAACCGGTCCCTTCTCCGCAGCACCACCAACTCCAGGTGGAGGGTTCGGTCCTTGGCGCCCGACACTGCGCCAATCATGCTCTCAACGGGTTGAACTGAAAAATGTAGTTAACATGATCTACTGACGATTGTTTTGGTAATAATATGATGATGGTAATAGGTGGATGATGATGCACGCTAATGCTCTATTGTTGAGACACATTTGCTTCTAATAGTATGCTTATCTGGTTACACACATTTAGGAATCCTATATGTTTTAATTTTGTACAATTAACAGAGCTTACACAGACAGGACTTACACAACGCGAACTTGCCGTAATTGATTACCTCATCATCTGGTGAAGGCAGCGTCCTGAGAGAGCGCTTTTGCCGACTCAAGCCGAGCAAAGCTCCGAGTGCTAAAGTTTAGAAATGAGCAAGTAGCAGAAACGATTCGATTCAGACGTTGCAGTCTCGCTAATGGCTTTATTCACGGTAGGAACTATATATATATATATATATATATATACCTGACCCAACTGTCGCATTGTCGGCGGGTGGTGAACACAAGAGGTTCGGTTCGAAAAGATCTTGTCAAACGTTTGTCTGTTGTTGTAGGATCGTCGTAAGCGTTAGGACGACTGCGGGGTAGTCGTATTAATTAGTGTTCGTCAGAGCATTGGTGGTTGCGAGTGAACAGGTCCGCGGAGGTGTCTACATTGATTGCTCCACCTCGAAGTAACCGTGATTACATGTCACGATGAGGTGACCGTAGCTGTTATGGGTATTGCTGTTGCTACTTCTGCTGCTGCTGCTGTAGCTATAACCATTGTTGCCACTAGACATTAGAACCTTCAGCGAAGGGCCTAGGGGCTGCTTACACGGAGAGGCAGCTAACCCGTCGTATATGTTCGTGATTGGAGTTCCAGCCAAAAAGTACTGAAAAGACAGGCAGCATCGCCAACAGTGATGTACAGATCCTTCAGAAAAGCTCGAATGTGTGTATTTTGTGATTATTATTATTACTATTATTATTGCAGGTAGTCCCACAATGAGGTTACCACGGCGTGAAGTCAGTCAACCACGTACAAAGCATCTAAGTATAAGTTCTACACGATGTGCTAGACGCCTGTTGTAAAACCTGTATGGTGTGTTCCGTTGTGTGCTTTGTTGTTAAAGCATGATCTTTTACCCAACAGTAAGTTTATATATATATTATATATATATATATATATATATATATATATATATATATATATATATGTACAAGGCAACTCGGATTTTATAATTCGTTAGCTTAATCCTGGCGAGACACAGGGTGGCGGGTTGTCGAGGGGGAATCGTAGTTGTCATCTACCGGCATTTCGCCCGTTTGGTACCGGCGTTTCGTCTGTTTCCGCCCTGATCCAACTAGCGATTTCCTTAAGCGATGCTCGTTGAGAATGGATGGTACAGCATACCGCTAAAACTCAGCGGCTATGCTGTCACGAAGATTGTGGGGGGAAGCCCTAGATATCATAGCATGTCTTGCTCTCAGCCATTAAAAAATATGCTTGACGTTGATTTCAACCCCGTAGGGGCGGATTATTTTCTAGAATTGACGAAACACAAGGGTCCGAGGCCAGTATTATTTAGTGAAAACTTTCTTGCACACACCTATGTGTACAACGCTTTTGTTTCTTCGCGCAGATCTGGTTGCGTTAATCGAATAGTGGGAAAATAACAGAAATTATTCCAATTGTCTTCCTGGCAGCCTCGAGAATCTCGTTGTAGAGACAATGACGCTCGTATTATATATATATATATATATATATATATATATATATATATATATATATATATATATATCGAGGTACAGCCAAGCTGGTTCACAGTGCATTACAAAAATTCGTCACAATCTTACAATGTTTTTATTTTTTTACTATATGTTGGACAAAATTCGTTATGTCTGTCATTACTATGACAAAACTGCGTCGTAGTGCTGGCGCTGTATTAGCACATTTTCATTTGGACTTATGTGACCCTGTCCTATTTCGTTGTTCTGCCATATGTTGGCAAATGCCGGTTATTGAGATCGTGACCCTCAACAGGACGTTCCCGCAGCGCTCTCGGACCGCAATTTAAAATTAATAACAAGCCCCAGCCTCCTCCTCTCCCCCTCCCTCGCTCCCTCGACAGGTTTATGACCGCGCTGCGGTGGCGCGGTCTCTTGGAGGGTATACGCAAGCAGCATCATTGAAAGTGGTGGCGAGTTTGGCGGGTCGTCGATTCGTTGATATTCTATGCCTGCCATGCACCACCTTGTGCATCCACCACCGCTTGTAGTTCAGAGCCAACTATCGGCGGTAAAGCTCCTGGCCTTTTCCTTCTGTGTGCTGTCGGGAGTCAGCAGATAGAAGCAGATGAGGGAGCAGAAGAAGGAGAAGGAGAATGAGAAGAGGAAAAGAAAAAGACGGCGACGACGACGAGGTAGTGGTGGAACACGAAGAAGAAGAAAAAGAAGACGCGTTTGTCGGTAGCGAAAGAGCAGCCGCCGCTGCGTTAGTCAATGTGAAAAGGAACGCACGACGAAACGGGAAACAAGGCACTCGGAGTGGCAAAAGGGGGATACGCGAAAGCAATAAGTTCTTATTGAATATGATTATTGGCTTTGGGAAGCAGCGGTGAACGCCGAGAGACGTGTCGACGAAGGCGACGACAACAACGACGACGACGACAACAACAACAACAACAACTGCAGCGACAACGAAGACTCCGCCTTCTGCGTTTATGTGCCCTTCTACGCAGCAGGGAAGAGAGAGCAACGAGGGGTTGTCGCTAGTTGTCGACATAGCGGTGAGGAGTCATGGAGCAGGATAACAGGGCGAACTGCGACTGGCATAGCGAGTGTCGTGTCGTTCGGCGGCCATTGCTGCTTTGTCGATGGCTGTGCTCGGCTATGGAAGCAGCAGCAGCAAATAGAAGGGAGTCTGAGTGCGCAGAGGGCAGTACCATCTGCCCTCTGCGCACTCACGACCACCGTGGACGGAGGACAGAAACCCACTGCTAGACGGGTTTATATAACGTGTTCGAGGTGCTGGGGGTAGTCTTGGTCGGGGGGGTTGTTGTTGTTGTCCATGTCATCGTCGTCGTCGTCCTCGTAGTCATCGGCACTGCTGCAAATGCGGCCCCTGTCCTGGTTTTCTGGCCCCTTTTCTTTTTTTCGGTGCCTTTGCCCCTCGAGCTTCCCTGGGGCCAAGTTAATTTCCCCCACCTGGTGGAGACGACGCCGCCCGCCCGTCGGTCGAGAGCCAGCAGCAACCCCACGGCACGACAAGTCGGCGCGGTGAGGCTGGTTTGCTAGCTGGCTGACAGGGCCAGCGCAACGCTGCTGAGTAGTGACACTTCGTGGTAGTAGCGGCGCTAACAGGAACAGAAGCAGCAGCAGCGGCAGCGGCACGGCGGGTGAGGCAGGCAGCAACCCCAAGCCGACCCCGCGTAGGTATGATGGTTTGAGGAAAGGGCCTGCGCCCCACCGAGGAAGCACTCGCCACCGATGCAGTTAGCTGGGTGAGTGGGTACGTAGCTAGGTTGTAAGTGTGCTAGGGGGGTTTTGTGGAGAGTGGCGGCAGTGTTTGTCAGCCATCGCCATCAGCATGTGGCAACTGATGGGGGTCATAGAGGCGCAGCGAGTTTTATTGGAAACCGTGCAATCTTCCCTTCCGCGCTTCCCCCTGCGGCGGTACCCCTTAGTCGTCTTCGAACTTTCCTCACACCTTTCCTCTCCATCTCTTTCATTCTATCTCTCTCTCTCACACACACACACACACACTCATCCTCTAGCTTTCCCTAGCCTGTCTCTTGTGCCCTATAATGGAAGTATGCCTTTGAGTTTGTCGTCAGCCAGCCCAGACATTGGCACCAGCCGCGGAGATTCTGCATTACTGGCTAGCTGAAGCGTTTGTAGTTGAGTGCGTTTGGAGCTTTTTGGATGGGTTAAGCGCGAGTACGGAACACGGAACACATGGCCGCGTAGGAACGCGCGCGCAAAATAAGGGACACACTATTCCTAGGAGCAAATGCTCATAACGCACACACAGTCACATGTGTTGGCAAGGGTAATTACAGATGATTTAGTCTAACCTAATCAACTTGTAGGTAGAGGATAGAAGAACGATGCACTCACGTCGATGCATCTTTTACCAGAGATCATCAGAGGCAAAACCGATGGCTTGCCCGTTGTGCGACTATGTCCTCTTCTTGGCCGAAGCGGTATAAGAAATACAGGCACGCGACGCAATATGCATCAAACTGGGTCTCTCTTTTTTTAGATACGGGATAGTTTTAGAGTCGTCGTTTTCGAATCTGACGAACGTTAACGCTACGAGTATCACCTACGAAAACGATGTATTTTTGTCTCTTGTTCAGGAAGATTCCAATATCACCATAATATATTACTCTGTGATCCATTTAAATACATTAACGTCTTTCGAACAAACGCAAATCTCAGTAAGGATACTACACTTTTGTCTAGGGTTACAATCAGACCACGCCGGTTTGACGCCAAAAAAGCGATTTTATTGAAAGTTTTGCTTTGTCGATTTCGCCTGTGCCGTACATAATTTGTTAAAGACTTGCCTGCCGGAGATTAGGGATAATAGTTTTTGTCCAGCGTCGCAGTTGTCCAAGCCGTATTATACCTGAGCTCGTTCTATCTATCAAGCAAGATCCCCTGGCTTAAAGGCGACGTTCGAGTACGCCCTGTTCTTGCCGCACGAAGCAAAATCGACGTCACGTGGAGTCTGGAGTATCTCTCGGGCCAAGTCATGTATATGACCACTATGGCACGTCTTACAAGGACCACAACTAACAACAGCTAAGACGACTGCATTTGCACTACGTGCAATAATCTGCAACCGAAAGTTAAAGCTCAGAGCAAATTTGATTTGGCCAATGCATGGAACATAGCTTTACATGCTAAACTCAATCTAAATATCATAAGCTGATATTAGAGTTGATGTACTTCGTCAGTGAGCCTCCTAGTTGGGGAATAGGTATATTGTATTTTATGTATGTCAAGCCATTCTAAAGAGCGCAGCCGACTGTGTATTTTTTTTTCGGAATTTTGCTAATGAATTATGATTAGTAGGCATTAAAGCTCCCTCTTGCATCGGCTGAGTAGGGTACATGTATTCCAAATATTCAATTTCTGTATTTGAGGACGAACCAAAGACCTTTGGGGAATTTAGAACATGAGAATCGTGGCGATCATATCGCTTTGAGCGTGCATTTTCCGATGCCCTTTACATTTACGGCGTACTGTTTTGTTAAAGGATCTTTCTATAAAGCGACTGTTAACAGAGAATCGCTTTCCGTGCGGTTTTCCTTTCATCATGATCATATCGTGCTCGATACTGAAGATATGAATGTCCCGCATTATTTCTATTTTCGAAGTGGAGAAAATGTGAACTATAATATTTGGCAGGTTAGGCATGTCGATCTTGTGGATCTTCGGTTGGCATTTATGGTGTTTGTCTCTGTCTGGATACTTGTTTCGTCAGTACTACGCTCCCAAAGAATCAGACATATATATATATATATATATATATATTTCGATATCGCGTGATATACTTAACGGTCGTCCGTCTTTCATAGTGAACATTTGCGTGCAAAGTGACACCGAAGCGAGCATGCACAATCCTATGTCGTAGTGAAGTGTCGTAGCTAATGCAGCCAGAACGTCAACGTTCACTTGTGGACGCACGCAGACGAACGATGTGAAGAACTTCTTCGATTTGCAGTGCCCGGGAACGGGGCAGCGGTACGAAAGAAAGGTTCAAGCAAGAAAATACTCATGTGAGTCATCACCGCGTGCATCAGATGTCGAGCCATGAGAAAACTGTATAGCCAAAATAAGGCTCCGTTAGAAATGTACGGCGAGGAAAGCCTCTCTCTCTCTCTCTTCTGTCTATAGGTGCGAGTCACGAGTAGTTTCCGAAGTATGCATGATGATGATGATGATGCGTGCACTCGCTATACGGATCTGTCACAACAGTGGAAGGCGATGCCGCCAGCAAAATGAACCTCACGGCCGGCTTGCTTGCATGTAGACAAATGCCTACTCAATGCATTGCAAATCAATGGTTCTTTCGCCGCAGAGGAGCTTTAATGTGGTGATACATAGTGGCGATGATGACGACGACGACGACGAAAACATCGAGAACTATGGAAGAGGGAACGGGGATACGCCAACCTCTCAGGTTCTAGGAGTCCGCATTTGACAGCCAAAGTTTGAGCAGCAGCAGCTGCTGCATTGCATTCGCATTCATGTCTCATCGTATTTCATGTATTTGCGTGCATGAATCTTGCATGTCTGCAATTACAGCGGTGCGCGTTGCGCGTCGGCCGACAAACAACAGGACGCAACGACAGCGCTTCGTCACTAAGACTCTGTCTTGATAGCCTATCTATCTATCTCTCACTGACTGTCGGTGGCATTAGTCCTCATGTCCTTCTTGGTGGCGCCATCAGAGCCCCAGGGCCGGGTCATATCGCTTGCAAAAGAGCTGCCTCTTTACACTCACAGACAGACCGACAGACAGACATACTGATAGACAGGCGCACACATCCACATACTGCGTGCTGACAACTTTGCGCTGCATAACGCAGTATGTCGACAAGCGAAACCTCTTAGCCGCGTTTGCCAGATGAAGTCAGCGGGTCGGGTGGGTGAGTGGTGTTCCGGAGAGCCCGATCCGCCGATCGTGGTATTGATCTTCACAACCGGCGCCTCGGTAGCAGTAGTAGATGTGTAGTCCAGCGGAGTGCTAATAGTCGTTCTAGTTGTTGTTGTTGTTGTTGGTGGAGGTGGTGATGATGTTGTTGTTGTTGTTGTAGCAGTAACCACTTGAGCATCAGCCGGGTTGTAGCCGGCAAGCACAAGCTCACTTAGGCTGTTCTAGTAAGCAAGATGTGTGCGCGCGTACGTATCTAGGCGTAAACTACAAGCTGGTGCGCATGTTTTTTTCCATACCATGTTCTCTATCACTGGTCATCACCCCAAGAATCTCTCGGCGCGTGTCATGTATGAAAAAAAGCGATCGATTTCTCTCATGCTGTTGCTGTTGCTGCACTCTCAATGCATCTGCAGCGCTATCCATGACCGGCGGCCAGACGTTTTCAGCGACCGGCAAGAGATCTGGACCTTTTTTACGATAGGCACGGATGGTTGGGCATTCGTATCGACGACCAAAGTATTTCGGCATGCACACCAGTCGAAGTGTGCGTCGCATCAAGTCATATTTTGTTCTCAGGAAACATCACTACAAGCTCGGCGATGTTCAACCGGACGCAATTGGTAGGCACTAAGGTTCTAGTTGTCCTTACCGTGAAACTTGTTATTCACACATATATATATATATCGGTTTTAGCAACAGTGGCTTACTCTCACGCAAAACTCTTTCACATTAACCTCACACATGTATATATGTTTGGTGGCGCTGGTTGCCTTTATAACGTTTTCAATGAGAGCCTGACCAGAGCTCAAATAAAGTAGGCATTCGTCCCACGAGACGACTTCTAGTCGTGGTTAAGGCTAAGACGGATACAGCTAGCCAGTCTAGGTAGGCGGGGAAGGGAGTAGTACAAGTTAATAGCAACAGTACTAGTTGGTACTAGCGGCTCCTAATAGAAAGAGGTCCTTAACTCCTCCCCCCCCTCCTCCTCGCCTTCAGAACCACCTCTTTCCTTCTTCCTGGATGTGGCCGCTAGTGGAAGCTTGTCCATGGGAGCGGTGTTGGCATGACGGATGCCACATATCCTGTGGCCGGACCGAATCGCCATCATCATCATCGTCATCATAATTATCATCAACTGCTTGTTCATGTCAAAATGATGGCCATCGTGACCGACACGACACATTGCTGCTTGTCGTCGGTCGGAAACGTTGCTCGGTGTCGACGCTATCGTTATATCTATTAATCCATCGCGGGCACGCGAAAGGGCAAGCGATCAACAAGGGGTAAGACAACGTTTTCCATCGTTGGTCTTGCTGCTGCTGTTGCTGTTGCTGCTACTACTGTAGTAGGCGAATTAGGCGACATGGAGAAAGTCGAACAAAGGTCGTTGGGGAGCCATCGGAAAGAGAGGGAGACAAAGAGATACGAAAAACAGAGACAGGAATAGGGAAGCGCGCGCGAGATAGGCAGAGAATAGAATGGGATCATTATGGAGCGGACACACCAGCAGGCGACACGAGTTTGTGATGGCCGACTTGGTTAGCTGTCTATGCCTGATGACGACGATGGGGCCATGAACGCCGCCACTGGGGTGTAAGTAGGCGTTGCATCGGTGTCAGCGTGATCATCGTCCTCATTACCACAAACACCACCACCACCACCGTCACAATCATCACCGCCATCATTATTATTAATATTAGTTTTACGTTTATTATTAGTTTTAGCATCATCATCATCATCATTATCGTTGTTGGTGCGACGATCTTGGTGAAGGCTCTCCATCCTCTGTCAGTGACTCCAGCCCTCTAGTTAGCCAGCATTCACCGTCAAACCGCCTGAGTGACCGACCGGGTGATTGTCAAACTCTCTCCGTGACGGACTGAGACTGGCAGCGGGCGGCAGATAATCCCGTGATTCGGGCGGGGGCGGTTGGAAGGGGTGCTGGGGTACGGGGGGTGCTGGGGTACGGGCACCTATCACCAGCGCCATCACAGCATTGCGTTTTCACCGCACAACGTTTGGCTTCGTGTTGGTGCGGTCGGCGGATCGGTTAGGGTCAAATCGTTTCGATGCTGGCTAGTTGTTGTGTTGGTCTTCGTCGGTGGGTCCGTTCGTCCGTTCTCTGTTCGGTCCATCGTGGTCCATCTCGCTGTCGCGGTCGTGTTCGTTCGGGCTGTGGGCCCGTCGATCTGTCTGTCTGTCGGAAATCTGTCACATAATAATTATCTGTCGTCCATCGTCTCTCGTATCTCGCTTGGCTCGTTTGCGCTCGACGCCCAATATCGCTAATCAGCTTACAGAACCATAGATCGCGAACGCGGCTACAGCTGCGGGAGCAGGCGTGGCCGCGGGACAGCGGGACAGTTAGAGGTCAACGGATCAAGGTGGCAAGCGGAGAGGGAACGTAGCTGAACAGGAGAATATCGTCGGAGGCGGCAGAGGTCGGGACAAGCTGCGAACTATATATGCACTCGCATATACAAATACATGAGAATCAAATACGTCGCCGTTTCCCTATATATATATATATATATATATATCGAAACACGCTCTTTTGACCGGGTAACCGCCGCTTTTTGCGCCCCGCCCCCTGCGTCGCTAAGTTCTAACCGGCAATGTCTGTGTCCGCAATGGACGATGATCAGCGACAATGGCTATTCCTCTCTCTGCTCAGATTAGTTCCGCCGAACCGAAATACTGTTATTAGCAACAGGGCAATGCTCTTAATCGTGGTAATAGTAGACCCAATAGTTACTGTCATGTTAGACAAAATTGACGCTACAGGTCTAATAGTGGCGGTTGTTGTTACTGTCGTTGTTGTTGTTCTTATTGTTATTGTTGTTGCTGTTGCTATGGTTGTAGCGGAGACAGTAGTTAATGTGCAAATTAAGCTGTTGTAGATGCTTTGTAGCTATCGTTGTTTGCCGTTAGGCTCGTAATTGTCGATACGGCACAAATGTAACCGTTTTTATCGCGGTTTACTTCTCTTTCTCTCAGTCTTTCTTTTTATTTCGCGCGCGTTTCTCTCCACCGCTCTCAAGCTGGGATCATCTATGATGAGGCGGGCCTCACATGGGCACTAGTCCTCAAGATTCGCCTTGAGCTCTACTAGTAAGCAATGCGTAGTCGACACGTGGTTACTACATACAGTCGACGAAGGAGGCAATGCCGGGGATTACGCCAATAAATACATATACGGCAGCACAGTGTGAATATTAACGATCGGCTCGATGTCGCGATGCCATATTGTCACAGCAAATGGGACCAAAAGAAAAGGAACAAGGCGAGATAGGCATAAAGGTGGCAGGGGAAGGCCTTGAGTCAGACGAGCGTATGCCAACAAATATGTGTAAATTATATATTAGTCGCCTTTAAGCGGAACTGCTCAGTTGCTAGTTGTTGTCTTGTTGCCAACCCGCACTTATTCGACGATAGCGGTGGAAATAAAATATAAAATTATAAACATTTGTTTAATAGAAGAAAGTGTCCTGTTGATAATTCGATAAAATTACGTTGATATATGTGTTTTATTTTCTGTATTTATGTGTATATCCTTAGCTCTTACATTGTATACCTTTGTTGTGTTCGTGTGGCTTTATACAGCCTCATCTACAATGCGCGGCAATTGTTATTCGACATTGGTTTGTATAGCATTAAAGTAGAAAGCACGATACGTTTGGTCAAGATGTTTTCGACAATTTGCCTATTCCTCGTTGTCTTCTCGTCTACACCTACACACATGCATGGCCAAGTGGAGACGATGATCGCACGGCATCGTTATTGCTCGTCAACTGTTTCCCCAACGGCAACAGCAACAACAAACCCAATAACAGAGGGGCGCTCGAGTACCATTTTCTCTAGACCCTAGTCCAAACGAGATCACGACAAAAAGAAGATGCAGAAAACGAAGAAGCAAAATACGCAAAATAAACGTGTCCAGCACTATCGAGGTGACCTTTCCAGGGATTTGCAAATTGTCTCAAAGTTCCTAAGTTTGACGAAAACAAATAAAAACAAATAACGAACCGAATGGCGAAGGCAAACAGGTGGTTGGGGGACTCCAGGAACTTGGTGTACCTAATAGCCAAGTTGTTTACAAGGGCAAGAAGCTGCGGGTGGGGGTGTTGTGGAACACAAGGGGGCAGGGTTTTCAGAGGAGCAGAGCAGGCAGCTGGTTGGTTGCCTGGTGACGCGATAACTTCTCTCTTGTGGGCCATCCTGTGCTTACCTGGCTGCTGACATCGTCGAACCACCATGCACCGCGGCGAATGGGGCCCAGGGCACCGAATGGAGGACGAGAGGGGGCGACGGGGGGGGGGGGGGGGGTAGTCCATGTGAGGGGCACGGGGGGTAGCCCATGTGAGGGGGAAGGGGGTGGCCCATGTAAGGGGTGACTAGCCAACGGCATGCGCGCCGTTGTACGTTGCGTGGTGCTGGCGTGCCGGGGCGAGCAGACAGAGTTGCGGAAAGGGGCTGCTGGATGATGCTACGCCACCACGGTTACTACTATTAGGTATATACGTCTACAACCGTAAGAACACAGGAACATCGCGACGGCGGCACTGTGTGGAACAAAGAGTTGCTAGTAGACACATGAGTGTTGTCTGTACCTCTGTACGGATATATCGGTGGGCGGATGTATGTCAAGGTGTATACTGGGTGCTCATTTCGTTCGTCTGTTGGGCCATCTTTTGTTAACCATTTTCGCCGGTCGCTTTTGTCGCCGTTGCTAGACTTGTTGTTGTTGTTGTACTTAGTGTTGTTGTTGTACCCAGTGTTGCTGTTGTTGTTATTGTTGCTGCGGCCTTTGCTGTTCCAGAAACAGCCGTAACAAGCAATGTTCTTCTTCTATTATTACCGCTGCCGTTGTCGCGGCTACTGCTGTTGTTGCTGCCGCTACTGCCACCGAACAAACTGGCAACGGATTCCGCCTATGGCCACTGTCAAGCGATTGCTCTCAAACGGAGCAACCTTGTCCGGAATTGGCCAACATCAACATCAGCAGCAGCAACAACGACAACAACTTCAACGAGAGTACCAACAGCGACAGAAACTTGCCCAACAACAGCGAGAGCAACAAAGCAACAACAAATACAACAACAACAACAACAACAACAACAACAACAACAACAACAACAACAACAACAACGACGACGACGACAACGACGACTACATCGCGATAGCTAGCGGAGGATAGTCTCGGAGAAAACGAAGTACCGCAGCAGTTACAGCCAACGCAGCCGTTTTATAGGTCCTGTCACCATGTCTGAATCTTGCGGCCATGTTTGTCCTTAGGGGCCAAACAGGAGCGAAACTGCCCTGATGCTACAACAACCACAACCCCGACCACTTCCATAAGACTGCTTCTAGAGAGACAACTACTACTTTGACTACTAGAACAAGACCAATCTATTTTTCAGCTAAGTGTATATATGTATATATATATATATATATATATATATATATATGTATATATATATATATATATATATATATATATATATGTATATATATATATATATATATATTATATATATATATATATATCTATATATATATATATATATATCTATATATATATATATATAGCCACTTACAAGGAAGTCTCCCATAGGGTCGATAAGACGCGATGGGGAAGCAGCACTGATCTGAACAACGCGGTTAGTTCGATCCCGCAGCCAAACACGGTTCCATTTTGAGGCAATCAATAATTCCGTAATTGTAGCGATTTGATTTAACTGTATGGTCAATAAAACTGAATAGAAAACAGATCAAATGTAACCCGGGTACGCCAGACACTGTCGTTGGCACCGATATGGTGATTGATGGTGATGTATGAATGGCGGTTTGAATCTTTAGCGATTCAACGTCGGTTGTCCGCCATGTCTCTCCGCCAGCATTCTCAGAGTCTGATCCGACGCGGACGAAACGAAGCCGAAGCAGAAGAAGATGAAGATGAAACAAGGACCAACCCGCCGTTAGCGGCAATAGCCGTCGCGGCTCATATCAAAAAGATGTTGCGTTGCCCTTTTCTGCTTGTTCGAGCTTTACCTGCATTATATATATATATATATAGCTCGAGCTTTAACTGCATTATGTATATATATATATATATATATATATATATATATATATATATATATAGACCGGACAGGTCAGCACAATTTGATGCAGCTCGTCTATTGTATCGGCCGTCGTCGCTGCGCGTACGGCACAAATAGTAAATATTTGAACTCGTCTTGCTTTGCGTCGCTCGAGCTTTATCGGTATCGTGCTTGCTAAATTGAGAAGCGGCAGCAGCAGCAGCGGAGGCTTCGACGAGACGTCTGATTGAGGACGACGACGCCGCCGGCGGAGATCCCAAGAGAGCTGATACCGGGAGAGAAAGGGAGTGTCAGGGAGAAAGTTCGGCCGGGGGGAAGAGTCAAAAGCATCGAGGACAGTGACACAGGCTCGAAGACGTTTCGAAGCGAAACAGGTAGAGGGAATAAATGAATAAAAGGGCAGTGGGGATATATATATATATATATATATATATATATATATGAGAGAAGAGAGATATATCCCAGGATATATATATATATATATATATATATATATATATATATATATATATATGAGAGAAGAGAGATATATCCCAGGATATATATATATAGGGAGAGAGAGAGGTATCCCAGGAGAGGGAAGTTGGGCTAGAGCATTTTCCTACGTTTGATACCTTTACGTTTGTCTCGTAGAATAGCAAAGTCCCAGTTGCAGGCGGCAGCGGCGGCGACGACGACAACACAGATGATGCAGTAAAGATGAAGTCGGTGAAGACGCGGGGCCAACGCGAAACGTCAACGAAGCCTCCACGTGCCAGCGATAGTAAATGTGTCACGTCGATAGTCACGAATACGACGACGACAACGACAACAATAACCACTGCTACTGTCGAGCAAACAACACTATAGGAAACAGTCACCAGTAGTGGCGGCATCTTGGGACCGATCTTCCTAATAATAGTAACAATAATAATAATAATAATAATTCACTGACTGGCTCGTATGAAGACGATTACGACCAGATAGGTACATCACAAGAGCGACCGATCTTGGCGATCTTAACGCCGCTGTCGCTTGGTGACATTGCTGTTCTAAGTGCAACAACAGACGTTTGTGCAAGGCGAAAATGCTAGAAATCCAGCGAAATCCCCTGAGCCATCATAAATGGCATAATAAGTTTGGCATAGGTGGTAAGCAACAATATTTGTTGATGTTGCAGTTGTAGTTGTTGTTATTTTTGTTGTTGTTGTTGGTGGTGGTGGTGGTGATGATGGTGGTGGTTATTATTTTGAATACTGTCTTAGTAGTCCAAGGGAATGGTATGCACTAGCCGGCACGTGTACACAAGGTACATTGTACATGGCTTGCTATCATCACTTGGTGTGTTCAACTCAAGGATTTCACCAAGTTGGCGATCAATGTCGTTGCCGGTTCTGCTCGCAGGTATGCGCTAAATACCACGCAGCGAGCTGCCAGTCGCATCGGCGGTCTTTGCACTTTCTTGCCCGGGGTGGGACGGTCGCTAAAGTGTTAAAATTGTAAATAATGATGATTGTATTGTATTTATGTACCATCTTGAAATGCAAAATTATTGCGAAATAAACAATATGTATGTATTAGTAGTCCATGTACTTGTCGTCGTACTCATGGCTAGCAGTGGTGATCGTATTATGATGGCTGTATGTGATATGATCGTGGTGGTGGTGGCCATGACAGGAATGCTTGTTGTCGTTATATATATATATATATATATATATATATATATATATATATTAATATGTTCAGACGGTAGTAAAGTTTTTGTCATTGGTCGACTGTCGTTACAATTGTTGTAGTTATCGCTAGTCGCCTGTCGTTTGTTTCCCGTCGAGAATTGAATATGTTCGATCCGACTGGCAGCGCAGCAACGCTCTGGTGGTTGGTTACGATAGCTCGATTAAGCTCGGCATTCATCCGGCATCAAATATGGTATCGGATGGTGGTAGATGCGGTAGCTGTCGCCGCCCACTCGACGGCTGCGGTAGGAACGAAGCGAGCGTCTACGTGTGAGCCATGAGTGAACGAATCCTCGCGTCGCCCCTTCAACGAGGAAGCGAAATAACCAACAACAATAACTAATGGGGAGACGCGTTGTCGGGTGTCGTAGCATATATTATAGTATCTAGGGGATTTCTATCTGGCAAGGAGTTATTGTTATTTTATTCATTGAGCGTTGTTAATATATATATATATATATATATATATATATATATATATATATATATATATATATTAACAGCGTACATATACTCAAAGGCGTTGCTTCTCACGCAGCTTTCCTGCAAGTCGTCCTCCAAAAACGAACTATAGAGCAACAACTAGATCTACACCATCGCTATTTGTACAATAATAATAATAGTGGTAAGAGCAACAAAAAGACCACAGCAACAACAGCAGCAACAACAACAACAGCAATAATAAAGGCCACACACATCCATAGCGTTCCTCGGCAGAGTTCGATCTGTACGAACATATTACACAAACTTATTGGCGCTGTGGCGGATGCTACTGGTAGCCGGTGTTACTGACATCGGGGGCAGACAGCAGGGAGAAAGCAACAATTACATTGGTTTTTGTTGGAGAGGGATATCGGTGATGAGGTACGATATAGGGACCGAACTCACTAAACTACAATTTACTCAGGACTCACTGCACAAGCACTTCAGATGTCCTTCAACCCTCTCCGCTGATTGCTGACACACGTGCTCTCAGATCTTGCTCTTAGCCCTTGAAAGCTACGTAACAAGCAGACTTGCTTTCCTTTCCCAATAATATTATGTATACGTGTATAAGATTAGGACAGGCATCTCTCTCTCTTTTCTCTCTAACTGCATCTATATATATATATATATATATGTATATATATATATATATATATATATGTACAGGTCTGTCTCATTTTTAAACAAAGCAACGTCCTTGCATAGAAGAGAATGTCGACTATTGTTTGGCTTCAGCCTATTAACGAAAATACCGTTGCTTTTGGTTGTGCTGTTTACAGGTAACTAATTGGAGTGGAACTCGCGTCAGCAATATGCGTTAACGATAACATCCACTAGGTTTGTAATTTAGACTTTCCAACGTCTAGCACCTGTACGGGGACCCTGCCAGAATATAGTTGCTGCCTATCAACTGGTGACAATCCAGGCGGTAGATTAGGTGCAGGGGGATTTTGCTATTCTTCATGCTGTGGTTATGCGTGGACAATGAGCGGGACATTTAGCATGAGTGGACTCGCGTATGCAGTATTAGACAATATGGATCGAGGACGGCTCTATTGAATACGCAGAGGTTTTTTGCTTACCAAATTATGTGTATAAATTAACAGAAACCATGTGTCTAGCCGAAGGACGAACGCAATATATATATATATATATATATGACTCTTTCTTCACGAAATATATATATATATATATATATATTCTCTTTATGTATGATTTGATTTCCTCTGAACAAATTGATCGAGCTGTATAGGTAAATCTTTCCATAATTCTGTATATAGGAACCTTTGCGGTGTTGTTGTTTGATTTATCGCTGGCTATTGCCTTCGTCATGATCATTAAGTGATGCTAGCTAACGATTTAGCCCTTGTAGAGGACGAAGGGATAATTAGCTTTAATCATGTTTGCTAGATTGTTAGTATAACGTACGCGTTTGGCTTTGCGTATAACTAGGACGGGGGAAAGGGCATGTTCCTGTCCTGGAAACGGTGTCCTGAGCGCCTCCCACACAGTAGGAAATATACGTTGATTTGACCTGCAATTCTGCCAGAGCCAAATAGGTACTTGTTCTGCTTTTACGTCACAGACGTCTGACGATGCGCCTTGTAATGACTAAAATACGTGAAACAATAAATCAACAATAACTACCACACCTGTTGCACTGTTATCGGATAAAGATTATCTACCGAAAAGTTGCGCAATGTCTCGGTCACGGTGCGGTCACGGCTGTGGTATGCCATAAGCATCGAGATGCAGGGCTGGGCTCGTCCGCAGCTGGAATCTAGACTACGTGTCAAACAAATCGGTGCGCGCCAACATTGAACTTCGCTAGACATAAATCGGAAATCGTGGGCTTTTCACATGCACACGTATGATAGAAAATGTGTGTGGTTCCTATTTGCATTCTAGACAGTTTACTCGATGTCGCATAATAAATGAACATATGCGTTTTCTTTTAACACATAGTGTCGCTTATTTAGATTTTTTTTCTCCCTACGCGAGGCGTAGTATTCAGAAAACGTTTTTGGTCGCTATTATTGTTGCGAGTGCTGGTTGCTAGCTACTAAAGAGAGTCTCCTTGTCAGCTTTGTAGCAGAAATAGTTTATCTTTTATACTAGCTGAGAGCTAGGTTCGTTGGCCCCAAGGCTGTTGGGCTTTTGTCGAACCGTTTGACGCATTGCTTGGTGATACTGTTCACTTTACAGAGCGTTTAGTGCTCTTCTCTCTTTTACCGCTGGGAGGACCTAAGACATGTGTGGTACTTACTGGGGTGATGTTCGTCACGCATTCTTGTCTGGGATGTGATATCGTTGTCGTCGTCGTCGTCGTCGGGGATCGCTCACTCAGCTTGGCTTACGGCTAACGGAAAGCATTCATTCGCTGCGAGGACAAAACAGCAGCAGCAGCAGCAGGAGTCGACGTCGAGTTCATCAATCTTGTTCTCCTTTTCTTATGAACACTTACTCGCTATAGCTGGCCGGTCGTCGTGAGCGCCGCCAGCCGTTGGAGTGGCGTCAATGGAACACATCTTGGCTGCTCGATCGCTTACCAACCACCTAGAGGTACCCGGCTGTCGTCCTGCCAGAACGCTGCTCAAAAAGCAGCAACTGAAACTGCCCCGGCACAGCCCGGCCGCTGCAGACACAGCCCAGCTCATGCCAGGCAATAAACGCGCCCGGAACGCAAGACACTTTTTTTCTCGAAGTAGCGTTCTAAATGGAACTTTGATAGCTGGCGCTCTCCTCTCTCATCCGCGTGTCTGGAGGCGATGGTGACGCAAAAAGTTCAAGGACACCAGCGTGTCCTGACTGGCGCGTGATCGTCGCCGACGTTCGTGGCCCTTGGCCCGCCGTGGATGAGGTTGACGAGATCTTCGAGGCAGGGAACGGGTGCCAGAAAGTAAAGACAAGACTATTAACCAGCTTTGAATCGGGCAGAACAACGGGCAGACCTCGATCGTCGTCTGCTGCTGCTCCTCGACCAAAGGCGATAGGGCACACAGAGAATACAACGAACGGTGTTAGCGTGTACACACACCTTCGTTTCTAGTATACGTACTGGCACCAGGGACATACAGAAAATCAGCTGCTTATCCGGGAACTGCGAACTTGTTTCTGAAAATCGCCGAAGATGAGCGGGCACGATTTGGCGAGGTACGGCCGGAGCCGAAGCCGCCGACGAGGACGACGACAACAACAACAACAAACAAAGACAACAACAACAATAACATCAACAAAGACATCAACAAGAACGACGACACAACGACAACGGCCGCATGACAGACTGAAGATGTCGACGTACTTCTTCATTAAAGACGGCGTTATTTCAAACGATCAGAAAGCTCTGGCGTCGTTTTGCTTATCTGTATTTTTCGTCGTCGTCGTCTGTATCGACATCGGCGAATGAATGTCACGTCGTCGAACAGAAGGCCGATTTCCGATGGATCTTGTAATGGAGATCAAAGACAGTAATAGGGCAGGGTGGTACGCTCACAAAACGCACAGAAGTAGCGGCAGCGGCGGCGGCGGCAGCGGCGGCGGCAGAAGCAGAAGCAGCAGCAGAAAAAACGGTCGAGGAAAAAGACCGATTCGCCGAGTACATCCGGGCCCGAGAACGGGTTCGGCTGGCTTGATCGGCAGAAAACCGTGCGCCAGAGAGAGAGAATGTGGGCAAAGTATTTGGGTATGTGCTGTACTGCCGTAACACCGACGGGTCGAAGACATGACTACTTCTTCTTCTTCTCCTCCTCCTGTTCCTCTTCCTCCTCATCATCCTCATTTATTCGCCGAACAATAAGAACGCTGTGATTGTGTTGAATGCATTGAGATTCAAATTGGTTTCCAGGCGACAGATGGAACAATGACGACTACTAAGACCGAGCAACCGACCGACCGACATTGGCGGGAATTTTCGCCCTCTCTTGGCTGCCCCGGCCTTCGCTCCAACCGTTTGTCCTGCATACAACAGAGTGATGATAGAATCTCACATTTCGTGTGTATATATATGTATGTATATATATATATATATATAGGTGGCCATTTTTTCATTTTAACTGACTGGTCTGACAACGTTGCCAGCACAGGTTGGGAGCACTTCAACACTTTGTTCCGACGTTCACGGCTGCGGCATTGCCTCGTTGTCAATAGAGATTCGCTGAAAGAGAAACTCACCCGCTCTTTTTTGCCGCTGGTGAAAAACTATTAGTCGTTCAGGCAGGCTTGTGAAGCAGTTGTACAGTCACTGGGGCGGGCTCTTCTAGTGTCTCGAACGCTAGAGGAAAGAACGAAGTTGTGCGAAGTTTCAATGGAGTTCAGAGTACTTGCGCAATTTAGTTTGATCGGCGAGGGTAGCCGCTTAGTCAGAACGAGATGACCCGTCACCAACGACTGAGCGTGTGAGAGAGTCAGCCAGCCACAATGACGTCCAAAACTAAGGCGCAGACCTTCTTAAAGGGAACTGGGAACGTTAGCCCGTCTGGTAGGCGTCCGTCGTTCTTGAGAAGTCCAGTCGGGTTCTCAGACGCCCCCTCCCGCTGGTCGTAAAGCCCGTGCAAAGGTATCGTTGCATAACGGACGCATTCTAAAACCTCGTCCCGCGCTTCGTGCACAGGAAAGCCCATATTGTCCGAGGGTTCTCGCACTTACAAGGCGTTCTGAGTACCTGTCTGGATGTATGTACAAATATATACACACTATATGAGTATTTGTGTATATATGTAACATATACACTGTGTGTGTTGGCTGACGATTGTACTGCTAACGTTGGTTTTCGTTGTGCTGTATTCGTTCCGCGCATGTTCATAGATGTGTAGAGCTACGTGATTTGCTATGGCCCTAGTTAGTAGACCTATTCATTACACGCGCAGGCAATGTTGGTTGCGGCGTACGTTTTACGCGTTTGTAAATGTCGTGTTATTGGCGCCCTTCCATTACTTTGGAGCGTTGTCGACGTCGTCATTTTCTTTCGGAAATCCTCTCGTCCGGAGGTCTCTTAGTCGAAGGAAAACGAAAATGTGTTCGGATCTGCGTTCGGGAGTCGGAGTGGCTATGCTTTCGTGCGTTCGATGAGATCGATGCAAACAAGCTGTTCGCTGAGGCGTATTGCGCTGCGCCGCACTGCCCTGCCAGCTAGGGTGCTTCTCTATAGCGGAATTGCTGACGCAACGGTTTCCCTGGCGGTCGAGTCGTCACCGGAGCAGGATCAGCAGCCAAAAAGAAGGATTCAAATGTTGTTTTTGTATTTGCATCTGTGTTAGCATCTATCGCAATTCGCATCTATTTCTCTGGCTTCAGGTGCTCTGCTCTCTCGCTCGCTAAGAAAAAGCTAAATTGTAGGACTAACTTGAACGGAACACGCCGACACAAACTCGGTTCTCGGCAAGCTCGCATCGTCTGAGTTATTATGCGGCCCCAACTTACCTTGTGCGTTTGGGCAAGGTAAAGCCTTACTTAGACGATATATACCACTACTCATGCTGGGAACGTTATCATGATATATACGGCTGTGACGGCACCTGTTTCAACATGAGAGGATTAAAACATAGCATACTTTAGATATACAAATATCCAAACTCACAAGGAATTGTATGCGATGAAGGGAAATTTTTCATAGCCCTTTTCCAGCTACTCTGACTGGTCTCAAACGAGAGTTAAAAAAAGAGGTTAAAATATCGATCTCAGTGGGACGGTTGTTTTTGGACCTTGTTTTCGAAGTCCTTTTTCGATATTATTCTAGCCTAAATTACACTCGTTAGTTCCCGATTGCGCGGTAGTGAAGGAAACACATCGACGAATTGATCATTTTGGTGAGGGTCATTTCTGTTTTGATTTAGTGCGCTTTCTAAGGTTTAGCTTCTATTCTTTAGGTTATCGCTGTTGACTGGCGTGTTAGGGCGACGGCCAAAGCCGTATAGAGAGCTAATTAAGTAGATATTTTATAGGAGAATTGGAAAGAAGTGTAGCGGGTACTTAAAGTACAATTGCGGCACAAAGTGTTGTGGAATAAACAAAAAAAGGAAGTCTTGCAATATGTCGTGGTTGCAGAGTTTCGTTATATAACTAACTATAGTCGCTAAACTATAGTAATACTAAATGCTAAATAAACAGCTAAGTATAGTTGGCTTGACGAGCTAAGTTTGGGCATCGTTGTGTAAACGGGACGCAACCCGCGTTATTCTGTAATGACTCTACAAGTTATAGCCCATAAGTAAGACTGTCACTTGCGAACCACGGTAGCGGGGTTATCGTTCCGCCCAACTTATCATCGGAGTATACTTTTCGATTCCTGTTCCGCCAACTCTCGATTAGGGACCATCAGTGTAAATCAATAATGACCTTAATTGTTGCTAAGTTAAAGCCGCACTCTGTCGTTTCTGTTTCACTCCAAGACTTGCGATGCAATGCGAGATCATAGTATCGCCGCTGCTTTTAATTACGCCCGTCCCCTGGAAGGATTTATTATAACTCTCATAGCACAGTTACTTGCATAGCATCGTGCTGCTCGTGTTAACTGTAGTGGCCGCAGCAGTAACTCAATACCGCCCAGCAAAGCACGGATTAATGGATCCTGGCTCAGCAAGGGATGGCCTTTGCTTAAACACATGTCAGAACCGTAAATCGGTGCCGCATACAACTTGATGAAAACTGTGTACAAATCGCAACAGCACATGACAATTTGTGCTTGGAACTGCTTTTTATGCGTCGGTTAGCATTGCACCAGTAACAGCAAGCTATGGATCAATTTCGGCCATTTTGTCTTCAACATCACTTAAGAAGTGAAGAAGAATCCTCACTTCTTGTATGCCTCGGTACGCGGAAGGTTAAAACGTCTTGCATAAATAATGAAGTATTGCCTAAAATGTATACAAGTCTATTCTTCGTTGATTGACCCTCGAAATACACGGCCCAGCTCATCGTACAACAGTGGTAGTAGTCGATAACGGGGCATGGGTGCTTTCAGAAGTACCTGCACAGGATGGACAAAGCTCCGGACCCTGCGTGCGTCATGTGCGGGACCGGTGAGATCGATTCACCCACACGATCTTCCTCTGCCCAGCACTAGCAGACGCACGTACGGAATCACCGGGGGTAGCAGCGGCTGCTTTAGCGAACTCGGACACGACGGTGACGGATCTAGTCGCCGCCATGCCATCGAGGACGAGCGTAAATGGCATCAAGGAGTGTGAGCCTGGCGGAGAGCGTTCTAAGAAAAAACGAACGAGCTAGAAACGAATGTTGTTTTTGTATTTGCATCTGTGTCAGCATCTATCTCAATTCGCATCTATTTATCTGGCGTCAGGTGCTCTGCTCTCTCGCTCGCTAAGAAAAAAGCTCAATTGTAGGACTAACTTGAACAGAACACGCCTACACAAACTCGGCTCTCGGCAAGCTCGCATCGTCTGAGTTATTATGCGTGAAGATGGTCGGGCCAGCGCTATGGCAATGAACCGGTAGACACGCCAGGCGTTCAAGAGAAGCGACATCTACTCGACCACGGCCTCGCCCCTCCGGTCGGTCGATCGATTTTCGAGTTCGATTGGCTTGAGACGCTCTAAAGGTTGAATACGCTTGCTTCCTGAATAGCTGGATAACTGGCTGGCTGGCTGGGCAGCGTAACTGGGGTGAGCCAGATTCACTCGCATCGTTAATCTGTTGGAAGGGGCCCTCCGAAGGGCCAAAATGGGGCTCCTTTGGCCAACTTCTTTCTTTAAGGTTATTTTCCACGTATGTGAAAACATGCTGTGCTATTAGTATATTTCTCAATTACAAGTTTTAAATTATTTTCTTCTCTATATGTCTAGACCCTCTGCTGCAGAGGGTACATTGTAAACATCTAATTCTTCACGAAAGGCTCTCTTTCCGCACATCTTTGAGAAAACCGTTGCCGACGTGCTTTCGAAGTCTAGCTATTATTAGTTCACGCTGAACATTGCAGTGTCAGGTATGGTGCAATTGTAGGAAGACAGTAGGGAGTACTTTGTGACGCATAAATACGCAAAGTGGCTAACTAATTTGAGTGGATTATTCCCATGTACTGTTCATCTCTAGCCGCGTGGAATCCTTCTCAGATAAAGCGTAAGACCTTTGACGTTGATTTTGAGTCGGTTTTTCTCACACCATTTCGAATTTCTGTTGTGATAAAACTGTAAAGAGTTACGCGATTCTGCGAGAATGACTAAATTGTCGGCATAAATTTCACACTGGACTTTAAGGTTTACGCATTAACCTGCGAGTTCACTTACATACAAAAAATGATCATTTGCGTCACCGGCGCCTGTACATAGTAGTTGTCGTTCGTGACCTACATTATACTGTACGCTGGTATGCTATAAACGAGGTTAAAAAGTGCGCCCGTTATGCCGAATCGTGTGTGTCGCGTTCTGTAGCAAATAGTCTCTTGAGAGGCAGTTGAAAGCAAGTTTATAGGTTTTATGGTTTAAGTCGATAAGAGCAGCAAGTGTCATTTCATTGTAAAAAAAGCGGTATGCTGATTTTGAAAACAAATGCAACTGTATCTGACGTAAAAAAACACGTTGTTCTGTCGGAACGTTTTTTCTGCGCAACAGTATGCTCTCATACTAAGCGACGCGAATATTTTGTAAACAAAGCGCGTAGGTGCTACGTCTTTGTAATTCTCTGAGTCAATTGCATTCTCCGTTTGCTTAAATATAAGCTGTAGAAATTCTTTCTAATTATTCATTGCATTTACCGTGAATGCTTAACCTAACTACATTAACCACAGCTTTAAATTACTTTGCCAAGAACTTTACTTATTTTTGGCAAATAAAGTTTTGGTAAGCTCTGTCAAATACAGTTAAAATCACCGTATATATATATATATATATATATATATATATATATATATATATACAATATCTATATGTTTTTTTTTAATGGGACTGTCTTCTTTGAACGGTAGATTTGTTTAAGTTCAATAATTCTTCATTGAGCTTAAAATTTCCATAATTACATACATTTAACCAGTTGTAACTAGTCAGGGCATTTTGCAGAAAAGGCTATCGCCCGTGTCTAGATATATATATATATATATATATATAGATTTGCACATACAAGTATATGTAGACACGCATTAAAACCAGTATCGTCTTGTGATAGCTAAGTTTGCTACTGCTGAACTCGGTTGGGCGCGGGGCGGCTGCGCTAGCTGGCCATAGCTGGATACTGATTGCATTCAAGTAGAAGACGTACTGCTCACGACAGTACGAAGTATACACGTATGAACAGGTTGTGATTTTAGTAGCCGAAGAAGAAGAAGAAGAAGTACTAATAGTACGCGAGTGACGGTAGTAACGCAAGCGTTTTCGAGCGCAAATGAAATTTGGCCACAGACCATAGAAAGGCGGGCAGTGCCGGGGCTGTGAGGACGTGAGGGCTAAACTTCGGAGGAGTATGCCATAACGAGGTTAGACTGACGAAGGCAGCGGGAACGACGAGAACGAATCGACGAAAACGACAACGATGAAGCAGCCCTGACGAGCCTCGCTGAGCGCAAGTGCACTCGTAGAACCGATGCAGTGTTCTCAATCGACTCAACAAATGAGTTTGCCGCCGCTGACTTCACTGGCATGGACTGCGTCATAGTCGGCATTCTACGATGGTGACAGTGTCACTCAGGGGGGGGAAATAGGGTCTACGTGTATATATATATATATATATATTGATATATATACCTATACATAGATACGCCGGAACAAGAGTATGTGACAGGATGGGAGTGAGAGCGTCTCACTTCTCGACAAAGTGGGTGAGCCCGTGCATTTTGAATTGTGCTCGACACAGGCGGGCCGCTTCATTCTAGTGGGCGGCCGAACGTCGCAATGTCGCCCCGTATCCGTTCTTTTCATGATAATGCCTCATTCAGGTGCTGAAGTAGATCGACTCAGGACACAAAATCGTGTTAGGGTAGCGCAATTTACCCTGATTGTGTCGAGCGACGTGAGCCGATGCGCTAAAACGAGGCGGCATACAATGATATATATATATATATATATATATAAACTATGACCCAAGTATGCATAATATACAAACGTCTACAGATAACTGATTTTTATCTATCTTGTATATAGGTCAACTAGTGAATTGGCGCAATAACAAACTGTGTAAAACGTTCACTAACAAAGGAAAACGATAAAAGATGGAATTTCCACAAAGCACATTGTCCGCTTTGGGCGACATATTAGCTTCCTCTTTTGGGACAGAAGAGTGCTCTCGTTATTTTAGGAGTATACAAGAACATGAAATACCTATATTCGCATATCCTTAAGAGATATCGGTTTGGTGTTTGGTGAAATCTTGAAGCAAATCTAATAAAGAAATGGCCTACACGGCAAAACTGAGAAGAGTCATATATAGGAAGCCCGAAAGCTTTTAGCCCGATCGAAAAACTTTTCAATGTGACTCTCAACAGCAACACGATTTTCTTCTTCTTCTTTTATTCATTCACAATACAATTTGTAGCATATGCGCACCATGTGTAAACTTTAAAGAATGTAGAACATGGTACCTGTCAATGTAGAGTGTCTTGAAATTCGGCAAACAAAATCATCCATTGCAAAACAGTTACCTCTTAAGTACAAATGTGTGGTGGACCCTGTTTCAGGTTAATCTTGGAATTTTTCGTCTTCTTAAGTTTGAATTCTGTATTTGTTTTCTACGAGTTACTCTACGAACGTGCACTGCGGACCTCCGGTTGGAGGACCAGTGTGGTTGGTGTATTATCTAGCGTTTGAGGCTGCATGTATTCCTAATCGACTGAATCGGGGAACTTCAGTCTCATTGGTGTTTGTGAGGAGCAACATGATTTGATCATCTCATTCAGATAGAGTTGCAGGTGCTCTCTGGCTTGGGCCATAATAATCAAGGCGTCCGCGCGGAAAACTTGGGGAGCTTTGACATCCTGTAGAATGTCTTCAAGTCCTGCGACATATAAGATTAATAGGGCTAGTAATTACTTGAACAACTCCGACTGTCTACCTAATTTATCGGTCAATGCAATGAACTCCGTATCGAATTGTGATTGTGTGAACAACAAAATTATCTTTATATGTATATATATATATGTATTACAGCAGTTGCGTATATTACAGTTGCAGATCCCGTGACCCTGTCCATGGACAGAAGTTTATGGAGGATCATCTATATGTCATCCATATATCTAAGCATTTCTCCGAAAATCGTATTGCTCAGTGGAAACCAGTATAACCAAACCTGTAATTGTATTGACATATGATACATATTTAAACGAAAATTACATCAGTTTATAGTATTTTTTTACAAATAGTATATATGATCGGCTGTGCCAAACCCACAAATTTACACATAATGGTATTTTTCTCTTTTCGTTTCAGAAACCCTTTCACCATGGTAGCGAGGTAGCTTCGACTCCGGTGAGTAACTGCACGGTGCATATCTTTACTCGCAACGGATTTATGTCGTGTGTGCGAAATCTAATGTGTATGGCGATAAATATATATATATATATATATATATATATATATATATATATATATATATATATATATATATATATACTCAGTTCCTAGTTGCAGGTATTTTATTGTTGTTACTTGCATACATATGGCTTTTTGCTTGACCTGAGCACAATGCTGGCCCAGCTGAAATGTGTCAGCCGTGTGAATCAACGGAATGGCGGCTAGGGCACGTCATTTCTACTGTTGACTCGGCGGTGGGTCTTATTCAGTCTCCTTAGCTTCGAATACGTATTAATAATGCTTGTAGCTTCGTACAACAATGTTGCGATGGACGGAAGGCGTTTGCTCACTGGGCAAAGACGGCGGGATGCTATGATATTGATCCATTCAGTCTTGCAATGTTACCATTGATGATGGTAGGGATACTGACGATGATGGGTATGCTGATGGCGAGGTGTTCTAAAACCACGGGCTATTTGGCCAGATGGTTCCCATATTTCCTTACGTGCTCTCGTGTCGATGTGAAGTTGCAGTCGATTGGAAGAAGATGGCGACGTACGGATATGTATATCAGAGTCAGACTATATATATATATATATGTATATATACTCAGTGCAGAAGGCCTTCATGTCTATTTATTTTCCGCTCGTGCATGACGTGTAACTCTCCCAGACTATCTCTCCCTTCGTCTTTCCTATGATCAGGAAGGAGCAGAGAACCAGGCTAACGCTCGATGATTAATGATGATGATAAAAGACAACGAGGAATTTAATGTAGTTCTAGTAAAAACATTGCCCTGCATCACGTGGCTTGTTCAATAGCAATACAACATACAATATCGTTCGTTGCAGTCGTGGCAGTTTTCGATGTTCGCGAACTATGTGAGCAAGCGTCTACATTGAGATTAGTTGTGCTTTATTTAAGCAAATAGCTTTACGTGGCGATAAGCACCTATTAACATGGTAATAAGCTTAGTCTGAGGGGAGTCGTGAGGCGTGTAGCCGGACATCGCACATTCATCCCATCTGGTAATCAACTAAGACATGGGATGTGTATGGACTTAAATCATATTGCTTATTAACGGTGTTGTTTCCGAATGCTTTGTTTTTTGTTGTTCCTTCAACTACTACTGTGCTGCAGCCAATCGTCTGTCTCTTATCAATTCATTGTTTTTTGTTTTTATTGCTACGTTTACATCGTCGATAGAGGTTGTTGTTGCTGTTGCTGTACTTGTTGCTGTAGCGAGTATCGGCCATTAAAACGACTGATGCTACTTTTTTTTTAATAGAGTCGCATTGCTGTAACCATTAATATTGTCCTTGGCATCGTTATTATAGCTGTTATTGTTGTAGCTGTTATTGTTCTTGTTGTTGGCGGTAGTATTGTTACGGACGAGGGCGGCATACGACCAGATGAAATGCCTCACGTTCAGATCTTATACATTTTATTTTTCCACCTGTGTTCATCGGTGCTGCGAGTTCAAGTCTTCCTTTGCCCTCGCTCGCTTGCTGTTCCTCTCGCGTTCCCTTTTTTTTCTCATTTCCTTTCTCTCGGGACCATAGTTAGATAGCAGGCAGGCAGGCTGGGGCTCTAAAGATCTGAACCGGCGTTCGTCTTGGGGGGCAGCATATGGGGTCCACAGGGACCTTAACCGGCCTCAGTCGTCGGGTCAGATGGGTCGTAGGGCTTCGAAGGGACTCGGGACGCAGGCGGCGGGAGGAAATCCGACCGGGCAGCCAGACAGAGAGATACAGTAGGAGGATGAGAGCGATAGAGGAAGGATGACGAAGGATATATATATATATATAGAGAGAGAGAGAGAGAGAAATGAACGACTAAAGCGGTGTAAGCATGGCCAGTGTAAGGTTAAGCCGCCTATCAACTGGCAATCATACTGGCACTGTTATTACTACGACTACAAACTTTACTAACTCAGCTCACTTAGTCGATCGCTCGCTTACGTACTGTGGAACATGTAGTGGTGTAGTTGTCTGTAGCAGGTTTAGAAGCATTGGGTGCAGTCGTAGCTACGGGACATCGGTCTGCTTGGCGTCCTGTGGCCGTGGCGGCCTTCCCTGTCGTCTCCAGCGACCAGCTGGACCTCCGGCGCTGCCAGACTAAACCAAGCTGGCCTGAAAAGCAGGTTTCTGCTGCATCAGGCTTCAGACTGCTGCTGCTGCTGATTTTATTCCCACGTCGTCGTCGTCCCTGTCCTGCGTCGTCGTGATGGCGGATTGGTTCCTACCGGCCTCGTCGGTAGGAACCGACGAGGTTCTCTTTTGCCCGCTATCTCGGCTTGCCCAAGCCTGAAATGGGCCTGGATCTGAACAGCCCAGACCTGGAGGACGGCAATCGTCAGAGCAGCAGCAGCAACGGCGCACCTCATCGCCATATATACATGTGTTGTTGTTGGTGGTGGTGGTGGTGCCGTTGATGTTGCTGTTGTTTCTATGTTGCTGTTGTCGGATTGTTGTCGGCTGTTCGGTGCCCTGTTGGGGATCAGGCAGGGGTTGAGATGGGGGGGAGGGAGTGGGGTGGGGAGGGGTGTAAGATGTGTGGGCGTGAATGCGTGTGCGCGTACACGCTTGTGGACCGCTGTATGTTGGGAGCGTAAACATATAGCGTGCGTATTGGTGGGCACAGGCTGGTGTTATGCTGCGGCTGTAGATGTATTGGCAAGAGTATGTTGGGAGGTGTGAGAGTTTGCATGTATGCGACTAGTAGTAGAAAAGTGACTGTTAGCGATTTGTTAGTATCAATGTAGTGTCTATGTAGTAGTGTGTGTGTAGTGTGTTTATATGTGTATGTGTATACGTAAGTGCACGTTGGTCGTGGGTAGATGTGTGTCCTTTTGTTAGTACATGCGGTACGTAGAGGGCTGGTGTTGGGGCGGCTGTGTTTGTATCTGTTTGTACACTAGTTATGGTGTATTTTTCGTGTGTTGTGTGTGTCTGTTAGGTGGAAGTGTATAGTAGATATGTGTGGCTATGTATGCGTGTATAGTGGGCTCATATGTATACGGGTCATTGGGGGGCAACGGCAAATATAAGGGGGGGGGGGGGGGGCAGGAGAAAAGAAACATCCTCAAGGGACACCGTCAGGATTACTATAGCGATGCCAGCCACCAATCTGTTGTTCACTGCTATGGCTGCTATTATTGTTGCTTCTCCCTGGGTCTTCTATCTGTCTTCACTGTTGTTGTTCTTGTTTCTGCTCTTGCCGGCTTACTACCTCCTACCACCCTCCCTCTCTGTGCACGGTAGAATGTATGTCGACGGAGACCACCTCATGACATGAGACTTGGTCAATGAGTGTTCTTACATATATGTTTTCCGGTCGGGACCCGTATGCCACGTAGCTGTTCGTCCGGGCGTCCACATGCTTGACACGTTATCTGTAAAGTTCTGTACAAGCTCATTGTGTTGTCGTTGTTTTTTTCTTACTGTTTTCATTTTCATATTATTGTTGTCGTCGTCGTCACTGCTTCTGCTACTGCAACTGTTTCTCCTCCGTCTGCTACTGCTGCTGTTGATATTGCAAATGACGTGATGATGCCTGGCGCTATGCTCTTCCCGACCCTGCACACACTGGCAGTAAGAACGAAGGCTTCTTCAAGCAGTCAGCTTTCTGAGCGTCAAGAGCGCCCCTTCCCAACCCGCCACACCGCGATCCTGGGGTGGCCAATTCCCCGGGGCCACGGCAAAATCGGGGTGGGCAAGTGCGCTGGCCGTCAGTTGCCATCTCCCTGTCTGGGTCCGATATACGGCCGATCGGCGGCATCATCGGTCTGCTGTTGCTGTTGTAATTATTGTTGCTGCTCTTCTTGTTGTCGTGATAGTTGTTGTTGATGTGGTCATCGTCGCTGTTGTTGTCGCTAATGTTTATTGCTCATTGTTATTATTCTGCTCTCAGGCCTCGGAGGACATTTACGCTGAGCAAAGCAAACAGGCGTATCGTTGTTATCTCTAGTTCTAAGCCAATTGGGAAATGCATTAACTGCCCGTGCTGCATTTCTTTGCCTCCTTTTATACAGAAACAAAAAAGCCTGAAATGTCCACTTGGGCAGATTTGCACCGTTTGTTCCCTGCGCAAGATTCCTCCTTTTCTCCCTCAGTATATATATATATATATATATATATATTGTATAGTAAATAAACTCGCTCTATGTTGCTTGCGACTTTCGTTAACAAACGACCTTTTACTCTGTATAATACCATAGCTATATTCCCTGCTACAAGCCTATTTGAATAAATCGCTGTCGATGTTGTTCTAAAAATATCTGACCTTGTCGCTCCCAAAAATTCTAGATAGGGCCCGCCGTATGCACTAGAGAAAGGCTAAGTTCTACGATGTTTGTCTCAGCTAGTCAACCTCCCGAAGTCAAGTTGCTGGGAAGATCCATGCCTTCACTGTGTATTTGCATTCGGCATAATTTCCCATCCGCTGGAATAAGCGCCGCCTTAGTTATACAATATTCCACTACCAACGTTTTATATTCGTTCAGCGTTTTCCTATGGGTGAATTCAATGTACGTTTTCGTCATCGAACTGATAGGGAAACAACAAACTTGGACTAGTAAATGTCATCTGTTATTCTTACGACCTTAGGAAAATAAATGAGAAATCTGCTGTGTGCTGCATTGTACAACGCGCAGAGATCAGCACAAATACGGTCGCCGACCAAATTAAGTGAGATGGCGGTACAGACACCAGAGAAACGCCAGAAACGTCGAGCGGTGGTGCAGCGTAATAGTCCAACAAACTGTAAACGTTTCTAGTCGGTCGAGGGAGTCACCGACGCGTGCAGTAATGACAACAACGACGACGACGACAACAACAACAACAACAACAACAAGTCCAACAACAGCAACAACCACAACAACAACATCTCCAGCGGCAACCACATTGACAGCAACCACGCCTGCCTCGAAATAAACCACCTTATTCTTAGTCGACTTATACGACGGCTACTCAAATACCATGCACGAACTACCATGCGTGGTTCGTTCATTTAGTTTTTATAGGCGCTTTTGCTGGCTGCGGCTCCAACTGATGTTGCTCGGCCTATGTCTCTGCCTTCATTGTCGCCGTCGTCGTCCTCGTTGTCATTGCGACTACTGCTGCCGCCAGCAACAACAACAACAACAGCAGCAACAAAAACAACAACAACAACAACAACGATGACGACGACAACAACAACAGCAGCAGCAGCAACAACGACAACAACAAGAACAACAGCAGTTTTGGCGCTCGGTATCATCCAATTTTTGCTCGACTTGTGTGGCGGCGAGAACGCGCCGGCTATGCCACAAATACATACAAAGGCTGGAAGAGGGTGGGTGCAAAGAGGGCGGGACGGGGCAGCGCACAGAAAGAACAGGAAAGAAGACACTACAAACAAAAGCCGTAGAGAGGGATGGACACAACGAAAAATAGGGAGAAGGCGTGTAAGTAAGTGAGTAGAGAGAGCGAGGGAAAGAGAGAGAAAGAGATAATAAAGACAGAGATATGGGGGAGAGGGAGAGAAGGAGGCATATAGAGACTGGCCCTTGTGCCGTACGACGTTAGCAAGGCGGCGCGGCGCAATCGGCGCAATACATTTAACTGTGTGTGTGTCGGCTGATACTGCCGCACACTGGGGTTGCTGCCGCTCGTGGCCCCGTAGCGCCCCTGCTACTGTTACTCCTACTGGCAATGGAGCCTTCGTCGTTGTCGTCGTCGTCGTCGTCGGACACCGAGGTGGTAGTGCAAGTGATGGCGTTCGTTCGTTCGTTCGTTCGTGGTCCCCCGAGATAATAGGGAGCGCTATTCCGCTCACGTTCCACTACTCTTGCTACGACTACTGCTACTACTGTGTAGTACACATACATAGGCCGGCCATATTCAGCCTGAGCAGATCATGGGCTCCGATCTGCCTTCGCTCACCTCGCGCGCGAGCGCGCCCCTTCTGCGTACTACGTGATACGTACGACGATGGCGGCCGGCGTGGTTGAGGCGGCCGGGGTGGTTGAGGCGGCGGCGACGACACACTACGCAGGGTACCCTATGGGGGGGGGGGGGCGTCGGCAGGCAGAGGTGGGGAGAGGGTGATGGCGGCAGTTGGTTGCGCGATGTGCTGCCGGTTGTGGGGTTTGTGAGGTTTGTATGAAGCTGAAGACAACTCTCTACAACAAGCGGCTCACTTGCTTATCACAGCGTCCTCTCTCTCTCTCTCTGTCACTTTCTCGTGGGCTCTCGAGCTCTCCGCGTTTCCTCCTATATATATATATATATACAGACATTGCAGGCCGACACTCGACGGCGCACAGCTGGCCCACGCTGGTGGGCGTGGAAAAAGCGTGGAAGCGTGGAAAAAGTGCCAACAGGCACAGTGTTCTGGCGCCATGGCCGTGGTAGCAGCTGACTCGGTCGCGTGGTATGGTCGCTCGAGATAGACGAATGAATATGCACGAACAGGGACTGCTCCACCTACCTCGCTCTGATAGAAGGGCTTTATTTGCTCTGGCTATAATATATATATATATATATATATATATAGAGAGAGAGAGAGAGAGATAGAGAGAGATGGGCAGAATAGTGAATAAGGAAAAAAAGTAAAGCACGGAAAAAGAAGAGTTGCTTGCTCCAACTGACCACGTGAGATAGGACCGTTAAAAATGTTGACCCACGACATCGAAAAACCTGGGACACGTTTTTTGCAGGCACCATTCGGCCACACGGGGGTGCTTTCTTTTGCTTTAGTCAACAACTCATAGTGGGTTGTTATATGCGTGTATTCTGCCCGGATGAGTTCGGTGCGTTTACTGTGTGCGTGGTCATTTTTGTGTGACTATATTGTGGTTCAAATTATCTCGTTGTTGTTGTTACTGCTTAGGTTAAACTCCGCTGGAGTTGATTTTAGGGTAAACGTATGTTAACTCTGTTTCATATAGTCCGCTTAACAACGAGCCAAACAAATATGAAAATAATTGAGACCGGAAATGGAAAATACGAGAGAGAAAAGTTAAGACGACAAAAAAGCAGGCCAAATAATGTGGATCTTTGTTTATAGATAATTAAACACTGCATACACAACACGATGAAACACATTTATTAATATGATACATTCCTGAACAGATATTGCCATATCAGGTATGCAGACCTGTTCTCCTCGTTCCCGTCGTTATTGTTGTCAAAAATTTTTTATTCCTGGCCCTCTGAAAGCAATTACCTAAAATGTACACCCGTGGGTCATACAGACACACGCTCACACACACACACACACATGCACATCGGGGAGAGGAAACCGACCATAGTTGGTTGCAAAATAATTTATTTTACTACTGGTAGGAGTAGGAAGCATAGCAGCAGCACAGAACCTGGATGCATTTCACCGTCTCTTTCCGGCAATATGGGAAAAACCCGGACTCTTATAAAGAATCATTGTCTAATATACACAGAGGTACGGCTCATCTATAGAGAAAGAGAAAGGAAGAATTTTACGGAAGATAGAGGTAAACGTGATTGATCACGACCCAGCCCCATCAAAGCAGATGGGCTATTAGCAGTCATGGTGTGGCACTCTCAAGCAACGTCGTCATTGGTGGTTGCGGTGCTGCCCGGCCCGGCCTGGCTCGACGCGACAATTTGGGTCACGGCGACAATGCGGCGACGATCACAAAGCAACACCCATTTGTCGACGATCCCGAACCACCTCCTCGTCGAAGCACGTGCCGTCAACGCTGTCCGTGCCTCTCAATATCTCTGCACCTGTCGCTGATATTTATTTAGGATGAGACACTGCCTATATATAGCAGGGTCAGCCCCACAAGCCCCATCGTATGCCAGCAGCTCTCACCAACTTCATCGTATGAAAATGGTGCCATTAGACAAGTGCCGGGTGAGCCTATCCGGCCTCACTCGGACCCTACAACTGTTGTGCTGTTTTACCATGAGCGCATACGCTGTTGATCCTCTGACCTGAAAATCTTTCTCTCGGTGTCCTTTGCCGTCCTTTGCCCGACCCCGTTGTCTGGCGAAATGAAACGAGGTTGTTGCACTAATCTATCATATAATTTTAAGTAGGTACGTATGTTCCGTAAATCGTTAAACATGGCAATGTGTTGGCAACTTCACCACACACACACAAACACCGATCGTGTAGGTATTATGTAGGCATGCGCAAAAGACGTGATGGTTGTTCTGCATTCCATATGGCATTTGTGCTTTATTTATACCGCTCGAGCCGTCTGTGCTCTGTTCAACAGTTTCTACTAGTTACTCATTGCGTCTTCCGTCGTTGTAGTCGCTTTATGCTTCATCCCCTGTTCATGTATATGTATATATATATATATATATATATATATATATTGTCAAGTCAAGGTGCTTCCGAGTGGACGGAGGAAATAAATACATAGCATTGTTGCCTTGCTTATACCTGCAAATTTGCGTATGTACCTTATCTACTAGACGGAACGACACAGAAAACAGAACGAATTACAAGAATAACGACAAAAACCTTGTTGTGGTCTTCGCCACCTTCGTTAACTCACCGAGCGCCAGTAGCGCCTCCACCTAAGTACGCTAGATTGGGCGCACCCTGGGGCGGCAGGAGGCGTTTCGTCGCCATCGTCATGTGTGGTAAAGCCGAGGCTGGCACTAGCCGTGAGGTTTGCTACGTTGACTCGTAGGAGGTGGCCTGGGAGGCCTTCTTCTGAAGAAGAAGCTCGGCGAGTAGGAAGAAAGCGGTAAAGGAGCTTCTTGATATCAGGGCTCGGCTAGTCGGTCGTTAAAGCTGTAACGGCCGCCCGTTGTTCTTACGTCTGTCTGCGCGCGTCTGCGAGCTGCTGGTGTCAACGTGAGAGGAAGTGTCCATCCGCCTCTGTGTCTCTGTGTCTGTGAAGGTGGGGAAGAACGTTGTAGAGGCAGAGAGCGGGCTTGTTGGTCGGTTGACTCTTGGACGGTTTGGTTAGTTTCTTGCTTGCTTTCTCGCTTGCTTGCTTGTTCGCCGCCACGACGGTTGGTGAGCATTTGCGAGGGATCTGCCGCTGCAACGGCCGGGTTGGGCCAGGCTGGCCTGAACCAGGCTCGGAAACACAGCGGAAAGCGGAAGGGGAAAAGCATGAAGCTCAAGCGAAGGGAGGCAGAAGACATGTGAAAATTTATTGTCGCACCCCACCGGATAGATAGCGGGGGGGGGGGGGGTTCTGTTGTTGGCTTGTGGCTTACCGGCCTGGCCAGAGGTTTGCGTCGTTTGGTTCGTTATCGTTGTTGTTGTTGTTGTCGCCATTGTCACTGCTGTGGTTGCTGTCCGAGATCCCCTGGGCTCGCCTCACCTCACTACACCACGCCACACCTTGTGACTCGTTAGTTCTTTCTTAGTTTTCTTTTTATACTACTCCTACAACTTCCTGTGTTCGGCGCGGCAGCCAGTTATGGGGGAGCCGTGTGTTCGTCGTTATGTGGCTCTGTATATGTGTGTGTGGACATGGTGTATAACTACACAAAGACTGGTTGTTCTCGTAGCAGCGGTAGCAACAACGCGGCAGCGGGAGGTGCGTGATCTCTGTTCTTCTTATGGCATCCCCTGTTGGCCGCTGGCCCCACACAAAGGATAGTGAAGACCGCAGCCCGCAGCCGCCATGGCCACCACAACCATCACCACAACCCCCTCCCACAAGGACCGACCATCTCCAACATCATCGTGATGATCATGATCTAGGGGTTATAATCATCATCATCATCATCCGGTCTACCAGAGGATGATACGTTGTGCTCTCCCCATCCTTCGACACAGCGAGAACGTTACGATCAACGGCGAGAGTTTAGAGAGCAGCGAGCGGCAGTTGCGGGAAATAGAGGCGATAAAGAACTAGATGGGAAAGGTAGAGAGAGAGAGAGATAAATCGAATAGGCAGGATAGATAGAGTGAGGACATATGCCGTCGTCCTCTTTGCCTGCGTCGTTCTGTTGTTAATCGACCAACCGGCCGATGGCATTCAAGTGTATGCGTTTAAACATGCGTGCAGTATATGTACGCCTCGCCGTCATCGTTATTGTCGGCGTTGTCGGCCGGGGTGGGCCGATGCTAGGGCGTTCGAGGGGCGTGAAATGTGTATGTGTGTGTGTGTGTGTGAGGCTTGATATAGATGATCACCACGTCAGTCGGGCTGCGTGTTCGCTTTGCGTTCCGTCGTCTCCTTTTAACCATGTGAGGGGAGGCACCCACCCATGTTTCCGTCCCTTGTTCGCCCTCCTAACAATCCCGACCAGGCCCCTCCACGGCCGACATCGTCGTGTCGGACCGTCTGCCTGTAGGCCGCCTTTAAGCTTATTCATCGTTGTTGTTTTCCCCTTCATCCCTCTGCTCCCGTCTCTATCGTTCCATCCTCTCCTTCTCTCTATGTCTCTCTCTCTGTTTTAGTTTATCTGCGTCTTTATCTATTTATGTCTCCTTGTGCCCGTCTTCCAGTCGTTTTCGGCCTGTTGTCGACTAACTGGCCATAGTTTGCACGCCATGATGGGTAAACGTGGTATCGCCCCCCCCCCGCTCTCTCTTTTTCTCTCCGCGTTTTCCCTCTGATTCTCACGCGCTCTCTCTCTCTTTCTTTGTACGTACAATGCACATCAACCTACGCTTTCTCCTTCCCCCGGCTTCCTGCTGCCGTTCGTGTTGCTCATATTCCCCATTGCCCAGGTCTACGTCCCGCCGTTTCCGTCGTAAACCTTCTTATTTTAGGCCTCGTACTATACGAGGCTAGACATATACATATATATATATATACGAGTAAACATATGTGCATATGTATTAGACGAATTAGCGACGATGGGTGTAGCAGCGCGTATGCACTCTAACTCTCCAACGACTACTCTCCGTCGCTTCTGTTTTGCAGCCTCTCATCTCAGAGGTCTGGCTGCAGATCACCATCACGATAGGATCTGTCTGTATGTATGTTAAGTGTGTCTATGACCCAGAACGCTCGTTCGTCGGCACTTTGCGTCCAAACCGCAGAACTCCATGTTGCAAAATGACGACACTTGCCACATTAGATGCACTCGCATCTGCAACTCTACGACGGCATGCGTGTGTATCGAAGCATGTTTGCATTTTACATGCGGGATTTGAGAATGTTAGATACTACACTATGCTCGCGATCGCCGTTGAAACAACTTGGAGCTAAAGATGATATGATATTAGTACAGCCTCATCATCTCGCCGAGTGCTCAAAAAACTTGTTTCATAGAGTTTACGAAGGAGTTGGAAGCGGAGTTAAGAAGGAAAGTGCAGAGGAGCAGAAATAGACGAACGCCGGGCGGTGCTTCAAAATTTAGCAGTGCCTCCTAGAAACGCCCCAAATGTGGAGTGACATGGCCGTGGCCGTAGATGAATATGAGGTCTCGACTATGTCTGCTGGTATGTTTCCTAATGTGCTTTTTCTTTGTTAGCGCTTTTAGTCAGTACTTTATTGAGAGCCTTATTGTGGCTGCCATGCTGCGACTGCCGCCAATAATATCAATAAAAAAGCAATACGTACCCTTAATTCAAGTTACTGGTGACATCCCATCCTCCCATCTTGTATGTGTATGCATGTACACGCACAGAAAATACTTATTGTATATATATATATATATATATATATACATATGTATATATATACATATATATATATATATATATATATATATATATATATATATACACCTCCGCCGTATCTGCTGCTTACTACGGTGCGCGAGAAGAAAGAAGAGCGAGAGCAGGCGACAACACACCGCCCGCGCAGCACCGTTATTGATTGAACACGCTCGTGGTTGTTATTCTTGTCGTCGCCATCATCGTTCTCTGTTGTTGTTGTTGCCGTTCTGTAGTTATTGTTGATCTTGCTGGGTGACCGACTCTCAGTGGGAAAGCCACAATGCTTATGGAGGGCGGGGGGTGGGGTAGCGAATCCAGCCATCTCTGTTTCTCTCTCTCTCTCTCTCTCTCCTACAGCCGACGCTGCAGTGATGCAGTCATGATAACCATTGCTTGGTCTACTACAACGCCTGCCACGCCTAATCCAAGCCAATGGCACGACGACAAGATGACAAAACGGCGGTCGGCTTTGGTGTTTGTGTATCGGCCCCATCACTCCCACCCCCCGTGCCCCCCCCCCCCCCCCACCCTCGTGCCCCTTACCACGACCACTACCAGCAGCGCACCATCACCATAGGCTCCCATCGTATCGCTACTGCGGTGGACAGTAGAATAACGGAGGGCGGCGATCTACTACTGACAAACCGATTGGATGAACGGGGCTGCTTCAGCCACCGAGGGCGACCATGGAGGCATTCCGGCTACCATCAGGCCGCAGCGGAACGAAGGACAATCTTGTCTGAGATCTCTCGTTCTCGTCTGCCCCCCGTCTCCCCCTCCCTTCTTCCCCCGCTCTCTCAGACACATACATACTTTGTTCCTCTCTTCCTCTCTCTCTCTCCTCTTTACCCCTGGCCTCTCTGTCGTCTCTCTCTCTCTCTATATTCCAAACTCTTTATCTATTTATCCTCGCTTGCAGTAGAGGAGGTGGGGGTGGTTTCACCCTCAAGGCGAGCAAGTCTCGCTCGCTGGCTCGCCCATGGCGTCGTGCTTCTGAGGCGGTCGAGGTACATGCACGTATGTACGGCAGTTGTAAGCAAGTGGTTGTAAGCAAGCGACGACGGTCGCCATAGCCGCCACGACGAACTCCTCGCCACGGCTACCGCCAAACCTCTACAGTGGATCGTCTGTCTCGATGATCGAAACGATGATAATGATCGATAAGGTGTGAACGAACAGGCGCGTGCCGCTGCCGCCGCCTCTGCCTCCGCTAGCACGACGACGAGTGACGGACAACCGACGAGCGATCTGGATCATGTGCGGATGTCACGGGCTGGGATGAGCTGTCAACCGAATAATGCGGAGACACGCACGCAAAATGGCGCGCACACTCATACACGTTCGTTTGTATCCTCATCATGGGAACGCACGAGACATAGGGAAATAGTTATATATATATATAAATATATATATTATATAATATATATATCGAAGAAAAGGAGAGAATATCGAGTCGCGAGACAACAGATAAAGGAGATAATAAGACTAAAGAGGAGAGGAACCATATCAAAATAATAACAAAATAGAATAAGATAAAAGAATATTAGCAATAACAAAACTACAACTACAACACAACAACAATAACAAAAAATAACCATTACATATACAAGAGAACAAGAGACAGAGAAAACAAAAGAGCACGACATGAAAGACCCAACACAAGCAAACCGTCGCGTCAAAGCCCTACAACACCACTACAAGCTCTTGCTTCGGATACATAGCAGTCACTACAAAGACAACAACAACAACAACAACAACAACAACAACAACAACAACAACAAGGAGAGCAACAGTGTTCACAGTAGTCTCTCTATCTGCCCGCATCCAGCGGCCAGTCACGATCGATAACTAATTTCCACATGCATCCCTCTGGCACGGCTGATGATGATGATGATGACCCCGGCAATGTGACGACGGACATGTTGATGTAGTGCACAAGAACGTTCCTATAAGATTTACATACACATCCCTAGAATACTTTTTCGATATATATATATATATATATTTTTTTTTTTTCGTAGATGACACTTTATCGGTGGATCTTTTCTTAGAGAACACTTTATAGGTTAAAGCTAATGTTGTTCTGAACACGATTAAATCATCGTCATTTCTCAATTACGCGTGCGGCAGTACGTCGCGACTCCCCAATCCGTCCTACGAATGGAATAGGACAAATCGCAAAATGCACTACGGTTTCTTGCTGTCCAACGACGTTTTCACTGAAGAGCGACGTTAGATTGTGTGGCTCATCGTAGTTCGGGCAGAGCAAACAATAGTTAAACTGTTCATTTTAGTCGAGATAAGTTTAGCCAGTCAGACATTCCATAGGTTTATCTGAAAAACTGCACTTATGCATGTATGCACTATACGGCTATAAATACTGAATGTAACTGTTCCATCGACAATACCGGTTATATATATATATATATATATATATATATATATATATATATATATGTAAAATAGTCCTAAGTATAGCTTTTTCTCTGACAGCGCCAAAGACCTTGAGCAGATCAAGGGCCTGAGAGTTCCCCCCTTCCCCCCGACACAATTAGTTGAAGCAGAGCTGTGTGTTCCCACTCAGAGCGTCTCGTCAGGTCGTATCATTTGTCGGGTTGCGGTGTTCAAGCATTTCTTTGTCGTTTATTTTATTTATTTTTCGTTTCCCATTCATCTCTGCTCTCCTCTTTTCTATGATCTCTTTCGATCTCCCTTTCTCTCTGTAAAGAAAGCTTTCACGCAGCTTTCATCCCTTCAAACGGCCATGCGTGCTTGACAAAAAGGGAATTAGTGAGGGCGATACGTGTGTGGCGCCAGGTAGCCAACCTATTGAGCGGCCGACAGACAGACAAACTGGCCGAAGGAGCGAGGACTTGAGGTGAAGTCATGGTGAATTGGCACATTTCGCAAGTAAAGACGAGAGACGAGAACGCGGCCGTTGCGAGTTTTCGTTGCCACCTCTTATTGGCAGCGACGCTCATGGGTCGGTCGGTTGGTCGGTGCCGTCTCGGTGCCAATGACAGATGGCAACGTCTGACAGACTTAATTCAGAAGGGCTTGCAGCAGTGGGAGACGAGAAACGTTGGTGGGGTGGAGGGGGGGGGGGGCGAAGGATCGCTGGGATGTTGGAGCATGGGGTGATAGGTGAAGCTAAAGACACGCTTTGACATGCGTTTCGACCGGCCTACCTTTATTCCTTCCTCCCTCCCCTCACTTACCATTTGCTCAGTCATTCGTACACACTGCGTACATACAGCAATATCCATCTACACATCCATATATATATATATATATATATGCATATGTGGGGTGTTCGAGCTGGCACCCGCCGCTCTAGTGTACGCGAACATTCAATGCATGCTTGCAAGGCTGCGGGGGAGAGGGGGGGGTTGTCGATGCTACTAGTAAATGTGATGTCGCTGCAGCTGTCTATGGGAGAGAAGATGAGAGGATGATGCTGCTGCTTTCTCTGCTGCTACTGATGATGATGATGATGATCATCATAATATTGGCTCGGGGATTTTGGTTGTAGGCTGGCCGCGAAGGCGGTGAACTCAAGGAAGGTGGAGCGGGGCAATGCCTATGGCCCCATCAGTGAAGCCAGAAGCAGAAGCAATGGGAAGCGAGCGGCTATTTTCCTATATACGAGTGTAATACGTTACCAACCAACCGCGCCGTCAGCTCTCTCTGACCGACCCTTACGCATAAGAGGACGCGGCCCGCACAATGTAATGACGGCGGGTTTTGCCCATATCCAGCACATTTGAAATTCCGATGACTGCTCGAATTCGACGGCTCGGCGGCCGGCGGGGCCGCCATCCAGCCAACCAGTTTTTTTCTGATCCAATCTAAATGGCGAGAGCGACAGAGATCAAGAAGCCAACTGGTTGTCATTTCTGCCACAGCCCACCGCCTGATCTCCGTGCCCCTTACATACATGTACGTACGCAGTCATCATAGACATTCGATCGTATCTAAGACGGGCGCTCGCCGGCTGTGGAAACACGAAATGTCTGTTTCGTGGGTACTAAATGAGGGCTTGACATCGATTCGACGAACCGAATACATCGCTTATCGGAATCCAGCTGCCAGCGGCGACTAACTGAGCCCCTACCGACTCGCATATTGTGTGTATAGTGTATAGCGTTTCTTTTTAGCGTTTATTACCTACTGAAGCAGAACGTAGAAGTAGTAGTAGTATTCGAAGCTTGCCTGAATTTGTTGCCATTGCACAAACACCTTAGCTCAACAAACAGTCGTCCCCGAAAAATAAGCGATCGCTTTCCTCCGACGTCTCGGTTGACTTTCCCGTCACGAGCACAAATTAGGGCACAATCGCGGTGGGAAAGACTATTTTGCTTACTATTTTGTGGCCAAAAAAAATCAACATAGAGCTCAAAGCAAAACACGCAATTTTCTCAGCTCCAAAACTATGCAACGCTGCTGATGTTATTGTTGTAATGTAAGCGGCCCGCGTGTTCAGATCAATTCAACTCTCAAGCCGGCAAACATGCACATGTTCACAGCAGGCCTGCTCCGTCTAGCTTGGGACAATTGCTCAGACAGCTAGACAGAACGCTTGATTGCTTCTATTATTTCGTTCATTATTGCGGTCATTTGAGAGTGTTTTTTGTTGATCGCTGCCGTAGTTTGTACACGTCGAGTCTGCAATTTCCCACATACTCGTAATACCAGAATCGTAGGAGATTAGTCGACTTGGATGACATAGACCTTCTCATAAGTAGGTCTCCACTCATCTATAGCCTATATGCGTATGCACCACCGTTCTCTCTCGAAAAAAAATGTGCGCTATATGTTGATCACCCATCGTCTGTTATTTACGCTTCGACGATCGAGCGAGACTGTATGAACTCCGACACAACTCTAGCGGGAGACGAAACATCTACAACAACAACAACAACAACAACAGCTACAACAACAACAACGACTGCGACTAATGCTGCTACAGCTAATACTACTACTACTACGGATTTACACTATTAGTTGAATCAGACCGGCACCGAGTGTAATGTGTGCCCAAATTTGCTCATGCATTTTTTCGTCGCTTCCTTTTGTGTATTGTTTGACACTGAAGAACTAGCACAAAGCGCGCCTTGCGAGTCTTTTTAGACGCCGACTGTCTTTCGCATGTATTCTCCGTAGAGAGTCCATGTATTGTGTATCTGTGTGTATGTGTGCATGTCTCTCTCTGTGTCAAGCTTTTCTCTGACTCTGTTATTCTCTCCCTCCCTCCCTCTCTCTATGTATGTAGTGAATAGTCCTGTCCCAAACAAAGAACAGCGAATTATTCTCAGTTCGTTGCGTGCTTTGTGAAGGGTTCCACCACCACCACCACCACCGGTACAGCCAGTACCATCACCACAATGTGTTGACTTTTGCGTGTCCATGACTATGCGTAGACGAGCTGCCAAAATATATGTCCGGGAAAGCGAGTGAGGGTGGCCGTTGTAGGAGAGGCGAAAGAGAGAGAGAGAGGATCTTCGAGTGCCTATGTGTATGTAGTACTGAGCTGAGAAAGCGTCTGTGGCCCTGTGTCTGGGGAGCGGAGGGGGGGGGGTTGGGGGAAGGCAGCCTCAAACTAAGCCTATCAACGCCTGCCCGACTGCCAGTAGCAGCCGGCCAATGGCGATCGGCGTTCTTGGACATTGTTACCCTTGATTAGGCCACGAGCCAGCCTCTATCGAGTGAGTTCGCCCCCTGGTTGTCTCTTTTGGTATCGTGTATCGTGTGACTCTGACCGGGTCACTTGCTGCCAGAGCAAGTGACCCTGACCGAGCCGCTCGCTCTCTTGGCCGCTGCACCTACGCTGGCGGATACAGCAAAGGCGTTCTCTCTACTCAGCTTTCCTACCTATAGTACCGTTCCACCATGCCTGCATCCATATCCATTGTCATCCTGTCCAAGCGAGGTGCTTGAGCACTCTATGCACGGTGGCGTAGGTTCCGCTTGCAGTGTGCACCGCGACCGTGCAGCGCTATAGAGAGAGAGAGAGCTAGAGCAAGCGAAAACGATAGAGAGAGAAGGGGGGAGAGAAAGACAGGAGAGGGGGTTGATGCAGAACGAGACGGCAGCAGTGAAAACGACGAAGTAGTGAGGCACCCCTCCATCACGGGGGGTGTCCACGACCAAGTCGATCGTACTACTATTGATATAGACGCAGCTACGACAGTTGGCTGGCCAGAATAGCTCGTCATTGTTCCCATTGTTGTTGTTGTTGCTCTTATCGTTGTTGTTGTTACTGCACTCATTGTTGTTGTTATTGCACTTATTGTTGTTGTTGTTGTTGTTGTTGGTGTTGCTGTTGTAATAGTTCTTGCTAGGCGGCTTCTACGTACAGCGAAAACCAACCAACCACCAGCCTATTCAAATAATATTAACCCAAACCCGGCTCAACTTATTAAGCGTTGACCAGAGCTTTCGGCAATTATGCATGCGTATTGCATTGTGTTTATTAAATAAAGTTGGCCTCGGAAACTTACCTGTTCAGCTAGCCCGAAGATGGCATTTGTGCAATAGAACGAATGTGACCTGAGGTAACTAGTGCAGTCAGTCTTACGCATACCCCGATTGAGTTACCACTCGCACTGGTTACCGTTGCAATACTGTACAGTATATATATATATATATATATATATATATATACAACTCATTCTCATATTTGCTGTCAAATGGTGTGGCCTTTAACGAACGATATATATATATATATATATATACAAGAAATCGATCGTATGACGACATGGATTGTGGACGCGCGGCCCAATGCGTGTACTCTAATGCAGCTCAAGTCAGGTTGCTCCACTAAATAACGAGAAAGTGGTTGAGGCTGCTTGGCATCCTACTTGATATCTATCACGTTGCCGGTGCGGCAACCCACCGAGCTGATTGCTCTGATAGCGTTTCTCTAGTATATATATATATATAACACGGCAACGTGACAATTTAGTATAATGCACTCGCGTTCGCCACGCGTGCCTGTAACTAAGTCAAGATCTTACACAAATCGCGTACGCTTAGGCGACATCCACAAAGACGAAGGTGTAGGAAAATTGCTGCGTGACCTTTCAACAAAACGGGTTAGAAGTAAATCTGAATTGATCTGCTTAACGACGTTTTATGACTTTATGACGCCATGGGTGGTGGTAGTCCGCCTATATACGTACTCGTAGAGACGAGATGTCGCTTTCGTCAGAGTCCGTTGTTTCGTTTTGATTTTTGGCATTCTAGTGAAAAAGAAAAAAATCACTCACGGCGTTGCCATACGCTGGACGACGTTGCCACAGCAATCTTCCTCAGACGTGACACTTTAGACGACGGTGGCGACCGTAAGCGATCCCGCAAAATTTCAGGGCTCCTCATAATGGAGCGAGACCGAGATACGATTGTGCACAGGCCAAGCAAGCCTACGACTATGAGACGTGTCTTTTTGCTTCAGTGAGGCCGCGCAGATACCACCTAGTTCAGAGGCGAAAATACCACCTAGTTCAGAGGCGAAAATACCACCTAGTTCAGCGACGAAAATACCACCTACTTGAGCGGCGAGCGTTCGAGATGACGAGCAGTTTCCCCTCTGTCGGCTCGTCGGCAACAACTGCATTCGATCGAGAGATGTCGCCCGAATGTCAGACAGATGACTCTACCTGCTGACAGACCGACAGACAGTCAGCGAGCTGGAGCTGGAGCCGGCCGGCTCTGTCTGGAGAGTTCTCTCTCGTTTTGTGTTACTGTTGCTGTTGTCTTTGTCTTCGCCGTCATCGCCGTCGCCATCGTTGAGATCCGAGATGGGATGTGACTCAGTCGCGCAAAACTCGGCCGAGCTGAGGTTGATGCTGCGGCATGGTCGGTGTTCGTCCATTGTCCGTTTGTTCGTTCGTCCGTCAAGCGTCGTTGAAGTGCACGACGCCGCTTCTCTTCAACCATCGCTGATTGTCACCATGGATCTACTTAGCCTTACTATCACCACCACTAGTAGTACTGGTCGTGGTGGTGATGATGATGATGATGATGATGATGGTGATGTTGTTTTTTGTTTTTTTTTTGCTTTGCTGATGGTGATGCTGCTGCTGCTGCTACCGCCGCCACCACCACCGCCACCACCGCAGGCCGCGAGGTGTTGTGGCCGCCAGCCGGTAAGCAGCAGAGCATCTGGCTTTCAATGATGACATTCGCTTTTTGACATCAGCTTGTCAGCTTCGACAACAGCGTGTAGAGATGAAAGACAACGCAGAAGAAGGGCAACCAGGGCCAACAGCGACAGAGGAAGAGTCAGCAGCAGCAGCCGCCGCAGGGGGAACAGCTACGAAAACGGCAGTCACAATGATGATCGTGATGATGACGATGGTGATGTTGATGATGATGCTTATGATGATGATGACAACGACAACGACACCGACAACAACAAGGAAAAAGAAGCAGACGACGACAGAGCGTGCTCTCAGATCCGACGACCGAGTGTCGTCTTTGTCGAAACTTTTTAATTAAACTTTCAATGGGCCAACCATCTCCCGGCAGGACGTCAGCAGGCGTCGCATCTTGGAACCTCTGCTGCTGCTGTTGCTGCTACGGGCTATGCGTGGCTCCGTGTGGCCCGTAGCCATGTGTGTACACACACGTATGTGCTCCTCTTCGATGCAGCTCGAGACGCCCCGGCGACAGCCGTAATAGCAGCAGCAGCCGTAGCAGCTTCCTTTCCTGCACTTCTTCTTTTTCATCTTTCTCTTCTTCTTCTTTTTCTTCTTCTCATTAGTTCGTGCTACGGACGGACCACTGCACGAACGGCCGGCCGAACGGGCTTAGGCATCGGTATGAGCGAGCTGGGGGACGACGGTTTCGTCGACCATGGGACGACGACGACGAAACCATTCATAAAAACCCAACTGCTAGCTGAGCTGGCGAACTCACACCGCCGGGCCTTCCCAAGGGACGAAGACATAGGGGCTGCCGTTACTGCGCGAGGAACATAGAACTGGGAATGAGACGAGAGGAATGGCAGGAAGAAGAAGAAGGAGAAGAAAGCGAGACAGCGAGCCAACTGTACGGAAAGGAGAGATATCGAGAGAGAGAGAGAGAGAGACGCGGTGACAGAGACAGCGATATATGTACTATATATTTATGTATACATAGATAGAGACACAGTAGACTGGAGGAACAGCAGAAGAAAGACTGAAGAAGTTAAACAGGAGGGTGGAGGCGTAGCTCGGGAGAAGACTAAGGAAACCTCTGAGGCTGTCCAGGATTGAAGCAAACAACAGCCAGCTAGAGGGTAGAAGAAAACTAGGGTGGAGTGTACGCCAGATCGAGAGGAATAGTGCAGCACGAGACAGAAAGAGAGGGAAACACAGAAACAAAAAAGAAGCAAGGAAAGCAAACGACAGCGTGAAAGGGAGAGATAGTAGAGAGGTAGATGTGTCCTAGAACTCTTACTATTGAAAGTCACGACCTGCTGCGAATTGCACATCCGCCAGGATCCACCGGATCGGATCCATCGCGGCATTGTAGATCGGTTGGCCGGTCGGTTGGTCGGTTGGCCAGCCGCCGGGATGAGAGATGCGGAACGCCACGCGACTTTGCGCTGTCTGCTGTCGCTTGCAACTCGCCTTGAAACTATAGATCATGTATGGAGGACGACGCCGCCGCTTGCATTCGGACGCTTGAGCTCGAGCTCAAGCGATCGTGCACACGCGTGCTATCGAGCAGCGGCAGCAGCCGCCGCAGCCCACAACAACAACTTATCCGGCCAAGCGCAACAAATTTGTAGGCACAAAGTAGAACGAGCTTCGCAGCAGCAGCGAGCGAACGAACGAACGCAAAGCTAGGCCGAGTAGGGAGGAGGGAACTTGTCTAATCGTGTGCCCGCCCGTCCTCTCAGCCGCTCGTAATGGCCATCGTCGTCGTCGTCGTTGTTGTTGTTGTTGTTGTTGTTGTTGTTGTTGTTGTTGTCGCTCCGTCGCTCTACTGTGAAGGCAGCAGGCACTACTTTTCGAGGGTACTACGTTTCGGTATTCGTGCTTTTCCTTTTGGGGGGAAGCGGGGAGAAGCACAGTCGATCTGTGTCTCATCGAGCCGCGCGGTTGTTGGTCGTCGTCGTCACGGTTAAACCCAGCCGTAGTAGAAACGGTAGTAAGGGTAGCATTACCAGTGGCAGCAGTAAGCAGCTTTGACCAGCGGTTCGAATAGTTGTGGTTGCTGTAGTTATGGTAGTAAATGTAGTGGTTGTCGTTGTTGTTGTTGTCGTTGTGGTGATGGCAGCGGTGGCATGTGGCTGCCGAATACGATAGGAGGTCGAGTACACAACAGAGAAAGAGCCAGAGAGATAGAGACAGGGCGAGGGAGAGAGAAAAAGAAAACAAAAAGAAAAAGGGACACGCCTGAATTCATGCAGAAACCCATGTAGCACGAAGGAATAGGGAGGCGAGGGAGCAAGTCTCGGGAGCAGGGAGTGAGGGGAAGAGGAGCAGGGACGAATACAGAGGCTCAACTTCAGCCGACCCCTGGAGAGGCCTGAGCCTTGGAGAAGGAACAAAGCGTCATGGCATGGTAGCGCTGGTTCACGGTTCTCCCACATGCACGCGCGCACACATCCACTCACACAGACGTGCTCACACATGTATATAGCACAGAGGCAGCTGCATAACAAAAGCGGAGCTTGCACAAAGACCCTCATCGTCGTCATCCCCATCATCATCAGCAGCAATATAATCATCACGGTTTCCCTCAATATCACCCCTGAAACATTCTCATCAATACCATGATCATCATCATCATCAGCACCCGATTACCACCATCACCATTACCACCACCGTGTCTCGATGTGCAAAGAGGCCCAACAGGCTAGCTAGTGATCGGTGTTTTCTGGCGTCATTTCTGTAGGGGTAGCCCAAATGATGCTTGGATAATTTAATCAATAATATTCGTACGCTCGCCTTGAGTTGAGCTTCGGGGGGTGGGAGAAAGGAAAGGAGGGGGACACGTGTCCTTCGCGCGGGCAGGCAAGCAGGCTTTCGATGGAACTGAACCGACCGCCACTTGATACGCGTCGCAGTGTAGTCTCAGCGAACTAATTGTGCGGACGATGGATATGAGAAATCCGTGTGGACCGCCCTATAGGCGTCGCTAGACGCTGCCGCTCCTGCAGCAGCAGGAACAACAACAATAACATCCTGTACAACAGCAGGAATTGCTACCTCGCACCTAAGACGCGCTCGTAGATAGTAGGCCATAATAGGCCAAATCGGTTCGACATACACATGGCTGGCTTTTATCGTCTACTACTAGGAAACGAGCGTGCGAGACGGATTAACAAGTGAACGAAGGAAAACGACGCATGGCGCTAGAGAGGCATTAACAAATGCAAACAACGACCGTTCTTTATTGTAGATCTTAATAACACACATATATATATACATATATATATACACTGAGGGATTACTTTGCAAGTACCTACCCAACTGCACACGAGATTAAACAGAGGTCAAGGATTCCACCGCCTTCTCCCTTGAAAACCTCCATCGTCACCTGAAGAAACTCAAGTCGAAATAGCGACACCCGGTCGGGCTGGCAAGCTATTTTTACACGATGTGGATTTGATGTTTGTATTCCATTATCCATGGTTTTTGAACGAACTCTAAATGACGGTTTGATTCCTGGTTTGTTTAAGGTGCCCACAGTGTGCCCCGTGCACAAAAAGGAAGTAAAAATGTGTTGAAATTAAACGAAATGTTTCACTGACATGTTTCACCCCATCGAAGTTGTTTAAGAGTGTTATTGCAGACACTATTTATCGAAGCTGATTCACAAAACCTGATTTGTAAAGAACTGTTTGCCTACCATCCCGGCATATCTACTGTTTTACAGCTATTGATGTGTCAGCAAGACTGCGGAAAGACGACGAATCGAGGAGACTGCATAATCGACGTTCTGTATTTGGATTTTATGTCAGCCTTCGAATCCACCACCCACACTAAAATGTTGGACTGTATATCCCGATACGTACTAGGATTAAACATTGTACCTTGGATAGAAAGCTTTCTGACTAATAGACGCTTTTTGTAAAGGTGCACGACTGCTTCCTATCTCCCGCTGAGGTTACCTCAGGCTGTCCGCAAAGAACAGTTCAGGGACGCTTATGCTATACTGTGTGTACAAACTCGATTTTATCCCGGTGAGGTCCTCGACGAAAATGTACGCTAATGACGTAAAAATGCGGGCGCCAATTCTACGTCAGGCCATACACGCATTCAAAAATGCATAGACAATTTTTAAAAATGGACACAGAAATTAGACTTGTCCTTGTCGATCCTGAAGTGCAAAGTAATGCACTTTGAAAGAAAAATTACTACTATGTATATACATTCAACAATATACCACTCGAAAATACAAATGCTATGAGGGACCTAGGTGCAATTATGACACCTGGCATGAAATTTTCAGAGTAGTGCCGACAAGTCCCACTGAGGGCGACAAAAAGATGCAACTCTTCCTTTTAGCAATGAAGGATCCTCAGATCATTCACAGTTAAAAATCCTGAACTGTACACAAGTTATTCGATATTTATGTTACACGAATCCTGACGTATGCTTCTCAAGTGTAGTACCCCATGATTAAGAAAGATAGGCGACTATTGAGGGGTATGATCAAGAAGTTCAACAATATATATATATATATATATATATATATATATATATATATAGTAGCTTTTCGAGACAAGTAAGGCACACTTTTAGCGCATGCGTAAAATACAAATAAGGACTTGTATGCAAGAAAGTAAACTTTCCGTAACTAAACAAAAAACAAATGGAGATCACTCCCGATGTTTCAAGATGGCTGATTGTTGCACCGAGATGCGCAGATTCCTCCGTTTGTTCCAAGCTAATAGTACGCGGAGCCGAATTGCGCGGCATGGGCTGATGGCTAGTTTTTCTGAACAGCCCACATATTTATTGTGGCTATATATATATATATATTCAGACATACGTCGTCGTATACAGATCACTGCGTATGTGAAGATATGTGCATATTTACGCGTATACATTTAGTAACGTGGCGCGTTTTTCGACCCCTTCAGGACCCCTAGGCCGGAGCCGTAGCGTTGGGAGGGCGAGAGGACGGAGCTGCGGGTCATCATGGATGGCCTTAGCCGGGTGAGCGGCGCAGGCCGGACAGCTGGCGCGGGTGGCGGCGGCGGCGGAACTGGAGGTGGGGGCCTACTTCGCAACCGAAGTCAGGAGTGGTCCCGACAAGACTCGAGTTCGGATAACGAAGACGATCTTCGGTCGTCGGCCAACGCCAAGGCTGCTGTACATAACATGAACCTCAACGGCATGCTTCATCACCATTCCCAGCACCACCAACAACAACAGCAACAACAACAACAACAACAACAACAACATGAATACGAAGAACCACGAAACGTTATTGAAGCGCGCAAAATCTCTCTTGGTAAGTACATGGCGGCGTATGGTGGTGATGGTGGCCGCGGCATAATAGTATCCGAGCTATGTATTCCGAGCCGAGGAAATAACTCGTTTCTCTAAAAAATGTGTATATATATATATATATATATAAGAATCACTCATTTTATTTGACCTTGAGCAGATTTGGTTTTCAAAATAGAAACGCTACATCAAATGATTACATCATTCGAAAGCCAATTCAATTCAAAACACGACCAATATTGTAGAGACATGTCGCATTCTACACCCTCTAGAGGAATGAACTGAAACGATGCTCGGATCTGCGATCTCGGCCTAGACACTTCCGTTCTGTTCGGTATGTCAAACACATAAATAAGTGTCTAAATAAAAGTCTGTTTTTCCACTTAGCAGCACTGTTCAATGAAGGGCCAACGGGTCCGGAGAAATGCATACCGGCGGTTGAATCATAGTTCAGGGTCCAATATGCTTAGACTAAGAGAGAACTAAACTTGCACAGGTCCCTCAAGTTTGCGGTTCTCATGGAAGAAGAGGTTTAACTGCCTGACGCGGGGTTTTATGCATGGCTGTTGGTGATAACATTATCAATGCCAGACCGCACATCGCTGCACTTGTTCGGAAGCTGCAAGTAGCTTAGTATTAGCTGAAACGACGAGTTAGGCCAGAACTCGAGCTTCAGCAACACTTCCGGAGCATATGAATGCCAAGCACGGAAGTGGGAAAATAAAAGCGAAACGAACGCACAATTATAGTCCTGTTTTAACGATGATTAAATTGTCTTTCAAACGGTTTAGTTATTTTTAACATGGCATTGCCCTTCTGAGTACAAAAATATTTTAAGTCAAATGTGATGGGCTATGCGATTTTTGTTCCGAGGTATATATATATATATATATATATATATATATATATATATATATATATATATATATATATATATACGTATGTCGTGGAAACTGCAAGGCTACTAGCAAAAGTTTTTGCACACCGCGCTTATTATTTGCACAAGCTCGTGCTCATTTGCTAGGAACGAACGTGTGTTTGTATCCGCGCTCGACTTAATTACTTCACGGGCCCGAGTGAAGTTAGTTCGTATGGGGCAGATGGTGGCAGCATATTTCTGTGCCATTTCGGTGCCACTGAATCTCCACCGAACTGCGGGTACGCGACCGGCAGTGGGAATTCCACGGATGATGCAGCCGCGAACGGTTCGCTGATGGCGAATGGTTCCGGGAAGTGCTGTTCCCAAGTGGAGCAAGTCCTCGACGAGCTTTTTCCTCCTAGCCGAAGCGCTATGCTCCTTTTCCTTCTCATCTTCGTCCTCGGCGTCGTCGTCGTCATCGTAGTCACTGTTCGTGTATTTTAGTTAGCAGTAATAGCAGCAGCAGCAGCAGGAGACTCCAACAAGAATGATCCAACGTCTATGAGATAATTCACGTCGCGCTTGCCTCACTAAGCGTTGCGCGATGGTACTCGGCTGAGCGCTTTTCTATTCGCCTCTGTAGCCGTTTGCCATTCCTTGCCAAGGAGTTTGTTTTCAGCGTCGAGTTTCTGTGATTGCACGTGCATTATGTGCGCTTCTCAAGGTCACGTCTGTCGTCAGCTGCGTCCGCATTTTATAGCTGGCTCCTGGTATCCTGTGTATCTGCGATCTGTCCCGTCGAGTTTGCAATGAAGCAAGCAGCATTGCTATCCAGCCATCATCGACACGCGTCTCGAAACAGCTCGAGTTGGTGATGAACGACGAAGAAGCCCGAAGGCTTGTTCAAAATACTTGTTCAGTTTATTTTTTGTTCTCGTAGTCCATATAGCATGTTCGCATGTCTATGTAGCACCATTCGAGACTCAGGTTGCGTGGTCAACAATCAAACCGGAATGTTTGTTTTGTGGGTATTGGGTGAACTTAAAGATGAAGAGCGGTGTCTGTACAGGATGTACAGGAGGCTTGGCAAATGGATGCATTAAATTGACTACGAAAACTGTTATGTGACGTATTTTATATATAGGTATAAGCTTAGTGCGAAATTATTATTATTATTATTATTATTATTATTATTATTATTATTATTCTTTCTGACCGAAAGTGGTTATACGTGTTTAAACAAGACACAAACAACTACAGGACTATTTTTCCCACGACATGGTCTCCTAACCCAGTAGGAACCGTATCGGAGAATATATAACAGCGAGGCTTGGCGTGCACTAGACCGAGACAACGCTTTTGGTGGAAACTCAATCGTCGCGGTCGCAGATCGTGTAACCGGGCTATACGGGTTCAACACACTGTGTAGAAGGTGATAGCATCGAAAACATGTTGAGCATCTTTGGTTTCTTGCCGACCAAAGTGGGTACGAATGTTTTCCTTTCGACCTGTTGTTGTCGGCTAAAAGGAAGGCCTTAGAAATGCGTTTACGACAGCATATGTAATAAAGCATTGTCAACAGCAAATGAAACAGCAGCAGCTACGGCGAAAATAACAAAAACAATAAAACAGGGAGCATAGTAACAACTGTACTGGCAGCACACACACATATATATATATATATATATATACAACAGCAATAATATATATATATATATATATATATATATATATATATATATATATATATATATATATATATATATATATATACATATATACAATAGCAATAATGTATATATATATATATATATATACAGCAGCTGCTGTTGTTGTTGTTGTTGTTGTTGTTTTTGCTCTGGATAGTTCGCATTTGAGTGAACAACAGCAACAGCTATTGCCGTTGTTTATTCTAATACTACATCCGACATTGATCATCCATCCGTCTGCAACAATGACCGCTAGGATCGAAGTGACAAGCAACTAGGTACTCGTTCGTTGTGGCTGTAGCTCCTTGTAGCGGCATCACGATCATAGCGCAACTAGAAGTACGTATCATCATCATCATCATTATCATCATCACCACCACCACCACCACCACCACCATCATTAGCACCATCACCGTCATCATGGGTATGGGGACCGGCCTGAAGACAGCATAACGTGATGCGAACACCGTTGCAGGTTCGCGTACGATTGACTACGCCAACACGGCGTCTTGACGGCGCCGGCGAGCCCTCGACAGCGTAACTGCAGGCAATGGGGCGCTTTACGCTGACGTAACCGCGGGGGCGGCGGCGTATTCAACTGCTGCCACTGTGTTTTATGCGGCTTTTCCCCCGACGATCCCAATTTTCATACCGATTGGGATCGTCGTTCCCCCGGAGACGAACGGCGCGCCTAGATGCCCCACAGCGGAGGTCTATGGCTAGCGTGGCCTAAACAAACCCGAACGAGGGTAGACAGAGAGAGAGAAATCGAGAAACCGATCACGGCGAGAGAGAGAGAGAGCGAAAGTGAGAAAGGAAGAGCGCAACAATATTGCTGGGGAAGAGGGGGGGGGGAGAGACAAAAGATATGCTTATGTAGATATGCCTATACGCAAGGGTGCATAAGAAGCACGTCGTTCGTGCATTGCTGCTGCTTGCTGCTGCAGGCACAACGTACACATGCCTACATGTAGGCCAGAGATATGTACATGTACACAAACAAGTAGATATGTATATATATATATATTCCTACTTTGTATATATATAAAGTAGGTGTATATATATATATATATATAAACGTACAAGGTTGGAAAAAAGTAAGCGTACCCTTCGTATGGGCTGTACGGTGTTAGCCGCGAGCAACAAGACGACGGCGGAAGCGACAAGAAACTGTCGCAGCGTCTCGATGGATCGGTGGGCGGTCGGAGAAGACAGGGTGAATCGATGAAACAAGGATCGATTAATCTGGCGATCTGTTGTTTCTGCTGTAGCTAGCACAACGACTACCAATCTGCCAATACACTTTACTCTCTTATTCTAACGAAGATTACTGCGAGCGCAGCAACTACTGTGTATTACTACTACTACTACTACTACTAATACGGTCATTGATTGGGCCAACTGGTGGTTCCCGTAAGCGTGGAGGGGAGCTGTGGGTCTGCCGCTGCCTGATAAAGATTCACTGTTGCATTGAACCGAGTATCGCGATTGTTGTCGGTATTGTTGCAAGATGTTGTTAATGCCATAGCAGTTGTTGCCGTTCTTGTTCTTGTTATTGCTGTTGTTAATATTGCTATATCTGTAGTAGTAGTAGTTGTTGTTGCTGTTATTGTTGTTATAGCTGTTGCTGCTGTTGCCATCGTTGATGTTGTTATTTTTCCTGTTGCTTGCTTTTGTCGGCCCGTCGACAGCTAGTAAAGTTCTATCAGGACATGGCAGTTATGGAACAAGCCATGTAGACAAATTGAGGCTAGAAAAAGCAGAGTAGAAGAGGTAAAGTTGTAACGACAGGTAGGGGAGAGTGGAGGACGAAAACGAAAGTATGGAGAAGAGTATCTGTGCATATGTACTTAACAGCGGCTTACTTGATCCCACGAGTCATCGGTCAATTGCGATTCTAGGCAATGAATGAGTCGATTCTATATGTCGTTTTCGTTGCTTCATTTCGTCGTACAATAGACGGAGCCGTTGTGTGTACGTTACGAGGCGCTCACGCGCGGCATCAGCATTGTGTTAGCCCATACGCATTAAACATATCACAGTGCGATCTCTTGGTTGGCGACATTAACATAAGAAAAAGTTGCGGATTCTATCCGAGCAGGCGCCGCATATCCAGTCTCTCTCAAGACTTGCTAAAGAATTTAGAACGTGATTTGTCTAAGTATTGATTTGATGGCTATTAACATTTACATACATTATAACAATAGTATCAGAAAAAAAGGACCTGAGCAACGACAATGGCCACCTCCGTGAAAAAAAATGCCGTAGACAGCAGCAGCAGCAAAATTAAGATAAACATTCGCACACATGATACTAAGACAGCCAGCTATGCTGGTTCTTTTATTCAGCGTGACAATTCTAAGATGTTGTTGATAGTTGTTATGTCTAAAATAGACGTTTTACAAACACAACCGAGCTAATATGATGGTGCTTTTCCTCTATTTCCGTTCTGTGCTCGCGCCTTGCCTGACAGAGGGCGGTCGATTAGGTTGCGGCGGCGGCGTTCTTGCTGGCACCGGCCTGAAAGGTCGCAAAGGAAGCACCCCGAATGGTACAACGAACGGATCGTTCAGCTCGATGGAGATGATCAACGCCCGAGGATACGGCCTCACCGGGCCTGGTATAGGGGCTCAGGGTGAGGAATTCCAGGCGCCACCTCAGTATCCCGGCTATGGCACAGGTAAGACAGTCGATAACGACGACGACGACATCATAGCAAGGAACTTGCCGACTTTTTTTAACGTGTCTTTAAGTAACGAGGAACCAACGAGGAACGAGCGAATAAACGTGATGTCGTTATGTTTATTCTCTTCTTCTTGCTCTTCTTTTTCTACACGTGTTGGACACTTTTTATACACGACCACACATTATAATGACGCTCGTAGCAGTCTTTTAGATAGACGAAAGTTGGCTCGCCGTGGCAGCTCGCCCATTATTGTTACCGGGCACTCACTGACGTTCTTGCTGTGTGATGTGGTTTTTTTGTTGCATCGACACCTACTTACTCTATGGTGATGTGACGTGACGTGATTGGCGTTTTCGTTGGTCAACATCCAGGTTCGCTACCGCGACAAAATGGCGGCCCGAAGGGATCGCGTCATCGTAACGGTCATTCCAGCCGCCAGGGGTCTGCCGTTAGCGGTGGCAACGGTGCCAACAATGCCAACAATAACAACAACAACAGCAACAGCAACAATAACAACAACACCAACAACGGCGGAAGCGGAGGTGGAAGTGGTGGCGGTGGCGCGGGACGTTCAAACAGCGGTCGTCGAGACAGCGGAAACGCGGCTGCCGCTGCCGCCGCCACCGGGCAAGCATCGACGGGCGTCCAGGAGATGGGTCTTTGTCGAGGGCCGTCGTTATCATCGACTTCGGATAACCAATTAGAGTACACTGATAGCGAAGCGGCGCATCTGCACAGTACGACAACAAATACCGCACAACAACAACAACAACAAAAACAACAACAGCAGCAGCAGCAGCAACAACAGCCACAACAACATCAGCTGCAGCAACGAAGAATGATCGCTGCAAGTCGAGACTCAAGTGAGTAACGTCATCATCAAGGAACTCGTATATCATCAACATAGAAGAATAGCTTGACGGCCTTGAACAACCTAGTATCTCCTTCTCTCTCCCTCTCCCTCTCCCACCTCTCGACTTACCTCCCTGCATCTCTCCCTGTCTTGATCTAGTATGAGTCTGTTTTTCGTTAATCTCATCGTTGTCTGGCTTCCTCGCCTGCACTACTCTTGTCGAGCAACAAGGCATAATTCTTAACACCGCACACAGGGCGCTTAGTCGCTAGCGTAGATGTAGCTGTAGCTGTCTGTTGGGTGGTGAGAACTCGACGTTTTTATCCTCACAACAACCAACAAGAGTGCCAGCTATAACGCATGGCTTGATACACCCTGGTCGTCCTTCAGCCTCGGCAGACATTCTCCTATCTTTCCTATCCTTCCAACCTACCCGGCTACCATCTCTTCCGTCATGTTTTTGTCTGTATCTTTCCACTCTCTGTCTCTCGTTGCGTCGGTCGGTTTCCGCCGCCGCTGGTGCTGTATCGGTCTGCATCGCCCTCATATCCACTATGATAGCGATATAGAAAGACAGCGCTACTCCACCATCTCCGTGCACCCATCCGGAACGCAAAGACACATCTGTCCATTCCGGGAGTCTGTCCGGCTGATCTGGGTCTCATCTGACCTATCGCATCTGATTTACCTGCTTGATTGTTCTCTACTTTTTCTCTTTTTTTTTTCGACTTCGCTTGGCTTGTCGTTTCTTAATTTGATAACTACTCATGATCTCACGGCTCACGATGCTGGCTCTGCCACGCTCGCTGGCTACCTGGCGACGAGCGGGATTCGTCCAGTAGCCGTATACGAGGTCGAGTTGAAAGCTGTAGTCGAGTCAAGAGAGTTGGAGCAGAACGTAGGAGAATAGGGAAAATGCCCGGAGCACTCGCGGAGGAAGAAGAAGGGCACCAACTAGAGCTTCAACCGTTTATAGTGCTTTTATCTGCTAGTCTCAACTCTCAAATCCGCCCAATGAAAAAAATATTTCACGGAAAAAGTGCCCTTTCGTGATTTGCTGGCGTCGTCGCAATTGATTCACTTCCTATAGCACATGGGCTGGGTTAGTATATTGTTTTGTCTTCGTGCAGAACCAGCTTCACAACCACCTACTACCTGCACGCTGTACTATTGCTTATTGTTTGCGTGGGGGAGCACAACGAACAATATTCCTTTGGTATTTAGCGCATTTCGGGGGAATTCACCTCAGGCGGAAGTAAACGTCTAGTCATAAATTCGAGGACATAAATCGTATACCGAATCGAGATTTAGAAGATAATTATGGCGAAGCGCAGACACTCCTTGGAGCTACCAGTAAAGCAGAAACAGAAGGAAAGTGTGCGGCCAGCGCTCCCGTGAGAAGACCTAATTTGCAGATAAGACATGTACCTTCTGGTGGTATACGCGTTCTCTACGGGAATTCCTTTCTCATAACTATTATTCACTTTAAGTAACAATAGTTTGTGCGTAACGCGATCGAAGGCGCGTTCCTCTGTTCAAGTTATACATCGTTCTCGAACATTTATAAACAGAGCCTAGTTTTTTTTACGATCTCCAGAAATTGTCGAGCCATAAGATACAAATCCAGGCTCTGCTGGATGCTAAAGATGGTTGTGGCATACGTATTCTTAAGACCACTGCAAGTATGCTACCGGCAACCGAACACTGCGGGCGCCGGGCAGCACAGGTTTTAGCAGGTTTATATATATCCTCCTTCTTGTGTTTAGGTGTAGCAATGCTTTATCTCGAGAATAATACTTGTGCAGGTTAGACGGCAGCAGACTCCACGACTAAGTAGTGAACATTTGACCGAGATCAGGTCTCAATTAGAGGCAGCGTGGAGGGGGGGGGGGGACTGACAAGGTGCTATGGGTGGCCTCGACCTCAACTGGGTTTCTATTTTTTGGCTAAGCACCTCTAGCTGACGAACTAGCATAGTCACTCACCTGCCTACTGTTCTGTCGTTCCTCATCTAGCGTTGAGAGATAGCCCGCCAGATCCTGCACCTCCCAATGTACCCCCGCGAAACAACTACTCGACGGCAGATTCGTTAAGGGCCCGCCTCGCCGGTTATATGGACGCTGGGAGAGGCCAGCCCCGTGATAATGCGCTTGACGACGATGATGATGAAGACGATGACGACGACGATCGAGAGTACCTCAGTGACGTCATGGGACACTACGCCACCCCTGGTACGACAACTTTTCATTTATATATATATATATATATAGACTCACACACATACACTATTTGCTGATATTGTTGTCGTACCTATTTGAGTTGCTTCTGTAACTTATGTTACTACAACGAATGTTGTTCTCGTATTTTCCTTTCTGTTGCCAACTGTTCGGTCGCGGTCATGCAATCATTCGTGCTACTGCAATTATTTGTTGTTGTTGTTGCTGTTGTTGTTGATTGATGTTAGTGTTATTGCATCTGCTATTAATGTTCGTAACTAACAGAATTGCCACTTGTCTATTCCAGATGTCACAAATGCCGAAGACCAGCTTCGTAATTCAATAAATCGGAGAGAGAATGAAAGGTAAGCAAAGTCTTAACTCAGCGCCAATACGCATTTTGCGAGGAGTCGCCTGTCCTGTACTGTTGACGACTCAGCGAATAGGGCCGCTGTCACGTTAGACCACTGTAGTTATGAATCGTGCCCGATCAATCGCTCGTCCCTGCTTCACATGATTATCTGCAACCCAGTAGTCTCTCTCTCTCTCTCTCCTCTGATGGCAAATTATGCTTGCTAAAATCTGTTCTGCTGCTACGATCACTCCAAATGCCGACTGCCTACACTCACCCTTCTGTGCTGGCATCGCCGCAGTTTGAGCTGTTATACTACTACTACTACTACTACTAAGCCGTAGATACAACCACACTTACCCCACGTACCGTCCACTCCGTTCACTACAGGGTCTACTGCCAACCACAGAACATAATCACACAAGAATCAAAACTTAGCGATAGCAAGGACAGCAGCGGAGCGGGGTCGACGGAACGCAACCATGGCCATGCCGTGCCAGCGTCGATAGGCGTCAACACAGCCGGGGGTGGCGGCGGCGGCGGCGGGGGCGGAATCGGTGGCCCGATGGCCACTCTCATGCAGACGGCCGTGCTGGGCAACGCCACCTACTCGAACACGATTCCCGTCTACTGCGCGACGCCGTGCTCGACGACGGGGCCGATGGTGCCGGTCGCCGGCTGCATCAATCCGCAGCTCATCCAGCAGAGCATCAACGCGGCGGCCGCCGCTGAACTGCAGGCGGCGCAGGTGGCGGCGGCCGCTGCCGCCGCAGCCGCCCAGCAAGGCCACTCGCCACCCGGTCGGCCGTTCTCGGCGTTGTTCAACTCGGCAACGATCGAGAGCTCGCGCATCCACCTGCAGAAGGCGTGCGGCGGTCATCGGTGCAGCTGGAGGCTGGCCACTCTCGGCCTGCTCATGATCTCGGTTCTGCTGGCCACGCTCGCCGGCTACCTGGCAGCGAACGGGCGGCGGCACCGATTCATCCAACAGCAACAGTAATTGTATTATGGTCGGCGGGCTGACGGACGAGTCGGCCCTGCAGCACATACCGCCGTGCATCGACCGACATTCGTCGCACAAGACCGCGTCCGACTCCATGGCGATCAAAGGTGGGTGATTTTTGGGCGATTGGTTGACTTATCGGCGGCTAGCTGCTGGCTGATTGATGAGGTGGTGGACGTATATGTTGGGACGTGTTGCGTGTACGTGACACGCGTTCTGCGGATTGTGGGACGCGTTAGGTATATGGTGGGGAGCGTTGGGTATATGATGGGGCGCATTGGCTGTATGGTGGGACGCGTTGGGTTTATGGTGGGGCGTGTTGGTTATATGGTGGGGAGCGCTGGGTATATGGTGGGGAGCGCTGGGTATATGGTGGGGAGCGCTGCGTATATGGTGGGGAGCGCTGCGTATATGGTGGGGAGCGCTGGGTATATGGTGGGGCGCGTTGGTTATATGGTGGGGCGCGTTGGTTATATGGTGGGGCGCGTTGGTTATATGGTGGGGCGCGTTGGTTATATGGTGGGGAGCGCTGGGTATATGGTGGGGAGCGCTGGGTATATGGTGGGGAGCGCTGGGTATATGGTGGGGAGCGCTGGGTATATGGTGGGGAGCGCTGGGTATATGGTGGGGAGCGCTGTGTATATGGTGGGGCGCGCTGGGTATATGGTGGGGCGCGCTGGGTATATGCTAAGGCGCCTTGGGTAAATGCTAGGGCGCCTTGGGTATATGGTAGGGCGCCTTGGGTATATGCTAGGGCGCCTTGGGTATATGCTAGGGCGCCTTGGTTATATGGCGAACGCGTTGGGAAAATAGTGGGGCGCATTGGATAGACGGTGAACGCGCGGGTATATGCTAGGGCGCCTTGGGTATATGGCGAACGCGTTGGGAAAATAGTGGGGCGCATTGGATAGACGGTGAACGCGCGGGTATATGCTAGGGCGCCTTGGGTATATGGCGAACGCGTTGGGAAAATAGTGAGGCGCATTGGATAGACGGTGAACGCGCGGGTATATGGTGGGGCGTGTTGGATATATGGTGGGGCGTGTTGGATATATGGTGGGGCGTGTTGTATATATATGGTGGGGCGCGTTGGGTATATGGTTTGGCGAGTTGGGTATATGCTAAGGCGCCTTGGGTATATGCTAGGGCGCCTTGGGTATATGGTGGGGCACACTGGGTATATGGTGGGGCGCATTGGATAGACGGTGAAATATATGGTGGGGCGTGTTGGGTATATGATGGGGCGCGTTAGGTCTATGGTGGAGTGCAGTTGGGTCTATGGTAGGGTGCAGTTGGGTCTATGGTAGGGTGCAGTTGGTCTATGATAGGGTGCAGTTGGTCTATGGTGGGGTGCAGTTGGGTATGTGGTTGGGCGTGTTGGGTATTCTAGGATAGTAGGAAAGCACAGCATATGGTCAGTTTACTAGTTGCTAAGATGGCTTATCGTAATGTGTTTCTTCACGGTAGTTGTTGTCTCTCCAACATATATATATATATATATATATATATATATATATATATGCTCAGCCTGGCAAAAGTCAGCTCCAGCTGGCGGAGAAACATTTCACTGCGCGCGAGTGTCGATAAATAAAAAGCCATTTATCAACACTCGGACGTGGGACATCAGGCGTGGGAACCGTTTTCAAAAACGCAGGCAGAAACGGTCAGACTGTTGGACAGATGCCGATTCAAGTTCGGCCCCACCGCCTGGCCGGGTTGCAAATGGCTCCCGAAGCACGCCTACTGCCACGCACGACGACGGCAACAGATTCTTGTTACTACTGCCTTTATAAATGGCCTGCCAGGACTTCTTGTGAGGTCCACTACTCGCTCATGCTTATTCCCCTGCTGGTGCTGCTGCTGCTGGTTTTCCTGCACCTTGTGTACGCGCACCTTGTAGGTGGCAAGGCAGCTACATATTTTACTGTGAAACTAAAAGAAACAGCGGCAAGAGAAAACACCCGATAGGAGGAAGGAAAATGTTTCGAATCGACAACTCTCAGAAATCAAACGTTTCCTGTGGTTTTTCTATTTGTGTTTAAGCTACAAACAAGCTGCATCAAGTCACCCAAGACAGGGCCAGGCTGGCAGTGGGTGACTGTTCAGCAGCATGTTCCGGCTGTATCTCTCTCTCTCTCTTTGCTGCCTTGCTTGATCTTAATATACATCTCCATATTTCAATGACTGTCAGATAGACACGCGGCGTAGCCCTGTGTCCGAAATGATTTACGCTGCTGATGTCTGTTAACGAAGGCGACGTAGCGCCAGCACCAGGGCAGCACAGTGCAAATTAATGGGAGAAGAAACGTTCTGACGTTTACTACCTGTTCAGAGCAGAACAGGGTTCAATTTCCAGCGCGCCCGGAGTTGTTTTTTTTTATCATTGCAGCGCTGTTTCGGTGGCTGAAATCGTCTGACCAGGCGCGACGATGAATGTGTCCTGTGCCTGCGATCGTATAAGTCCTTTTTTTCCATTTTCGTATAAGTCCTGCTTTACAATTGCAACTACTCTCTCTCTGTCAGCACTACGACGAGTACTAAAGGCCTTGCTTCTGTTACTGCTCCAGGGAATTTGGTGGGCGTTAACTTTTATCAATATGATTAGTTAAATTAGGATTATGTTTATAATTAATCATCATTTCTTTCCAGTATATATATATATATATATATATATATATATATATATATATATACACTTAATACCAATATGGCTATTACTGATCATCATACTATTATGGTCTAACCCTCATTATCGTGTCCTCGCCCTCGGCTTCCGTTCAGGTCCAGCGCCCCAGCAGAGCGGCGGTGGTTGCCGCATCATACCACATCAAGCCGAGAGGTTCCAGCAAATTAAGCTCGGCGATGAGATGTCGCACACGATCGCCCCGCAGGAGTCGTGGAACATCTGGTTCAACCACCGCGAGCCGGCTTTCGTTCGCTTCAACGTCACGACACAGCAAGGCTGCAAGTTGGCGTTGTTCGCCGGCAAAAACAACCCGCCGACGCTGACGGTCAACGCGTTCCGGGAAACCATCAGCAGCGAAGCACCGCAAGTCGATGAATTCCACATGAACACCAACCTCAACACTAATAGTCAACCACAGTCACCACGGCGCAGAAGAACCGTAGGAGTGGCCGTGAGTATTTCCTTTTTCACTCTGTCCCTTTTCTCAATATATATATATATATATATATATATATATATATATATATATATATATATACATATATATATATATATATATATATATATATATATATATATATATATATATATATATATATATATATATATTTATATGTACGCAATACATGATTGTTCTCCTGCTTAGAATCGCTATAAGCTATTAGAGCCGTGTTAACTCACGCTAACATTTTTAAATGACGGAACGACGAAGCTCTGCCTGATATTTGTTTCTATCAAGATAAATAATATAGTGTTGCATTTTTGCGTACGTTGTGTATTGATACACAGAACTTAAGGTGTACATTGTGTATTAGGGTAAATAAAGTTAATCATATAGTTGTATATGTAATAAAAAATGAGGAATGCTATTTTGATGTCCATCTAGCTTGACATTTGCTAGGCAAACATAGTATTTATCAGATCTGTAATGTGGTTGTCAGAGCGTTAAAAACAAATATATATATATATATATATATATATATATATATATATATATATATATATATATATATGTTTGCTATTATTTGAACCTACTTATTATAATGCAAGCTCGTCACAGCCTAGCTGTAGCGACGGCGGAATGCGGCATTTGACCTGACCTGAGAGGTGGGACTAGTCACAGACAGACCTGAGATTGTCGCGACCCAGGTCGGGGCGGCACCGACAGCTCGTTGGATAGCCAAATGTTTGCTGCCCTACGATAAGTTTCAACGTCTGCCATAAATTGAACACTAGAAGAAGGGTTGTCGTCGTCGTCGTCGTTGTCACGCTGTTGTTTGTTCGGACGTTGCTTTGTTTATTTACTTGCCGAATTGGGCCCGGCGTGGCCTGCGAGAGGATTGTTCGGCTCTGCATTGCGAGCGGCGAAGGGCGGTGAGGAAACCCTCCTGAGTTGTGTCTGTCTCTCTGTCTGTATGTGCTCGTGTGAGGTCGTCTTTGTTTGCGGGTCAGCGCGTGATCTGCAAGGCAGATCGCTAGCTGGCTTGTTGTTTGTACCTGCCTTCTTAGTCTGTGTAACTTTGCTGCCGCCACTCAAGCTCGCCTATGGTCCTACTCCTCTTCTGCTCGTCCTCTATGCTCAGAGCCCCCAAAACCCACGCCGCCCCCCCGCCGTCCCGTATTACGGGACCTTTCCTTATCAGTATCTCCAGCCCGTGTCGGTGCCAGTTGCAAGCGTGAACGAGAAGGTGTTACGCACTGTGCACTCCGAGCAGAAAAGTGTGCTGAGCGGATAAAGGGCAACGTAGAGCCGAGCAAGATGGCTTAGTGGCAAAGCCTTTGCCTTGCATTCGAGAGGACTGGGTTCGAGACCCAGACCGGTCACTCTTAAATTGGTTTGCATGGTTTCCAATTTAGACAAGGTAAACGCCGGAGTGGATTAAAATTAGCCATGACATGAAAAATCGTACACGGGCAATTGCCTTTGAGAAAATCTAAAAAAAAAAGGCCGAGGTTGCTCAACCGCCGTCCACACAGCTGATGGCACCCAACTACCTGTGTAATGCTGTTGTGGCCGTCTGTAGCCACTGTTGTTGGGCTGTGCTGTGTGGTCGGTCACAATTCTGTGATGAGGCTTTTCCTTTCGCGATCATGATTGTCATCATAGTCGTTATATTGTCTGTTCATTTCTTGCTCCACTTCTTCTGGGTCGATACGCCCATCATCGATAGTATTTTGCCCTAGAAAACGCCGATTTGATTACAGTTGTGACAACACTGCGTGGCGCGGCGATAAAGAGAAGGCCACAATGAAGACCATGTTCTATGCGACAATGAAGACCTAGCACCCAGCGTAGCGTTTCTTTAGTTCTGAGGATCTAGTTGATTAATTTTCATTGCTCCAAACCAAGTATCTGGGCGGTTGCCATCGTGCGGGCGATTTGTAGTGAGTGGCCTTATAATGCGTCCTGCAAGACCTGTGATACAGGAAAACGGTTTACCGCCGAAGCCGTATCTATCCTGCCCTGAAACTGGGACTTCTATTACCAAGCCATGTACTCAGCGAATAGTCATCAATGATACCTTTACTCGAGGCTGTTCTTGGAGACGCTACGCACCCTAAAACCCACATGGTTCCAGAATGTTTAATTTAAGATGGCATTATGACAAACGCTTCTGTTTTTCTGTTGTTGATTATGCAACATATTATCCCGGTCACCCTTGCCGAGCAGGTCAAGTTTGGGAAATTCTGGTATATTTCTCTTCCTAGTACTTGAGGTACCAAGGGTACTAATACTTCTTTCTGCGCGATTAGTAGACGATATGCCCGCAGCGTTAAATTTGTAATCTGGAACCTAGCATCGCCGCGCCTAGCACAACATTTTTATTATGGTTTATTAACACCCAGGTTGGGTAAAATTATAAACATATACATCAGGCAGAACTAGTGCGTCCTTCACGTCAGTAGGTCTTCTCTCATCTTGCTAGTTCAGCTATTGACTGAACTGCTGGACATGCTGCGGCGTGGTATCTATCGCACTGGGCAGAGCACCTCGTGCACTTGCAATACTCCTGAGGAATGTGGAATTCTTCCGTGCTGCATAACACGTGATGACCCCCGTGGGCTGCAAACGCCGTAGTTAAATGTCAGCTCTTGTATCCGGCCTAGCACAAAAAAGAGTGTGCGTGTTTCTATGTGGACGTTATATAAGAGAATAATTATATGGACTCTCCTGCTTGATATCTGCTGCTATAAGCCATATAGAGAACAGTGGACGGATATTCTTTACCATAAATAAGCTACTGATGCCGCTGCTTCGTGACCGATTTAGTATGATTTAACTGTAATTATTGGAATATTATTATCATATTCGTTTAGGGAGGATGCAGCTTGCAGGACTTATAGCCTTGTTTATGTGGCAGCAACGATGAATATTGCCTTGTTATTAAAACCACTATTGTCCTGATTTGTTGTATTGTTGTTTCTGTTAACTGCTGTGATTAGTGTTATTGAATAGTTTGTTATCGTAGCAGTGCAACTATTTACGACGGCGTGTGAGACTTACGTAGTTGCTATTAAAATTTCCTTAAACAGCTGGAAGAGGTGGAGCTGGTGCACTTTCTAGAGTCCGGCACGTGGTACATAAGTATCATCAACGATGACTTCCTCGAGACGACAATGGCCATTTCGGCATCCGTAGCTTCAGACTTGTCGACGTCATGTAGCAGCTGTTCGGGACACGGACACTGTGAGATGGGGAAATGCGTTTGTCATCCAGGATACTCAGGACACGACTGTACAGACAGTGAGTAATAAATACAGTAATATATCACAACAACAACCACAACAATACCAGTAGTAATCGTACTTAGTAATTGTCCACCGAGGCGTGGCGTCGGCGACAGCATCACTCCTGTCGTATCGGCCTGTGTATACACTCCTGTCGTATCCCGATCTCGTTGTTGGCCAACACATTTGTCTGTTTAACCATGCAGACACTACTAAAAGTCGTTTATGAGCTCCAGCAATTCTAACTATATGCGACTAAACAGAGACGTTGTCCGCATGTGTTTCCACCGACGGTGAGCTGTTGTTAGCATAGAACTTTCGGGCGAAAAATGGGTGGCGACCCTGACTGATCCGGGCCTGCTAAACTAAGTTACGGTGAATACTGAATTGGTTACACGCGTACAAATGTCGTATTGTCGTATGCTGCCTCTTCGAAATCGTTTCAACTTATCTGCCATCTTATCATCATTCTAGCGTTTTTCTCTCATCGGTTGCGCACTTCTGTGTTGTTGCAACGTACCGCTTTTGCTACACGCAATAACGGTGAATGACATTGAATGAGTGATGATGTTGATTGATCCCGTTGAATGAATGAATGAATTTCGCTGTGGATCGAATAAAATGCACTCGATACGCGTGGTTTTAATGTCGTTTTCGTTAATTGTGTGCACGTTCTGTCCTGTTATCGCGACAACGACGACATCAACAACAACAAAACAACAACCACAACAACAACGCGGATTAGGTGTGTGTCCGGTGTTGTGTAATGGACATGGACGCTTCGTGCAGGGCGTCTGCCGATGCGAGATCGGCTGGAAAGGCGCCGAGTGTGGCGTGGCCGAACGCGAGTGCGAGGTGCCAGACTGCAACGGTAATGGACGCTGCTCGAGCCGCGGCCAATGCATCTGCAAGCCTGGCTTCTCCGGGCCGGCGTGTGAGAAGGGTAAGTTTAGTTCACATGAGGCGTCGCATGAGGCATAACGACGAAGTGACACCAACAGGTACGGTTCGTCCTGTCAGTGACTGTGCAGGTATCAGGGAAAACAGCTGTAGATGCTGAGCATCGGTTGACCTCGTCCCGATCTAACTAATCATCTAACTACTTAACGCAAACGAAAGCTTTAAGGGGCCGAAAAAGTCTCACACTCGGCCGAACGCGTCTCCACCTTCTTTGCCAGCCTGGCAAGCGGGTTCTAGGCATAATTCATTCTGCTGTAATAACTCCTAATGCGAACCTTGCGTTCCTTCACAAACTGTTTTTCCACGTAGATCTAAACGTGATTTGCTTCGTTTTATACTACAGGGCACTCGTTGACAATAGACTGCATTTGCCATGATAGATTTGTTTAGTTCACGTTATCTTCCCTCATTGAATTTCTTCTTTTCATTTTTTATTTTATAGAACTATATACATATATATATATATTTTTTTTTTTTATTGTTATTTTTCTCGAAAATTAGCAGCGTCAATCGACGGTAGTCTTCTTCTTGACGCAAACGCCGCACCGCCGCCATAAAGAAAACTTGGGCTGACTGCGCCCGTAACTTGCAGTGACTAGTTTTGCCGAGCAGACGTAGAGATGAGGTCAGCGGGCCTACGCTGGTAGGTACGGGCGGGGTTTATTTGACTTGGGAGATGCAGAGCTGGGGGGTGTTGGAGCAGCCATGGCACACGCTGTGCCCAGCATTGTAAGACAACTGAGCGCCGCTAACCATTGTCGACGTACCGTCGCATACCGTCCTCTGTGTCGTTTGATTTCGTCTCGATCGCGTTTCGTCCTCACTCCTCGTTAGTCGACTGCCTCGACCCGTCGTGTTCGTCGCATGGCGTTTGTTCCGCCGGTCTCTGCCACTGCAAGATCGGCTGGCGGGGACAGAACTGCTCCGATCCGGACGACCGCCTCAACCGATGCTTCCCCGACTGCTCGCAACATGGCGTCTACGATCTCGAGACCGAAAAGTGCGTCTGCTTCGACCATTGGACGGGCAGCGATTGCTCGCGAGGTACGTGTTTATCTATGCTTTACGCTGCTGCTGCTGTTGTTCCTGCTGTGGTTCCTCCTGCTGTTGCTGGTGGCGGCCGCGCGCCACCACCGGCCGGCCATTACAGCTGAATTTGAACGACTCCTTTGACGTTCACCAGTACAACTCTCGCACTCGTATTATGCATGTTTTCACTGTTATTACTTGTAGTGCCACAACTTCTATGGCATGTACTATTGCCACACTACTACCAGTTTCTCTATTCATCCTAGATCTTCAGATCATCACGACATCGACAACTCCACCAGCCAGGACTCACGGCCGCTTGGTGGGTGGGGGGAGCGTAGTGGGGGGGAGGTGAAGGGCCAGACGTCATCACTACCTGATGGACATTAATCTATCTACCTGTCTATGTCTATCGAACTGTCTATGTCTATCTAACTGTCTATGTCTATCGATGTACTACGGGTAGAGTCAGTCGTTGGATCAAATCAACGTTTATGCTGCTGCTGCTGCTGCTGCTACTACTACAACTTTTATTGCTATTCGTGCGGCGACAACAATGTTGTTTGCCTCTCCCCCCATTTCTCATTCGTAGCAGCCAGACAGAGACTCGAACATCGTATTCTGTACTTCTCTATCTCTTTTTGTCTATATCTCTCTATCTTTTTTTTTATATATTTCTTTCTATATTTTTACCCCCCCCCACTCACCCAACTCTTTCTCCCTCCACTTGCCTTCCTCTCGGACTCGGGGGCTGATCTGTTTGGGGGGTGTCTCCTAACGCTGCTGCCGGCGCCGCTCCGCTAAACCCCACCCCATTAACCTCAGTTGAGGTCGCTGGCTGTGAGGGCCGTTGTTCGGTCTGTCTGTCTGTCTCACGCGACCATGACATAGAGCAGCAGTAGCAGTTAAAAACTATATGGCTCTATAGCTATAGCTAGTACATCGGCCAAGTCACAATCGCTGAATTCTCATCACGTAGCACCCAATTCAAGACAACGAACGAACGACACAGCGTGACACACCAACACGATGGTTCGCTGTTCGAGGAACTTTGAAGTTGACGTTGCCATTTACCTTACTAGTCGGCCAGCCTCAGTGGCTTTATATATATATATATATATATATGTATATATATATGTCGTGGTATCAAGTGTTGGCGATAATGGTGACAGTGGCCCATTGTAGTGTACGGATTTGAGTTTGGGCTAATACTGTAAAAACCTCAATACGTTTTTCTAGAAAATCATATTCCAACACGTATGTACGGGTATATACAGGTTGGAACGATAGCTTTTAGCTAGCTTGCAGTGTTATATACACGTATGTATATGGACATGTATGTGCCTACTACGTAGACATATGTGAAGCCATAGTAAACTCATGCACCGGGAGAGTCTATAAAATTATTATCACTCGAGCCTTTGCGTTATCCATGGGAAACTTAAGTTAATAAATATGCATCTTTACTTGTACGCCTGTGTATATGTCATTATGTATATAACCATCAGCACTGGTACACATTGCTGCGCATAATATATATATATATATATATATATATATATATCGACCCTATTGTTTCTTCATTGTTTCAGCTAAATGTAACCTCGATTGTGGCGCATTCGGCCGCTGTGAGGAAGGGCGCTGTCGGTGTGACTCAGGTTGGACCGGAAGCAAATGCGACCTACGCGAATGCGATCTACGCTGCCAACTGCACGGACAATGTAACAATGGCACCTGTATATGTATACAGGGTTGGATGGGCAAGCATTGTACAATCGGTTCGTATTCATCACTGTACAGCTTTTTCAGTATATCGATAGGTTTGCATACCACATAGGCCATGTCACATTTGTTTCGCTTCATATAGTACACAGCGCGTTAGAGAAGGAACCAATTTCAAGACACTCTCTCTCTCGTCTTATTCTCTATTTCTGTCGCTCTGTTTTCTTCGCTCTCCCTCTTCATTGTTTGTATTTTCTCATCGTATTGCTGCCAATGCTGTCAAAACTTTGTACTTGGCTCCACAAGTACGTATCTTTGTTTCTCGTCCCTCCACGATTTCATCTTGTGGTCGGGCCAGGCGTGCCACTGTTCACCCGAACAAACACACACCTCACGTGAACATGCATATCTCTATACTTGATGCGCGTTTGCAGAGGGCTGCCCAAGCGGCTGCTCAAACAAGGGCAGCTGCGTCAAGGAAGAGGCGAGCGCCCTGTGGAAATGTAACTGCCAGAGTGGATGGGGTGGCAGAGACTGCAGTGTTCAGCAGGAAACGAAGTGCAAAGACGAGGTCGACAATGATGGTGGTGAGTTGCGAGCATATATTTCTCTCTCTCTCTCTCGTTTTCTTCTTAGTTTTGCTACGATGACACCTATCTGTACTTCAATTGCATAACCTTGCTTGTCAAGTTGCTTGTACGCTTTCAAGTCGAACACTACTACTACCACTACTACTACTGCTGAAGGTGCTGTGGCACAACTCATAGACATACTGGACAGGGTGCTTGCAATGCCTACTGAAAGATTCGTCCACTTTGGCACATTACGCCTAACGCGCGTGTTCATCCAGTGCAAATGTACCGCCGTACTGTTGGCGATTTTTCTACTTAAGTAGCATAGCCAATAACAACAACAAAAACAACGACCGGCTTGTACCGGCTATAATGTCTGGACCGAAAACAATTGCGTTGCAGACGGCCTCATTGATTGTGCTGACAGTGAGTGTTGCTACCGGCCTGAGTGTCAGGACAGCTTGCTGTGCATTCACTCTCCGGAGCCTCAGGATATCCTGCTGCGCAAGCAGCCGCCCCCCGTAACCGCGTCGTTCTATCAGAAGATGAAGTTCCTCATCGAGGAGGACTCGGTGCAGAGCTACTCGCATAAGGACGAGTACTCTGAAAGGTAGGGCACCGTCAATTCGTTCGATGTGTTTCGTTCATGCTCGTTCTGTGTTTCTTTTCGCTCCCTTCCCTCCTTCCCCCCTTTCCACTTATGCACCCCGCTGTATGCCCCCACGTTTCCTTTCCTACAAGGCCACGTCGTGGTCGATGTCCTGTACCACAGTGCAGTGTGCTGACGTCTATACGTATGCATATGCATATGCCGGTGGCTATTGTACCATTCGACGATGGCTGCCTGAACCTGAGTACCGCTTCATCCTCACTGACATCCAGTTTGCAGTTCACCCGACATCGACGAAGCGCCTGCGGAGGTTACTCAACCAGGGCATCTCCCTGGCTTCGATGCGGTCGTCTCAATCGCTCCACCGCTAGCAGGTGCTTCTAGCTCTTTCTGATGGGCTAGCGCGTTGTTCAGTGTTGATTGTTCCACGTTATCCGTTATCCTCCGCGTCCTACCGCTACTTCCTATCTTGTGCCCTATCCCGCCCTGCCTTACCCGACAAAACCCGTTGTGCTGTTGTCTCTACTTTGCTGGTGTTCTGAACTCGGAACACACAACAGCGACTCTAGCGCACATCAGCATTTCTCGTTGACTGTTTCATGTTGCTGCACCACGTTTGCATGTATTTGTTTGCATATGTGTTGTTTGTCAAGGGCCTGTCCCGGGACAGGCCCGCCGGTGTCGTTTTCTCGCCCAGCGAGGAACAACCGGTTATGTCTGTTATTCGTTATTCGTTCCGTGTTACTCGTTTTTCGGAAACAAAAATAGAAGAAATCATGAAAATCAGAAAACAAATCAGCTACCAGCAACGACTAATACGAACCAATGCATAGGTGTCTAAGAACGCGAAATGCGCTATACTTGACATAAAATCGGGACTGTACGGCAAGCGCAGTGTCCACTTCTGCATTACCGAATGACGGACCGCTTTTCCGTCGATCCTTTAACTGTTATGGCTTCAACAACTTTTACTATGTTATACACCGTTCTGTAGTTGATTTCCGATTGTTCCCAGGTTTTGTTTACTATATTATGTATTCTACTGCCATCTTGATTAGTGTGAATATTTGGATCTCCCGGTTCACATTTAAAAGCTTGGAAAAAAGCTATCTAAACAAGAACTGGACAAATATGTCGTTTATTCAGGGGTTGGTTATTATTAGATTCTCCTACCTCTTGACGTAGCATCAAGTGTCTATCTGTGTGTGCTACGGGGCGAGCAGTGGGCCAAAGACGTGCTCTGAGGGGCTCCAGAGTGAAGCTTGCCGGGGCATACATATATCTATACATATAAAGGTACGATTCAAGGGGAGTCCAGATGACAAGGCGGTGGGAGGTTATGTTTACTTCATTTCCCGGGGGCAGGAGAGTCGATCTCGACTCTTTTTGTACATTGCGTTCCCTCTCCCCCCGCCCCCAGGCGTTTCCTGGCTCAGATGGGGACAACCGTACACTCTTTACGATAGATACTAGGGCCCTTCTTATTCACCTCTCTGCTGGCAGTTATTCGTTTCAAGTCGCCTGTGCGTAGACAGGTAAGTCGAAACTGCGCTGATGGAGAATTTTCTCTGCGGCTGACGTATTGCAGCGCCAAGATAGTAATTAAAGTCATTCAAAACGAACCAAAAAGTTTGCTCGTCTGCTGCCTTGTGGCGCTCTCTTTCTACAACCTCGCCTAAGTACATCGCCTTAAGTGTGTAGATTTCGACAGAGTCGCCGGATAGTTGTCATTTTCTTTCTGCCAGTATCTCTGCTACAGCCTTGCAAGCTGTGCGCTGTGAGGCTGGCAGTAACCGTGGGCGGGCCGAGTTCCGCTTCTATGATTCGTGCTCGACTGACTGCTGGCTGATTGTTATCGCCGTAATAATAAAGCACAGGATTCAGGACCAAGGACCAGGATCCGCCAAATACGTCGCGATTACGTCGTTGTCGTCGTCGTCGTGGGTGTCTCTCTAACTCTGTGGCCTCATTCCTTTTTGCCGGGTTTTATTGCCATGGTCGTGGGTTTTCCGGGGCTTGTATCCGGTATGGTTCTCGAGAGTCCATTTTTGTGTTGATTCTGGCGCCGGGGCGTGTCGTCTTGGATCGCCGGCTGATGCGGTGGTCGCTCATACTGCTGCTGTGGACACTGCTACTATCGTTGCTACTATTGTGCCAGTAGGTCGTTTGGTCGTTGCTGGTAGTTCGTGTTACATGTTATACGTGTTCGATATCTACATGTTGTTTCTATACCATTCTCTTTGTACTTCGCAGCCAATTTTGGAGTGCCTTCGTAAAAAGGTGAGTTTTGGTGCGACGACAACAACAACAACAACCACAACACAGCGAGAGATAGAGACCTTAAGCGTAGTCGTACACGATCATAACATGCATTCCTTGAATAATAATAAGAATAATAATTATTAAAATAATAATGAATGCCAATATTTAGTAATACGAAATAATCAATGAAAACTATACCACTAGTAATCATGATATTGGCTTTGATTGCATTGCATTGGCCAAGTAGTTGCTTCTATTTACCGTTACGTGCTTTCAAACGTATTTGTATCAAACGTATTTTGGTTCAATCTCTCGCTGTATCTACATACATCCCCTTTCTCTTACACTCCCTCTATCACACTCCCTGTCTCCCCCTCTGTCAATATAATTCGCCATCAGTGGAATAACGATGACCAAAGTGTATATTGTGACCAGTCAAAGAGAACAAGTCTCAATCAAATGGGGAAAACGCCACATTAGTACACAAGAGAACGGTTTTAGCGACCACCGAGGCTGACGCAGCTATAAAAACAAAGCAAAAATCCGGTGAGTTGCTACAATCGTGAGTCGCACCAAAGTTCATACCCGGAAGGAAAGTCGTCGCGGTGGAGGAAAGCCACTGCTGATCAGGTAGCCTAGCATTTAGTAAGAACGTTGTCAGGCACTCCGAATTTCCGAAAAAAGAAAGGAGAACGAAGCCTATGAACGAAGGCAAAAAACATGCACAAAGAAAGAAAACGCCACCACACGCGAATCTGTGTGGGCGGTCGTGTGAAGACTGGACCGGTTGAAGCTTGCCGCAGGACAGCTGCTCCAAAATTCTATCTTAAGTGTTATACTACCCAGTATTGAGCTAGTCGCAGCCCATTACTGTTCTAAACTATTTCTATTCTAAACGATACGGATGACACACAGCACAACACAGTGAGTATGATAGCTGATTGAGATGCCAAAATGAATACGGTACAGATGAACGAAAGAGCAAATATTTGCAAGCAAAGCGGCCTCTTCTCTCCCTTAAACGCCCCTGCGTTCTGCTCGTTGGTGGCCGTTCAAGCGAATTAAAGAGACAGAGACTATAAAATAGAGAGATAATACAAGCCACCACCGTTCTGATATCTGTAGTCGATTACAGTTATATCCCTTGAGATAAAATCCTCTCTCTCTATCTATCTCTCGCTCTCTACCTCTCTTTCTCTCCCTTTCTCTCTCTCTCTCTCTCTATATATATATATATATATATATATATATTAATCTCCCGTCTTTCTACTCGCGCACTACACGACACTATAGCTCGCTATGCCCGGCGATGACCACGTGTCTTCCCGTCGTCGTCATCGATGTTGTTCACTCACTGTTGCTGCGGTGTTGCTTCGCCGGTTCCAAGTCAAAAACGAAAACAATTATGAATGTTGTTTGTGGCCGTAGACCCGTCTCAGGCCCGAGCCTCGTCATCGTCACGAGTCGCCGCGCTATAAAAATCTCGAGCGGGCCGCGACCAAGATCCGTTTCATGTCAAGCTCTCTCAGCGCGCGTATCGTCACAGCATACGCATCGATTGATCCCTTGGTGTTATCCCCCTCCCCCCCCTCTCAGCCAGCCCGCCTTACCAGCCCATCCCTACCACAGCCAGCGCCGCCCTTATCTCTCAATCAACCAACCAATCAATCAATCAATCGATGAGTCCACAGACCGACCGACCGACCGATCAGCTGCTACTTACTGTGACCGTTCCCAAACCGTTCCCTACCTCTGTTCTGCTCTTCTACGCCTCCACTTTCCTTCAACCGCCTTTGCCTGCCTGCTTGCCTACCCATCTACCCATCATCTTAATCAACATCATCACCACCACAACCACCATGATCCACCATCACCATCATCATAGCCATACATCAGGACGTCAGGACGGCATCGGTGCAGCATCACCTATCGCCCACCAATTTAGACTTACTTATTACAATTACAATCGCCACACGCCTCGATCACCATCATGAACGCAATTGCCAACACTAGTATAGATTCACCATCGTTTATATCATCACTCTAACTCACTATCATTGTCCCCCCCCCCATCGTTAATCTACAAGTTAAATTTTCTTGTCATGGCCAACGTCCGCTATACTCGCTGCATGCAATAAGTATACGTTTTTAGCGTCGTGATCATCAACACCACCACCACCACTATAGACATCGTAGGCGCCGTTGTCGTTGATGTCACGACGAATAGCTTCCCTATTTGCTAATTATTGCTAACAGTATTATTACTTTCACTATCATTATCAATCGTTCTTAACTGTCACAAAAGTCCAGCATTGCCGTCATCGTCAAGCATCTGATCAGTTCGGATGTTCATTAGAATATATATATATATATATATATATATATATATAAACGCATACATGTTTGCCTCTATAATCATGGACAATGCAACCTGCTCGTTGACACATTCCGTTGATCGATTGGTTGGTTGGCTAGTGGTATGGTTGGAAAAAATACTCTTATCAGAAGAACAAGAAGAATTCCTTGGTTCTTGTCCCCGCAACCCACCCGCCCTTGTCCCTCACCCAAAACCCCATGACGCGGCAGCGCTGCGGCGCCTCAGCGACAAGACAATTGGGTCATGCGGTATGGTCCTTCCTCTCTTCCTTTCCAACCCTACTACTGACTGAGTGGCCGACTCCTGCGATGGCCCGCTGCGCCTGCATCACGAATGTATGTGAGAGAAAGACAACAGAAAAAAGAAAACCTGGTCCAACCTGGAACAGAGAGGTCTTTCAGGCTCACCTACTTCGGCCTACATTTTCCTCCTCCTTCTTCGTGTTCTTCTTCCTCCTCTTGGTCTTCCTCCTCCTCCCTATTGACTCTTTGTCTAGTCTAGGATTAGCCAGGCAGAAGAGGCGAACCATGATGCTGCGTCCTTGAGGACGACCTTGGCCATGATGTCGTTGACCAACAACTAGTGATGATGATGATGATGAGGAAGCCTTCATTCCCTCTTCGCTCGTGCTGGTATTTAACGTGAAATTCTACTAATTGGTTATTTCTTCTTCTACTACTACTACTGCTGCTGCTGCTCTGCAACCTCCACCGTTACAGTTTCTAATACCTTGATTGCTGCTTAAAACAGGGCTACCACTGCTACTACTACTTTTATTGCTACTATCGACGTGATTGCAATTTCTAAAATTCACTCAAGTTGGCCGACTCTGTAGGTCAATTGTGGATGGATTGGGCAAGGTCGGTTCCCATTGGACCGAAGTGTCGAAAGTTCCCCGACGTCGAACATGTGCCTCGCTCCCAGGTTGTCTCTTTTGTTGTCTTGTAGACCCTCGCCTCTCTTCACGGTTTCGAAAAACCTGACCGCGCTATCATTAGTTATAAGAGAGTTTGGTAACTAGTCCGCAAATGCGAACTGTCGTGGTGGACGTTCCAAAGTATCAGCGTTGCGGACGATAGTCACTGAAGCAGAGAATCAACTTACAAATCTGGAATCGTCCTGTAATACTTGAGATACCGCAGTACACTAATGTCGTTTAACGTGCATATTACGAGTGAACATTAAAAGTGCTAGCTTATGACGTCGCTTTTAGCTTTCAAGATGATGTTTCAGCACTCTTTTTTCTGCTGTCTATCCGGCTGTACAACCGAAAGCCCTCATGTTTAGTTATGCGCTAGGGATAGCTGGGCTAAGAAGTATACTGACGCGTAGCTGGTAAGCTGAGATCTATAAGTGAAGAACAAACGCGGCACGGTAATTTGTGGATAATGGGGGATCATTTAGGGCTGTTCGTGGAGTAACGTATACTGAGATTAGTGAATAGGGCGTTGCATAATGGTTGGACTGTGAAACTACATGCGTTGACCCTCGGTGCGAATTCTGGTGCCGGCTGAATCTACTGCAAATCGTTTTCTATTTTTGACTCTCTCTCTCTCTCTCGAGGGTCGAATGTCCACAAGGGAACGATTAAAGTGCTATATACGAGCGGAAAGGCAGCAAATTCATACCACACATGTTTTAAACTCGTATATAGATTGAAAGATTTTCAGATCTTCAACTGCATTTGGAATTCCACGCTATACAGCCCACGTGTGCACTCAGGCAACATGTTTGTTTCTAGCCCTATTAAAAAAAAAGTAGGAAGAAAAGAAGAACACGCTCTTCATTGCAAAAACTCGAGCCACTGGTTAACTAATACGACGTTTAGTTTCGTTATTCGAGAATGTAGCCCTGTGTCCGTAAAAAAAAGGAAATCACATTCTATCTTGGTCCATTCTCGGCGTTCTCAATAGCAGCAGCAGCGGCACGCCTTCGACCGGCAATACGAGTATAGTGGATATCGGTTTGTTACCTATCTATTAATCACGCTTGCAGCCAACCGCCGGCCAACCTGACAAGGGTCGCCAAGAACCCCCGTAAAGACGGTAATGTCGCAATAGTGTAGCATGTCGCGTACGCTCATACGGATTAGCCACGAGTCAGGCTCGCCAGAATCTTACACCACCGTGCGGCGAGTTCTAACCAGTGTGTCGTTTGTTGGTCAAATAGGCTCGGAAACGGGCTGGCTGGTTAAGCAGCAGGTTAGCCAGTAGGATGCGCAAGTATGACATGCTCATCAAGATATCTTCGCGCTTTAAGTTCAGTAGAAGGAAAAGATATAAGAAACGTGATCATTATTCAACAAACGCGAAACAGAATTTGACCTGCTGCACACGGTAGTGCATCAACAAGGCACGTTCTGTACGTAACGTATTGTTTCGTGAAGAGGAGAGGAGAGCAGATATTGATTGACCCAATTACAGCATACCTAGACGGCGTTGAATGTTATTTTCGTAGTACCTGTTGCCGGTGTGGCCGCTGGTACTGCATATAGAAGATACCCTCGGTTCGTTCGTGCGTCGCCTTTCATTGTAAACAGCGAAGAAAACGCTCTTGTCTAACTGTATGCATCATCTGAGCAGAAATTCAACGCTGCATCCGAACTTTCAAATGGCCTTTGAGCTATCAACTCGCTCTGTTTGCCTTTCCTCCCTGCGTACGGTATCTCTAGTAGCGCATAGAGACACACACGCACATGTAAATCCATTGTGTACGACAGGAAGTAACTGGCTTTTTTGAAACCACAAAGCAATCAGTCGAAACAAAAAGTTGTTAACAGATTCCATTTATTCAAAACGTACTCCTTATTGTTAGCTACAGCCTTCACCCATCTCTAGATCAGATTCGATTCCGATGGCAAACAAATCTGGTTTTTGCATCCCGAGGAATGTTTCCGTGTGTGTGCTTTTACCGATTCTGGTAAAGTGATTTTTTCCCTGTAGATAGTTCTGCAGACATCTGACTAGGTGACAGTGCGACGATGTGATGTCCGTTGAGTACGTTCGATATGGCCAAATTTCCGAATCGAAGCCTGCTATGTTGCAAGCTGGAATAAACGTCAACAAGCGTATATTTGCGGAAGCTAGGTAGACTTACATGCGGTCTTGCGATGTCTTGGTGGGAAACTATGTCTTCCTATTTACGAGACCGTCTTACTCCTTTATAAAACGGCAAAACTCGGTCGGTGATCACAGTAGACACCCGTGTCTATTGTTTGACCACTAGGGAAAAGTTTGCGATGGAAGATGCCGTACGTATCCCCACACAGAGAAAAAAAATAACGCGAATGGGTAAGTCTCTTTGGTGTCTTCTGGGAAGGCTGGCCTGGGGCGCATCAGGATCTACGTTCCACATTGTCGTGCCCATATCGTCACAGGTAACAGTTCGGTCTAAGAAAGGAAGCTCATTGTGTCTGGCAAGCCAAGAAAAGCATTTTGCTAGACGCTTTACTCTGGCTTCACGCTGGCTCAAACCATGAAGTACCCATTGGTTTAAATTTGACAAGAAACCATGGGCGCGAAGACGAGTGACGATGATGGTTTGGCTAATTCATGCGCCAGTCACTCGAGGACTCCGTTTTACAGTTTTGCGGAACTTCCAACGGGGGTCTCGTAATATGCCTGTTAACTTTCTTCGTTGCGAGGCCTATTACGGGGGGCGTAATGGGCCTTTCAACGAAGAGCGAATTAGACCTTTGAACGGAGATCATCCAGAAGGCTTAGGCTGCCGGGACAGAACTTGGCGACCCAATTGTAGCACGAGGTCTTTTCAATGCTGTTCTCGCCGAATACGCTCCAAGTATTTCAGACAGTTTCTGCAGTTGTAAGGCCTTTTTCGACGTATGACCATATAAACTCATACAAAATTGCCGCCAGTAACTTTCGCTGTCTATTTCGACAGAATTCATAAAGCAAAAACAACAAACGAGATTTATGACCTTATGGAGCTTCCGAACAATTTACAGTCTTCCGCGCTCGCATATATGCCCGTGTTGTAAACATAGCAGAGCAGATTTCGTAGAGGCGTGGCGGGCATTTCATAACACATCTAAAAGTCCAGTAACATTCTTTCCAACCCGTTGTATATGTATATATACATATATATATATATATATATATATATATATATATATATATATATATATATATATATGCGTGAAATTGCAAAGGCGTGGCTGTGCCGTCCGCTGCGGCAATACCACTGTCAACGGTTTCATCGGGCAATAAATAAAACAGTGGTCTTACACACGTACCCGCCCCTTCCAAATCAACATCACCACCATCACGAAGTTCACGATGACCATGCATTCGTCACCTGTTTATCTAGCCGTATCTACGATGCCTACGATGAAACACTACGATTACCGGCACAACTACCACTAACACTATAGCTATTGCCGTTCTCAGTCTTTCTCTCCCGCACTCTCCCGAGTGCCGAATTCCTCTGCCGCGGCGGCCATAGTGGAGTCGCGTTGTACCCCCTCGAGACCTCTGGGTATATAGACAAACCCCGATCCCCTTGTCCTCTCCCCTGCTCCTATCGCCCCCCCCCTCCCCAACTGGGGTTGGTTGACCACTTGCAGCTACTAACGGTGTCGGTGTTAACCAACCCACCCAGTCGCGTGTCGGTGATTCGAGGACGAGTGATTGGCCGTGAAGGCAACGGCCTCATCGGCATTCGCGTCAGTGTGGCCACTGACCCACAGTTTGGATTCACGCTCACCCGGCCAGACGGATGGTAAGTTAGTTTATATATATATAGATATATATATATATATATATATTACTATTTATACTACACTATACATCATATCGCTAACGTGCAAAAATAGGTGAATGAAACGCCTTCATATATATCATATACTTGACGGTTTCTTTTAAATATTTTTGTTTAGGATCACCGCTATGCGTCAGAGTTGAAACGGCACATTCAAGGGTTCCTATCTTAAACCATTTATCATTGCCGCTTACTCTAGGTCGCGGTTGTTCTGATAGTCAGAAAGAAGGAATATGCAAATGCAATTGCTAGAGTAGGAGCAAACGCTATGAAACTTTGTAAATTTCTGTATGCAGCGAAGTCGAATTTCTACATGCAACTCTATTAGTGTATAGGACTTAGTATAATCATTATGCGCTATTATTAATTCATTATTTACACAATTTGTCGATTAAAATCGATCGCAAATCGTAGTATTCTTCTTTTTTTGCTAGTCTGCTGTGCGCCAAATCCAGGATCATACTGTACGAGTCTTTAAGAGTGTCAGATTGGGTTTATTACGTTTTTGCATTGTTGTTGCGTAGTTTTCTATTAGATTCAGCTGGTCTAGTATTGCTAAATGTAATTGTTCTATCATTGTTGGGACTTTTTTGGTCGTAAACATCAAAGCATATCAGCGATACGGTTACTTGACACCGCTCTACGTAATTTTGCAGTGAACAAGTAGTACAAAAAAACAGAAATTCCGCCGCTTCTTGACTACAGTGGCTTTCACAGGCTTCATCTTGAATTCTTCTGTCTTGGTAGATTGCTGCTCAAAATTTGTTTTTGAGGTTTTGCTTTAAATTTCTCTAAAGTTTTGTACCTGGTTATCCTGTGCTTACCCTAATGCTTTCAAATATAAAACACATTGACTACTGGATTTGTTACTTCCATAATAAAAATTGTGAGCTACACGGGGGACCTGTAATCATTACTTCGGAGTCCAGGTCCCCCGTGTAGCTGACATTTTTTGTTCGTAGAATTTATTAGAAACGTTTGTTAGTCATTCCGCTCATCTTTATGCCTTTACTCGTTTATCAGGAGTTTTGTTTTGTTTTTAGCTGTGTCTTATGTTCACGCTTATGTCGAGAGTCTCGGCTCGAACTGGGCGATTTAGTGCGCTCATTGAAAGCGCAGGTTTTCTTGTAGTCTGACAATTGTATGCGCAGGCGTGATTGCCCACCTAAAGCGCCTTGTGTCAGTTTTGGGCTATATGTCACGCTTGGTGCAGGATGTATAGAAAGTCTGCTCTATAAATACACACGTCATTCTTTTGTATCAGGCGCGCTTAGAGCGGCAGCCCTAGGCGACGCGTCGAGATATCTAGGGTTTCCCCCGACAGGGCTCCTTGAGGCAGCACGATCTCTGATTCTCAGCAGTGTGGTGTCTTATTATCTACCATGCTTAATAAGTATCGCACAAAGCAAGTTCCACCAACAACAACAAAGATCGAACCGGCGACGACACCATGTGCGGTGGGCCGCATTTTTTTTTAAAGTCCGGGCTAATATCGGGCAATCTCTGTGTTGTCGACGGACGCGTTTTTCGCGCTTTCGTGCAACCGTTGTATCAAATGTGGTGATGCAGACGTCGTATTTAGTTACCTCATATAGTCTTCAAATCCGGAAAGTCAGTAACTAGTTGTGGCAACTGCCATTCTTGAAGGAATCACCCGTGTTCGCCTTCGTTGTCGCCTCGCGATTTTGTCTGGTAAATGTTGACTCTGCTTCACAATATAGGGCAGCAAACGTTCCCTTTGGAATTCGTTAGATTGTATACGTAATCGCCACTTATGAATGCAACTACAACGTGTTGGTTCCTCTCGTTGGTTAACTAATTATTAACTAAAATAGAGCTTAATTGATCAGCTGGAAAGTCTACTGGCTCTGTTCATCTCACAGTTCAGAGGATTGAACCTAGATTAAGGTTTTGAAACAAAGCTCATTGTTAGATATAACTCAAAGGCATAGCGTCCCCGTACTGCACTAATTCCAACAACAACGATAGATAAATATAAGTAAATATCGTAATGGCGATAACAACAGCAGTGACAATAAGATCATCGGTGCCATGGGCTATGTGAGCACTTCTGAAGGCTAGGTGCTATGCAGTTCATTCTACGCACGTCGTGCTCCTTCATACTGTTATAAAACGACATTTTAGTTCGATTTTAGGGTTACAGTACTGTGCGAGTAATTAGTATAGAGTAACCACTTTTAAGCAAATCGCGTATTTTTTATCTCTCTGAGACTACATATTTCACTACTAGACGTCAAAACAAAGCTAAAGTATGCGAAATTCTTTATGATCATTTCATTATAGGATAATTTAATGAAATCAAATAGGAGTTTACCTTTACATCCATAACAACTAATATGAAACACGGGTATTAGTTAACGTGGGTTTACGGGGATGTAGTAGGACCATCTAGAAACGGTATTACACAAATATAACAAATGATGGCCGTCTCTACTTACGTGGTTAGCAGTAATGAGACCGCACGCTGTGCTGCGACCCACGTACATAGCTTATATGCTCCCACAGTTTCTCTCCACAGATTATAGTACTTAGGGAAAATGCATCTGCGTCAGGGATTGTCAGGTATTTTGACCGTACAACCGCAATATATGAGCTCTATAGCATCAGTTATATTGCTACGTTTCGACTATAGTGTATGTGTTCATACTGTTTTTATAAATTTGATACGACACTTGTACACCGTGTGATTTAGCTTATGATTGCGTTGTCATTATATGCTCGTTATCAGGTTAGGTCATTTATCTGGGCTTATTTCTTTTATTGCCAGGAACTTGATGTGACGTGCAGCCGATAGTACATTCGACAAATTTCTGACGGGGTAGGACTCACTCAATTCACTCAGAACACCGTACGATGCTAGAATTAGAATCCCTGCAGCTGTTCGTCCAAACTACATTCGGTCTTGCGATCGCCTATAATAATCCGAAGAATATAATATCCTCAGGGATACGTCCATGCTGCTAGGAAAATTGCTCGCCAGAGGGCTGTAGAGAGAGACGGTCTCATATCCGTATATTGGTCGTCAGGTGGGTGGGTACGGTTTATCACTTGGTGGACGGGCCGCCGTGCCTCGAACACGCCGGGGGTAAGCGTCCGGGAATTCGCACATCACGTCGAGTAGAGCCATCGTATGCTCGGAAGTTCCCCCCCCCCCTCGCCCTCCCGATACCGCTTACAACAGTGACATGTTGTCGCTGTGGTTGTTGTTGTTGTTGTTGCCGCTGCTGAACATCATCCCCTTTGCTAGGTTCGACATCCTCGTGAATGGCGGCGGAGCGGTGACTTTGCAGTTTCAGCGAAACCCGTTCCACCCGATCAAGCGGACAATTATGGTGCCGTGGAACGATATCGTGGTTATGTCGCCCGTCGTGATGATGAGTGTCGCCCAGGAGCCGAGCAGCGAAGGTGAGGAGATGTTCGAGGAACAGGCCGGCTGTGTACCTCACGACGCCGACCGGATGAAGCCTATCGTCTATCAGACGTGGCGTCCTGGCTCGCAGGGCGGCTGCACGGAGCGATCGGCGATCATAGCCGAGACTCAAGTAAGTGAGCGGCATTGTTGTGTGTGTGTAGCTACTGTGGTTGTTGTGTAATTACATTAGCAACAACTACTCCTGTTGACTGTTGATTTCGTTTCGGCTGGTTGTAAACAAATATTCCATGGATTTCTAGTCCATCTATCGTCCGGTTTACCTAGGCCAGCCTTCTGTGTTTGTCTATGTGGGTGTTCTAGATGACACTATGCATTTCTGGCACGCTCCTTTCTTTCTAAGCACGCAAGTGTGAATTGGGTTTACGCGCACATTTTACTCTTCGACACTGTCGTAGCATAAGGCTACATGGTGGAGATAGAGGACTAGGAAACAGACACCTGTATGGATGTTCTGTATCCTTACGAGCTGAGGGAAAATTACTTTCGATAACGTTTATGTTGGACAGGGTGATATGGTGGGATAACTTCTACTATAGTTATCATTAGTCGTTGTAGTTCTAAGTGCTTGGCGTAAAGAATTCTTTCCCCCAGAGGACTTGTGTTGATTTAAAGAAGAGCACCCATTACTGGCTGTAAAATGTCTAACGTGTTGTCACAACTTGCGCGACGGTTATTGAGATTGCATATTGTGAATTTCAGTTTGCTGATTTTGACTGCTTTGTCGCCGGCGAATTTGACATAATTAATTTAAATATTTAATTAATTGTTATTGGACGGAGGGTTAAATTATGTTGCATTTGATTTCTAATGTAGAGGTAAGTTACATACGTCGTGCGAGTTTTTAAAGCCGTAAAAGCTAAAGACCTCGTAGACCAAGCAGCCACTATTTGTCTACTGAAAGGGCATAGCGGGTGCCAAAATCATGCTTTCCATGTGGCCCAGTAAGTCGTTACTGATCCAATATTGAAAACTACGAGCTGTTGTCAGAATACTCGGGAATAAACTTAGGTTACAGGTCAGTTCGAAAAGAAACATTTCCCGTTAAAATCAACGAATATCTTGACTTGCATTTTAACTAGTTCTTAGTTTAAGGTAAGACATATATGTTGATTTGAGGAGTAGATCCTTGCATCTAAAGCCTAATCATATCAAGTTTCTACAGTTCAAAGTACTATAACTATTTTTCGGGACGCTGCCAAAACGTTAGTAGCTCAGTCGACACAGCAACAAGTAAAATAGGTGTGTAGTCTTCAAAACATTTGAGGTATTATTGCCCTTGCACAGGGTGTGTCTAAGGTGTTGTCTAAAATTGTTTTAGTCACCACTGAAAGTATCCGTTTAAGCACAGCCATATCGTCGAGTATAGTCACTGATTACTAGTTGGCGATCCCTAGACTTGAATTTGAGCTTCACGTAGCACATTGTCTTCGTTGCTTTCTTCTTGGTATGACCTCTACACAGAGGACGTAGGTCATATCACTACACGCGGTTCTGACTGTAGGAAAACGGGGCTCGGATAGGAGGTTGTTAGCCGTAGTCTATATATATATATATATGTGGGTGGGAAGTCTGCCGTGCAACCGAGTGCTCACCTGGGCCTCGTGTTAGCCCCTAACAGCAGAGCACGAAGAGAAAAGGAGGCGGTGCTCCTGCGAAGTCGTGTAATGAGGTAATATAATATACTGTCACTTCCAAGACGAGATGGGTGGAGTCCTTTCCTTCCTGAACAAAATAGGACCCTCGGTGACCTCCTGAGTTCTATGAAGAAGAAAAGCAGAGGCCCGAGGATTACGAACCGAGAGCGCCAGACAAAGCCATCGAATAGGAATGGAGCCTAGACCCGTGATTACATTTTACGAATAGCGAAAGCCGACTGTGCGCGACCTTTGCCGCAAGGAAACTGCAATATTCTCCTGCCGTCTTCATTGGGCTAATTTTGTTCTATTTCTATTCACCAAGCCACTTACACAGTAGGGCCGATAAGAGCCTATATATACGCATATACATATATAAGTGGAATATATTATTTCGGATAAATCTATCTGTAATGCATCGGTACACTTGCGACAATTCGTATACATGTTAAAAGTTATGTTCGTATAATATCTTGAAACGTCACATCTATGTAGTATTTATTTTCAATTGTATCAAATTGTAATGCGCCATGCGAAAACTCACATTTCCCTCACAATACCTCTCTTACGTATTTATTGCCATAGCGCTAATACTAAGTTCTGATCGCGTCATGGTTGCGTCTAGGTGTATATATTTGTTGTTACAATTATCGAAAATTTGTAATTATGCAAATTTTACGAACAATGGGGAATTACTGAATTTAAATAAATTTGCCGTCCAAAGAAGACGGTCTTATAACAAAAAAAAAAAAAAATATATATATATATATATATATATATATATGGTGCGATCAACTAGCTGAAGGGGCGATCTTTTTGTACCATGAGTCTATACTCCTAGAAATTATGTGTGAGAGATGATATGAGAAAATCGTGTGTTTACAACATACGTATGTATGTTGTAAACACACGATGTCTCAACACTGACTGTACCCAATTTCGGAGTAGCGATGTGTAAAACTAGATGTCCGAAGGACGCAGTGGATAGCACAAGCAGGGCTCACTAGTCTAACGAGAAAGACAAAAAGGAGCAGACGGAGCAGTACGCCCGTAGCCTACAAGGACTCACGATGTCAGTCAGCCAGCCAGCCAATTAGACAAATCGAATCAGCTGTTTCATCTATAGTTACGGGATCTGTTCTTTCGTTATTACACACTGCTGTTGCTGCTGTTAACGCCACAGGTGATCCAAGAAGCGCTTCCCATACCCGGCTCCGACCTTCGATTAGTCTACCAAAGCAGCCACAGTCAGGGCTATCTGTCGACAATTCACCTACAGCTCACGCCGTCGCAGGTAGCCAAGGAGCTAAAACTCGTCCAGCTGCGAATTGTCGTCGAGGGTATTCTGTTCGAGAAGACGTTCGAGGCTGATCCTGACATCAAGTTTACCTTTGCCTGGAACAAACGCAATGTCTACAAGCAGAAGGTCTACGGACTAACAACTGTTCTCGGTAAGCTTGCCGACGACGTGGTGTAGATAGATATCTGTTCTTAGCTTCGTCGGTTGCGTTTACTTTGTTGCTTTCGCGCAACACGATTGTGTCTGAGCTAAGCTCAGCTCAGCTCACAACTCGTCCCACCAAGCTAACAGGAGAATGGTTCGAATCTCGTTTGCAGTGTACGTTGGATATCAGTACACGAATTGCGACAAAACAATCTGGACATCCCAGTCGACCACGTTGCGCGGCTTCGACATGGATATCTCGGAGTTGGGCCAGTGGAATCTTGACATCCATCACCGATACAACTTCCACGAAGGCGTCCTTCAGAAGGGCGACGGTTCGACCGTGTACTTCAAACACCAGCCACGAGTCATACAGACTCTTATTGGCACAGGCCGCAAGCGAACATCGCGAATCTGTCCCGAGTGTACTGGACGAGCGCAGGGCAACAAGCTAGAAAATCCCATCACACTAACATCGGGGCCCGACGGCAGTATCTATGTCGGCGATCACAATCTCATTCGGCGGATTACTCCTTCAGGACAAGTCTACACGGTCTATACACTCAAGTTAGTATCACCGTGTCTTGTCATGTCAATATTGGTCTCAGGGGAGCGGTGGTGGGGCTTTCATTTTTTTGCTAGTCGTCCAAGGGGTTGACAACTTGAAAAAGCTACGAGAAATCCACCTGCCTTTATAAACTGCTTTGAAGAGTTCTCGTGCGTTCTTGTCGTGCTCCTCGGCATTTCCCATGACATTTCCTAAAGGCTGATAAAGGCTACAATATGAACAGAGCATTAATACATATATCAACTATACGAATGGCGCTGCTCGAGACATGCTAACACAGGTCCCATCCGGCGTGACATAAAAGTCTAAAGCCATGCATCTATGCGTATTCATATATATATATATATATATATATATATATATATATATATATATAAATGCGCAGTCCAGCGTGTCCTATTTAAAAACGAGAAAAGTCGTTAACTCAATAGACAGAGTAAACGTCCCAATTTCTTGCTAATGTTCTAACTAGCAACCCTTCAGGGTCGTGGTAAGAGCAGACGAAAGCGCGGTTAGAGAAACAATAGTTAGTTATTTCAGGAGGCAGACCGATTGGCCCCGTACACAGCTTTAAGAAGGTGTCAGTCGACTGCTAATAATCACAAAACAACAACAGCAACAACAGCAACACCAGGGCCAATAATAGCCGAAACAGTAGTAGTAGTAGTAGCAGAAGTTGTCCAGTGGCGATTTGTATCGGCTAAATTGGTTCGGCTTGTGGTTTGCGTCGACTTGATGACGCTAGGAATCTGCCCGACCAGCTGACGTACCAGTACCACATTGCGCTATCGCCGACGGATGGCCACCTCTACATCTCCGATCCCGAGATGTACCAGATTGTGCGGGTGCAACTCGACAAGCACATGGAGACCGTCGAGGGAAGCAATACAGCCGACAGCGTTGTCGGCAATGGCAAACGATGCGTTGATCCCGACATTGACCTCTGCGGTGACGGCACCGGTGCCATGGAAGCCAAACTCCACTATCCGAAAGGTAACAAACAGCAACAACACCAGTTAGACACACGTGCACTACTACTCCGTGCACGTCGTGCACGCCCCAGGCTAGGTATCACGTACTGGACCTCTCCTGTACGCGAATGCACCCATAATTCTTCCACCACGCTGAATATGGCAGCCGTAATTTGCATGGAGAGCTTCCCAGAGCATGCCCTTATAAAACATCCATTTTCATTATACATTTTCATAAACTGTACACGAGTGCATGTAAACTTCCAATAAAATACAGTTTTTTAATGTAATACTGAAATTTTGATTTATTATTAAAGTAGATGTATGGATTATGATTAGAACAACCTAGTCGGCTTGGCTGGCACGTCAACATGGTTTAGCCTAATTGTGGCTGGATCTCAGTAATGATGCGTCATTGTCAACGTTACCTTCTTTAAAGCTTCAAAAACACCACAAAATGAAGTCCAGAGGCGCACGATTTTTGCGCACGATCTAGGCGGCCAATTCTGGTCGCCGAAACAGCAAATCATGCGAGAGTTTCATGTGATGTTGTGGCAAGTAACACAGTCCTGCTGGAACTACATATCTTTGAAATTCTTTCCATCCAATTGACAAAAAACTGGATAGTCATTTTCCGTTGCCGCTCACCCTTGACTTTTTGTGCAAAAGGCACCTAATTTAAATTTTCCGTTCTTGAGACAACATGCATATATATATATATATATATATATATATATATATACATATATATATGTATATATGCGTGTAGGAAAATATGCGTTAGATCCGTATTAAATCGCAACGAAACGGATGCATTTTTAGGTCTGGCGTTTTCGGTCGACAACACGCTATATTTCGCCGACGGGCCGCGAATTCGAATGGTGGACAAGCGCGGCGTCATCTACACGGTTATCGGAGGGCCTCGCGGCCGTCACCAGTGGAGGCCTATACCGTGTTCCGGGACGCTACCGATCGAACAGACGAAACTGCGCTGGCCCACAGAACTCGCCATTAATCCAATCGACAATTCGCTGTACTTCATCGACGACCACATGATCATCAAGCTCACCAAGGACAAAAGGTAATAGTTTCCGTCCGAAAACACACTAAAACTGCCTCCTAAACTTTTGTCTCTGCAACGCGTTGAATCTCGTTTAAGTTTTTCATCATTAATGTTTTTAATACATTATGTATATAACACATAGTCCGCTCAGATGTTTAGCTCCTCTAATTTAAAAACTATGAAAACCTCGCAAATATACATCCTTTCAACGGGAAACTGTAGCCTTTCATAAAACTTGTCAAATGACGGACATTCTATGTGAGCTTTAGTATTTTAATCGTTTATAGTATAGGCGTTTGTTTTGTATTTGGGTGATACCTGATAATGTTTTGATATGTTCTAGTATATACCTTCTGTAAAAAATATTCTATTTAGACGAATTCTATCAGGTGTTCTGCTGTTTGAGTTGTTGCTAAATGTTCATTATTAGCTGTTTTTAAGTCTATGTTCTAAATTACAAACATGTGGATGATGAAACATCGTCTCAAACTCAATGTAAATTCAATTTGAATAGTGTCACTTAGACGATTTTCGCATGCTTAGTAGATAATCTATCATTAACAGAGTCATTATCATAAACAGAGTCAATTGCACCTAAATAAAGGGACATTGTGGTGAAATTGACAAAGAAAATAGATGCTACCTGCTGCTATTAGTAATGTGATAGCTGTCGTTTTTTTCTACATTTTTCTCTACTTTTTCTCTACATTGACACACTTTGTCTCGCAGTCCAATTGCCCTCGGCAAGACTCGGCTGGCTTTATCAGCATTGATTAGCACCGTTAGCCGGCCAAACCATACTTAGATCTTTACCATCATCATCGTGTTGTTGTTGTTGTTGTTGCTGATGTAGGGTCACCGCGGTTGTGGGTCAGCCATCATACTGCAAGGAAGGTAAGAGCACGACGAACAGGTACAACAAGAACGCGTCGAAGAGTCTCGGCACGCTCATCTCGTTCGCGTTCGGACCCACCGGCGTCATGTACCTGGCCGAAGTGGACCAGCGCGACAACTACAAGGTGCACGCGCTGAGGCCCGATGGCGAGATGGTACACTTTGCCGGTCGAGAACGGCCCGCTCACTGCATGTGGCTCTGCCCGAAGAACGCCAACACCTCGACGTGCCGCCTCTGCGAGGACAGCGGCAGTAAGCTGGCGGTCGAAACTCGACTGCATGCAATCTCGTCGCTTACCGTGACAAGTGATGGCACCGTTCACATTGCTGATGTGGCCAACTTCAAGGTGAGGTGATGGACCGGCCAGCAAGCGACATGTCGGACAGGACATGGACTGACAAGCTTGATTGAATGAAGTGGCTGATTGATCAGTTGATTCATTGATAGGTAGATATATATATGTAGATAGATAGATAGATAGAAACATATATATATATATATATATATATATATATATATATATATATGTAGATAGATAGAAACACGAAGAAGCGATGTCTAGCAGTTACCGTTCCCTGGGGGTGGGGGGGAGGCGGGTGTTAGTGGGTTTGTGAGTCCCACTCTAGTCACTGGCTGTGGTGACGCATGTACATCACGATTCCCGTAATTCCCCGTATTAATGCTGAGAGGTTTCAGCATTAAAAAAAAGTAGATAGATAGATACGTGAAGGAACAGAAACAAAAGTAGAACTGAAAACAGAAAGGTGGAAAAGAAGGAACGAGTAGATCGCTCAGCTGTAAGACGAGTTAGAAATTGCTCTCTTACTCCACGCTTAATTCTTCTAACTAATTGAACTGGGAGTAACGAGAGAGAGAGAGAGGAATAGAGCATATTGCAAGAGAGAGAGAGGAATAGAGAATATTGCAAGGGAGAGAGGAATAGAGATATAATGCAAGAGATAGAGGGGGTGAGGAGAGAGTAGTCAGCCAATGTAGAAATGTCACCTAACCTAATGTCGAGCGGGGATCGTTTGTTGCCGTGCGGCGTGTTCGTGTGCCATGTGCTGTGTCTCGTGGTGCTCGGGTGCTGCGTGCTTGATGGGGTGATGGCTGCGGCGGCTGCGGCGGCGGCGGCGCTCGCGTAGATCCTCTCGGCCGTACCGTACCTGCCGGAGCCGACGGGCGACAACGAGTACCATGTCGCGTTTCCGGAGAACCACGAGGTGTACGTGTTCAACAAGTACGGCCAGCACATCCTCACGAAGAGCGCGCTCACCGGCAAGACGAAGTACACGTTCCTGTACAACGTGAACACGTCGCTCGGCAAGCTGAGCGCCGTCACCGACGCGTCGGGCAACAAGGTGGCGTTCCTGCGCGACTCGGCCAACAACATGTTCAGCATCGAGACGGCGCGCGGCCACAAGTGCCGCGTGTTCGTCAACAAACAGAAGCAGCTGCTGTCGTTCACGAACGCCGACAACCTGCAGTACAGCTTCGAGTACGAACCGGTCACCGGCCTGCTGCTGTCGCGGCACGACTCGAATGGCATGACGTTCCACTACGTCTACGACGAGAACGGCCGGCTGACGAGCGTCGTCCGCCCGTCGGGCAAGGTGGTCGAACTCGAGTTCGACCTCTCCGATCGGGGTGCGGCCGTATCGGCCAACGACGACAAGTTTACCGACATCGTGATCGTCAAGGGCTTCAGCGTCATCACGACTGCCCGTAAGCGTTCACCGGAAGATTCTTATCGATTGTTGTTGTTGCTGTTGTCCTGATTGTTGTTGTTGTTGCTGTTGTCGTGGTTGCTAATGTGTTTTTTTTATTGTTGTTGTTGTTATCGTTAATATGGCAACTATTTTAATTCCTGCTGCTGCTGCTGTTGTTGTTGCTAGGTACTGTTGTGCTATTGTTTCTGTCGTCGTTACTGTTGTTGCTGCTGCTGCTATTGGCCTGCCAGTGTTTTGAACGACGTGACGTACTTTTAAACCAATAGCAACGCTATCACGAAGGTTTTCATAAAGCTCGGAAAGCAAACAAAAAACGGTGGTTGACTAGTCTCAGAGCTTAAACTGTTATTTCTAGCATTACATCACGAGCTCGTCTGTCTTTTGAACTGTTTTTATATTTAGAGTGAACAAAAACAGTGCAGTAGTTTTAAGCATTTTTAAAATGCAAGCAATGTAAATGGTGGCACAATACTTCAGACTTAACACAATATTGTTTGTCTTCACGTCTTGGGTTCACCGGCGTTCTTATCATAAGCATCTGCTACTCAAATGAACGCAAACAGTTGCATAATGTATGCGATTTCGCTTCCTGTAAATGTTGATACATTTCATACGTTGTAAAAATAGGCAACGGAAATTGTGGCGTAGCAAAGTTCGTATGTCTAATGCTATGTAAAATTAGAAATTATAATCTTTGCGCACGTTTAAATAGTTCTGGCTTGTTTGAGTATCGTCTAAACTAGGCGCCCTTTCGAAAAAGTACTCAGCTAGACGCAAAGCGGAACAAGTTCCAGCCAAAACGTTAAGGTTCGAGTGCAGGGCCCCTTGTTACTCTTAGTTGGCCTCTCTCTACCTGTCCGTACCCTGTCCGTTCTTATTATTTGTTTGCTGATAGACGACATTTCACTACTACTAATGCAAAACACTACAGCGGACGACAGCCGCCGACATTGGGTTAACGATCCAGGTGTTGTCCTATGTACGCATGTGGATGTGTGTCGGCCTCTAAGTGCGGGGTTGTACGGATGTGTTAGCATGCACGTAACTGTTGTGTATTATGAGTGTACACCGTGTAAGTTAGTTGCGTCGCCGCCGTCGTCGTGGTCGACCAATCTAGTGTAAGGACGTGTCGAACTTGTACTTGCGGGGGGGGGAGGGGGGAGGTGGAGGAGGCCAAACAGCTAGTACGCATGCGCCGCCGAATGCGTACTCAGCTACCGCCTGTGTTAACGGCGGTGGCCACGGTAGAGCCGCTGGGCGTTTGGCTTTGGGTTGTCGGCGCTGGCCGCCTCGTCGGCCTATGTACATACAGACGAGCGGTGGTATGTATGACCGTGCCAAGGCTGACAGTTGCCCTCGGGGGTAGCCGGCTACTGGCCTGCTAGTCCGCCTGCCGACGCCTCGTGGTGTCTGCCCGTTTGCCGCTATTCTTCGACGACGGTGGCGGCGGGGGCGACAACAGGGGCGTTAACGCCGACCTAATGCAACACCCCCATTCAACGACCCGCTTTGGCAACCATCTTCTCTCCCGATGTCTGCCCGTCTACCGGTCATCGCGTCAACTATCTAACTTTCATGTCTTTCATGGTGAAGACGACGACGACGACGAAAGCAGAGACAATAGTAACAACAATTGTCACAGCAGCAAGAGGCGGTTGCGGGAGCAGCAGAAACAACCACACAAACACGAGAACCTGGAGTGTGTAGTGGGCCGCGCGTATTAGGTGGACAATTGGGGATGGAACCCAGCCGACCGCACTTGCCATTTGGGGGCAGCTTGCTTGGTCAGGAGAGCTTGCTGGGGCTTCTGACGAACCTCCGCCGACAAGCGTTATCGCCAACACCCTTATCGTCGCGACCGCCTGGTCGTGGACTATATTGTTGTTGTTGTCGTCGTCGTCGTCGTCATCATCATCCTTCTTGACTACGTTCCACTATTGCGTTGGAATCGCTGCTGTTGGCGCTGGTTACGCTGATGCCGAGCGGCAGCGACGAGAAAAAGACGTTATTGCCTCAGGCAGCAAAGTTGAACTCAAGTGAAAGATGTATACGCAGCGAGCTTGTTGTTGGCTGATCACACGGAAGACCGGCTGGCCACAGAAGAAGATGGTGCGTGCTGTGACGGCGGCGGCGTGTGGAGACTGCCCACGCTATTGCGGCTGCTGGACCGACAACGGACAAAGCCGATAGCTTGAAGGCGCCATAGTGAGGCATTGGCAAAGGAAGGAACTTAAGGATGCCTCAGGACATAGGCGGGTGGCAGGATGGCAGCATATAAACTCGCAAGAACAGCTACAGCAACGACAACAGAAGGGCTGCTACGCCAGATGCTGCTACCTTTGTCAACGTCGTTGCTGTCGTTGTTGTTGTTGCTGTCATGCCCCTGCGCGTATCTATCAGCGTTTGTTCCTCTGTATGTTTACGTTTGCCGGCGTGCCTGCTAGAAGACCGAGCACAGGAGGAGGAGGAGGTGAAGGCGGTTTCTATCCTCCGAGTTTGCGCCCCGCCCTCGCGCGAAGCGCCTTATCTCCACGAAGAGCACGTCATCACTCTGAAGTGCACTCGAGCCATCGACGCTGACAAGTTGTCGTTGGCTAGCGGCTGCCTGATGCTGATGCTACTGCTGTAGTTCTCCCCTTTTTCCGTTTCGTCCCCTGCCGCCCTTTGCCGCTGCAAGAGCCGCCACTACCACCCCACAATGTCTACTACCGCAACTGCTGCGACCGCGACGACTGACGCTGAAGCTACTTGCACCACCCCCGCCACTTCGAATCGAAGTAATGAACGATGCCCTCGCCGCCTGATCCTGTTTGCGGCCGTCGTGCATCATCGCCGTGGCATCATCGTCTCGATGTTGATCCTTCTTCATTCTCACCACCATCTTAAGCACTCGTCGCCATTATAAGTAATATCGACCCTCGTCGTCGTTGGGTGATAGGATCGGCCGTGCTACTGTCGCTAATCTGAATGTTGTTGTTATGATTGTTGTTTATCATTTAGTCATTACAATTGTGAGCTCGTATTACAATACGCACGTTTAAGCCAGATTCATCATGCTCTGTTTGCTTCCTGTCAATTCATAGCTTCTATGATAGAAACCACGTTCGCTCTAGAAACGGGCAAAAACATTATTGTTATTGTTGTTGTTGTTGTTGTTGTTTGTGATCCCGTTCAAATCGCTCGGCTACGGTCACAGTGAGCATCGTCTACGCTAGCGTGGCATTGCGCCAATTTACACTGCTCATGACACGCTTGTTGAAGATGTTGAAGTTTGTGGTGTGCTACGATATGTGGTACACATATGTGTATATGCTACGTTGCTACATTATAAGGGTTACTATATTGTAAATATAACCGAATCATACACGCAGTGCATTTGTAAAGCGGTTTTATATATATATATATAATCAAAAGATGCACGAAAAACAATTAACGACTACTTGCTACTGGTAATCAAAGATGTCAGACAACGGGCAGTACTCAGACTATAGTTGTGCACATCAGAGACGACGCGTGTTTTATTTGCACGACGCATTTTAGCTAACCTTTATACTGTACTATGAATTGCTGACGTCATTTAATCTGTCTGCTAACGCCGCAGATGGTACGAGCTTGGAGTCGCGAATGCATCAGGACGGCGCAATTGAAATACGGGCCCCATGGAAGACCTCCGCCCTCTGGGAAGCGGCCACCCATAAAGTACTTACGCAGCTGTTACCGGTCCAGGCAGGCATGTTCCCCATTCCGGTGAAGCAGACCATCTATACTGAGACCGAAGGCGAGACTGGTATCAGCAATTCGCTTGAGTGGAAGTACGATGTCAAGTACAACCGCCGGGAGCATCGAGGGGACTCTACCACGCCTGCCACTGTTTCCGCAGTGGAGCGAACGTTGCTGGTAAGTGATCGGCGGCAGTATGCTTTGTAGGACCTTTGTGCTTGTTCGCAGAGCTCGAGCGTGTAGCAGCTAGGCTGCTGCTGCCGTCATCCGCACGCGATTTGGGTTGTCCTTACGCATTGTTGTTGTGTGTGTTATGTTTGCTGATGATTGTTACTCCCTTTTTCCCGCAGGTCAACGCGACGCAGTATCTGACGACCGAGTACGATTGGATGGCAGACCGTGAGATGGTGTACAACGCGTCCCGTCGACCATTCCTCGTTATTCAGTACGACACGTTCTCGAGACCGATCCAGTACCTTCCGACCGACACGAAAGTGCCCCTGAACATTCAGTACGATCGTCTTGGCCGGCCCTCGGGCTGGAGTCAGGGCGCGATGCAGGAGAGCTACACGTACGATCGGAGCGGGCTGCTGAGTGAGGTGAAGCTGGCCAACGAGGGTAAGATGCAGTACAGCTACGAAGGCCTCAGCAAGCCGACGAAAGTCAAGATGCCCAGCGGTCGAGAGTACGTCCTCAAGTACGACAAGAACGGCGGACTGGAGAGCGTCACGACGCCGAAGCTCACCATGCACAGCTACGAGGTGCTCGTCTCGATCGGATTCTACAAGCTGCTGTATACGCCTCCCGGAAATCACGGACCGCTGACGGTCTACTACGACGACCGAGGACAGCCCGTGCTCAAGATCTTCCCCGGCGACAACGGCCGCGTGCTGTACCGCTACAACAATCAAAGTCTGCTGGCGGCCGTCGTGTACGGAGGCGGCAAGGTTGTGACCAACTACACGTCAAGCGGATTCGTTCGAAGCGAGGCCTGGATCGAGAATGACGTCGAGGTGAAGTATGACTATTTCTACGACGGCCCGATGCTCACCCAGTGCGTGGCCAAGTTCTACTCGAAATTCCAGCTGACGACGGCTAACGTGCACTATCAGTACGATAACTGGTTCCGGCCAAAGCACATTCGCGCCCGGGTGGGCACGCTACAGTTCGCCGACATCGAGCTGAGCTACGACCAGCAGACGGGCCAGCGAGAGCAGATCGGCCCCTTCCGCGTCTACACGCAAAATCCCAACGACACGATACTGGCGGACGGTGTAGCGACGTTCACCCAGCTCACCGACGGGCTCGGACGAATTCAGCAGCGAGGTCTTCTGATCGCCGACAAAGAGGTGTACAGTCTCGACTGCGTCTACGGAGACAGCAACAATCTGCTGCAGAGCAAGACACTCATGCGCCTGCAGGGCGGCAGCCAGATGCGCACCCAGAACTTCACGTACGACCTGGACAACCAGCTCATTGAGATGGTGGGCAAGGACCGATGGAACTTCCAGTACGACGACAACGGAAACATCGTGACCATGCGCTACATGGGCAACAAGATCGAGATTCTTCATGACGTGGGTGACCGGATTCTCCGCTTTGGCGAAACTCCATTTGTCGTTAATGATCGAGGCTTTGTCGTACAGAGAGGCGAGGAGCGATTCCAGTATAACGTGAAAGGTCAGCTGATCAAGGCACTATCCGGTACGCGTGGCAAGTACGAGGTGAAGTACTTCTACGACGCGCAAAATCGTCTAGCCATGCGCAAAGACCATTTCGGCAACATGACTCAGTTCTTCTATGCCGATTTGACTCGGCCACACCTGGTGACGCACATCTACAATAACGCCGACGGTCGGAGCATGAGCCTAATCTACGACAACAACGACTTTCTCATTCATATCCTGGTCAATAAGGATAACTTCTATGTGGCCACCGACCATAACGGTAGCCCGACGCTCATATTCGACCGCTACGGAGAGGTCGTCAAGGAGGTTCTGAGAGGACCATACGGCCATATCATTTACGATTCGACGCCGACATTTTACGTCCCTGTCGACTTTCAAGGAGGAATCCTTGATCCGCTGACGCTGCTGCTACACATGGGAGACACAGTGTACGATTCCTTAACCGGCAAGTGGATGACGCCTCGGTACGAGAACGTGCTCAATCATGTCAATGACGTACGACATCTCCATCTTTACCAGTTCAACAACAATGACCCCGTGAATCTTCACAAGAAGCAACAAAACAAATATGGTTCGTATCCCTAGCTCTCACAAGTATAGAGTATTGACCTGCTTTGATCCCGTTGATCTGGTCAGTTCTGTACGAAATTGAGAGCACAACTTTTTGTTTCCTTATCACCAGAAATGTTGAAGATCCACGACAGCGTACAAATGTCTGCTTGGGACATTGGCCAGTAAATCAACGACAGATAAATTTGCCCGAACTAGTGCTTACTTCTAACTTGGTACCTATGCATATATGTATATGTATACCTCTTTATGAGGCGCTGTCATTAATGGTTGTTGTATGATTTGTTCGCCATGCGGTTTTCATCCCATCTCTCGGTCGGATCAGACACACCGGACTGGATCGCTAGTCAGGGCATCGACATAACGACGCTCGGTCTGGGACGACCGTCGTCGGTCGTACGGACCGCCAACGGCTTCCATGAGCGGAAAGCAACCGACCGGTTTGATCTGTTGCCGCAACTTCCATCGGTTCCATTGATCTCGGCGTACGCCTGCGCCGTCCGACGCAAGTTGGCCAGCTTCGCCCGCCTGAGCTCGGTCGACCGCTCCCGGGTCAAGCAGGAGGACTTCCTCAGCGCCAACCAGCTGAGCACATTGCACGTTCCCCTCGGATCGGGTAAGCATCGGTCGTTTGCACTGGCAAGCGACTTTGAGTACAAACTGAGTTCTCACTGTTACGGTATATCTGCGAGGTTGACTTATGAGGGCTGTTGCGGGTAAACAGGCGATTAGCTTCGATTGATTGCCTATTGCCACTGCTGCTACGAGTTGTTGTATCATATCTGTGGGCACGCTGTCTCTGTGGGTGTGTGTGAACGTTTATTTCGTCCATTCTGCTGCTTATTTTTGTTCGTTCGTTTTTGCTCTTTCTTTATTTCTTTCCGCGTTGATTCTGTAGATGTGCGCGTGGCGGATGATCTTTGCTTTTAGCGACAAAATTTAGGCCGTTTTGATGATGCCCGCTGGTAGCCCTGCCTGAACTAAGAATCACGGGGATGGTTCTAAAACTAAAACGAAAGGTTTCTCTATGGCTAAACCATTTTAAGTTACTGTTCAAGAATTTTATAATTACTATTGTTGGCATCGCCATGTGTGGTCATTCTGTATAATGCCACTTTGCCAGGGGACATACGCCTGTACCATCACGTTGTCAATTAAAGAAATTAAAGTTGGCTTATCAGAATCAATTGCAGAAAGATGCTTCAGTGTCGTCAAAAACTGGGGAATATGTCTTATTTCAAGCTGAGAATTCGACGTAGATTTATGACACCATGTTCGTACCTTAATGTCATGTAATGTATGGGTCACCAGAGCATTGTTCAGACATACTGAAATGTTCATTCAGTTCAATTGCCATCTTCTGCATAAAGATCAGATAGTTTGTTCTTTTGTTTATATATGTAAGCGAACATTTCAGCCTACATAATACAGCGATTTGTCTATGTAATTATTTATCTTTATTAATGCCAATATTTTATTATTTCCGTTCATTACAATTAGTGTCAAGCCATTATTTGACTAGATGGAAACCGGCAGATAATAGATTGAAATTCCATTTTGTAAAGTATCTGATGAATGCCTGCTACTTCCGATGCTAAGAAACATGCACACGTTAGCAAGTCTAAGCGCAATTAATGTAGGGCTATTCTATAGTAGCTTGCTATCCTATTCTACAATCATATCAAGTATTCTTCGGCCTGTATTGTGAGAAGGCCTGTCACTACAAAGCAGCGTTAAGGGCGCTGGGCTTCAAAAACAATTTGCGAGGATATCATACGTGGGTCGTTCATTAAGTAACCAAAAAATAACATTTGTTCTGAATTTTATTTTGTATCGTACTTTCCTCGAAGCTGAGCAAACACAGTTCAGGGGTATGCCTATTTCGGCAAGATAGACAGTCTCGGTCTCTTAAAATACTCATTCAGATCGGCAAGGACTTCTTTACCGGACAAAAATGTCTTTCCCCGAGCCGCAGGTTTGGGAATAGGAAAAAGCCACATGGATGTGAAGGTGTGAGTCGGAGCATTGTACTGTTGAGATATGCCATATATTTACCCTTACAAATATTAGCCAAGGTATAGCATACACATACTGGACCTATCCGGGCTTTCTCCAGGCGTCTCGCTTGCAGCTCTTCGTGAAAATGGTTCAGACGTGTGGCATGATATGCTCCTGTGACTGCTGGACCCTTCCGTATTATACAAGAAAGAAAATATCTTGAGAATTCCTAAGCACAGTGGCTACCGCTTTTTCAGGCTACTACCTTTCCGGTCGACAAAACGGTCTTGGCCTTATTGGGCGCACTCTCACCACATGGTGTTCACTGTTTTATGTGCGGAGTTTTGATCGATAGTCAGCAATCGCGACACTCACCTTGCACACAGCTTTTTCATCTCTACTTGTTTGTGCAACATATTACGAACCCGACCAATTAAGATATGTAGCTACGGTCTCAGCTATCTCACGCCCTTCATTCGGCGATACTTCGTGATGATACGATGCTCGTCAACGATTTAACCATTTCTGGCATAGTGACCTCGAATGAACACATACCAAATTTGCGGTTGTTATTGTTGTTGACAACCCGAATTTTGACAGCCTCAAAATCGTCTTGTTCATTGTTCGTTCGCAATGAGCATGCTGTTACGGTATCGCTGCTACAGCACTTCAATGATAGCGTCGCTTCAGACGCTTCCGTCCGACTTTACCTTGCACTCGCTGATCAACATAATCATGGCTGCAGTGGTAAAAGTGGTACGTGCCCCGCTGAAGAGTTAGTTCTTTTCCATGTTAGGCGTATGAAAGGTGAGCGCGCCTCATAACAACGACCAACACCATCATCCTCACCACCGCCACCATGATCACCATCGTCATCATCATCATCGTCGATATCGTACCGATAGTAATAATAAATTGGACTGCAGAGCAGAGGGGGCATCTACTTTCCTATCCAGATCCCCTCCACTCCTCGCTTTTCCGCTCGTCTCAATTTAGGTGAGGCGCCGGAACGCCTAACCCGTGCCAATTTGTTCGAACTGTTGGTTTTGTTCGAACTCGTCGCTACGAACACATAGGCAGGGAACCGTAGGCAGGGAACAATGCTCCTCTTCATAGTAATGAGGTGCTGAAGGAGGTGCGGCTTTGCCTTTTCGTTCATTTGATGCCTTCATCTGTGCGCAGTCCTCTATGTCGACCGAGAACAAGACACCACACAGCTCTCTCACACCCCCTTGCTTTCGCGAGGTGCCACTGCGCACTTGAGAATGCCAGTGTTATTGATTGTTATGGATATATCGTTCTGCCAAATGAAAGATGAACAATGTAGCCTCGTTGGTTTCGTTCACTGAGAGGGAACATTGCGAGTGACACTATAGCAGGCGGTCCTCTGTTGCTAACTAATTAACAGAAATACACACATGAGGGCTCCAATTCGTGCATTTTGTTCAACCCTTTAAGGTCTTTATAAGGGCGAGTGTTGTTGTTCGAGTTAAATCAGTGTTGCCGTCTATATGGGTGTATACATACACAAATATATATTTTTTCTTATGGCGCATAGTCCTTAAGGGAATAGGTTATAGAAATAAGGACAGCATGGAAAAATCTCTACTACGCAGTATGTCAAGGGAAGGGTAATGGGAAACGCGCATCGTTATAAAGTAACCTTCGTTAAGTAGTCTTTCATTGTGGAGGTTATATATATATATATATATATATAATATATATATATGATTTCAGACGTTACCCCTAAGATAAGGTATCATACAACAGATAAAGGAAAATACAACTTGGTTGGTGTAGACTGGTCGACTGAACAACCTTGAACGGGAATTTGTGTTCAATCAAACAATGCGACCTAATTGTATCTTCTATTGACTGAAAACGTACGATCTGGCCTGAAATTTCATACTGTTAGTACGGTTGTCTTTCTTGTTACTGCTGGCACTGCGGGCATCGTTGTTCAACGGTGGCTCTATCGCAGATCTATCAGATCCAGCAGTTGGGCACAGGCGAGGCACAGTTTGTCAGTTCGTAGGGAAGGAGGTTCGCTTCAACACCCGCTCCGACCCTGGCTGAAGGGTCGGAGCGGGTGTTGGAGCGGGAAGCAAAACCAGGCGAGACGAAACGTATCGAAGCAGCCAAAACGATTTCCAGTACGTGTAGCATGCTGTCGTCGTCGTAGTCGTCGTTGTCGTCGTCAGCGTCAACGTCCAAGCTCAATTTTCTGCTTTCCAGGCATCACCATCTCGCAGGCGGACGGCCGCGCGAGGGTGCGGGCCGTCGACAAGGCGAACCAGATCAATCGGGACGTCTTCACGGCGGTGTTCAACAACACGCAGCTGGTCGACGTGCACCTCGTCATGCACGGCCTCGACGTGTTCTACTTCGTCAAGGACGCCACGTGGAAGTTCGACGACGACCTCACCCAGCTGCAGCGGCTGGGCAGCTCGATCAACGTCACGCACCACAGCGATCACGCCAACCAGTACTCGGACATTCGCGTGCACACGCACCACGCCGTGCTGAGCATTCGCTACGGCGCTCAGATGGCCAAAGAACAGCAGCGCATCCTGCGGCACGCCAAAAAGCACGCCGTTAGCCAGCGGTGGGCGCAGGAACGCGAACTGCTCAGCCGCGACCACGGGTCGGGCGGACGCCAGTCGGGCGTCGAGTGGACGGACAAAGAGAAGGACGACATCATCCGCACCGGGTCGGCGCCCGGCTACCGCGGCGACTACTACCATGACGTCGCCGTCTACCCGGAACTGGCCGACGATCCGGCCAACATTGTACTGCATCGGAACAACTTCAAACAGCGCGACGGCCACGACGAGGTGTGATGAGACTTAGGCGGCCCATGCCATGTAAATCACGCCACCCATGCAACAAGAACAACAATGCCAGTATTAGCAACAACAACAACAACGCCTGTATTAGCAACACCAACAATTGACAGAAACAGTTGCGGCGATCAAGTTATCACACACCAACAGTGAATAGTTAAAACAATGAATTGCTCGAAATTACGATACACGAAACAAACCATTACGACGACGACGACGACGACAACAAGAACAAACGTTGGACGACAAGCCAGCCGATTGCTATTGCTTGGACTTGCGCGGTGGTGTCGCTCTAGTAAAGTTTGTGGGAGACGAGAGGAGAGCTCTACGTACGGGTCAGTACAATCACTGATGTTTCGTCTTATACGTAGTCGCCGTACCATTGCCGCCGCATTGAGCAGCAATAGTGGTTGGTGCCGACCGTGGTGGGCCGTCCGGCCCTCCGTCGACGATATGAAACGTTGACAGCCACGTTGTCGTGCAGCACAGGATAAGGTTCGTCACAGCTTACTGGTGAACATGGCCAATACATTCCCTGAGATTTCGCCGCCGGTAAATCAACTAACTGACTAGCCGCTTTGGCGGTTAATAACTAACGAGAGAGAGAGAGAGAGAGAGACAGAAAGATAGAGAGAAATAGAGAGAGAGAAAGATGATAGGTGGATGGTTGGCAGTAGCATCCATGGTTGATGATCGCTGTTAAGAGTCCGTTGCTTTTTGAAACGCACGGAACGACGTGATTAGACAATAGAAGAAGGGAAGCAAGCTCCCCAGCACCTCAGCATCATTTGATTGATCAGCGATTTGATTGATGGCTGCTAAATGGATGATGGATGGACGACCAATGTTCGAGCGGTCATCGAGCATCTCATGATGATCATACTCAATTATGAGCGTGTCTGCTGCTACCGCCTCCTCGTCGGCCTGTGGCCGTGTCTATTTAATACAGTCCAGTCCACAGTGAAGCCAAACAAGTTGTGCGTGGCGTCAATGGCGTGGCGGCGTACACGTATTGCCCTCCCTCGTATAAGCTGAACATATTTGGCTTTTATGTATGTGTACATACATATTGTGTATACCGTCTTGTGATTAATGCTAGTAGATAGCTAAAGCGAGAGTGTTATTGCGAATATTATTACTATTATTATTATTATTATTATTATTATTATTATTATTATTATTATTATTATTATTATTATTATTATTATTAATATTTGTATTTCTATTATTACGATTACTACTTCTACTGCTGCTGCTGCCGCTGCCTATATGGCGACTTGTATTGCTAGTAGTAACTGTGTGTGTGTGTGTGTGTAGTTTCAAGGTACGACGACGAAGACGAACTAGGAAGCCGTATGTGTACATAGATGTATTGAAAGAGAGATATATAGATAGATAGATATAAGTATCTCATGCCTTGTTCGCGTACAGAGTGGATAGAAACTATGACGACTTTGATGATGATACTTATCATGATGCTGATGATGATGATGATGGGGGTATTTGGGCAGCACGCACAGTGTAGGTAGCAACGGGTGTTGATAATCGTGTTACCGGTGGGCGTCCCTACCTCCCCCTCCATCATTGTCCGGTGTAGATGTTTAGGCGTTGGAACGATTCGTTGCTCTTGACGTTTCAGCCGCTCCTCCTGTTGTTGATGAAGGAGGCGTTCGCAGCCCAAACCAAAGACTTGTATAGGGGAGCACCACGCGCCACTCGGGGTGGTGATTGTGGTTCGACTTGCCATATCTGTACCATACATTTCGTATATATACATACATATATGCGTCATACCGGGGGTACTACACTATTCGCATTGAAAGGCGCATATACATACACACACAGAGACACACTAGCTAACAACGGCGCCATATACAGACCTCGTATACAGATCATGCCGCCATGTGTACAGACTATTTTGTAAATCGTGGTGATCGTGACCGTGAAGAATTATTCACCGTGACGTGACCACAAGCGTGCGGCGAAAGCTTACGAGCGGCGGGGGGTGGAAGCTGCTGCTGCAGCGGGATGGTTTTGTGGCTCTCTCTCTTGATAAACGCGTGACGGCTGGCGGCCGCCCGGAGGAGGAGACTGGGGCTAGTCTCGCCGCTGGAGGGTTAAGCATAGTTACATGAACTCACCTGGTCATTCGTTAGTTCGTTCGTTGACTCCTTTGCTCCTCGCTCGTTACCACGCTCGTTAGTGCTACTAGTTAGTCCAGTTAAGTAAGTGACGGCGGCGGCGGCGTCGGCGTCGATCGCTTGCAGCGGTCCCGACCAGCGCTGCTTGCACATCGAGCATTTTAGCGGAAAGCCAGGGGTGTTGCTAGATGATGGCTAATTAGCAAACGACGCCGATACCCCCTCTTCAGTTTCCGTGCCCGTCCCCGGCTGCTAGAGCGGGAGAAGTGGGTGGGAGGGAGTCATGAGGGGTAGCAAGGGCGAAGAAGGGGGAAGCGAGGTCCAAGGAGGGGGGAAACACATGTGTCTTTAAGTCGCAATTTACTCATTCCCGTCCGCACGCACGTCGGGTGGCCGTCGTTGTCGGGAGACCACCAGAAGAGTACGAGATCGTGAGAAGAGTAAATATACACACACGTACGCACATGCAGTGATGTGCGCTTGGAGCAAGACCGCGCGTTGTTGTAGCATATAGAGAAAAAGAAAGAAACTCTGCGACTATACGCAGGTGCGCAGGGGGCATGGAGGTGATATAGCGAAAGTAGTGGATATAAATAGTGGCAGAGAGAGGAAGAGCGATAGGGAAAGAGAGGGGGGAAGGAGGAAAACGAGAGAGATATAGTTGGAAGCAAGGCTGTGGAATTATAAGGCCGAAGGTATCGAAGAGTAGTAGTGTAAGGAAACGGAGATAGGTTTGAGAAAGGGACGCGAAGAGATATAGAACGAGAGATACAAACAGAACGCGATCTGAAAGGCTAATGCTATTGGGTAAAGCCATATATATAAATATATACACAGATACAGAGCGTTGTTTATTTCCTTGATTATTTCTTTTCAATATATATATATATATATATATATATATATATATGTGTGTGTGTGTGCGTGTGAGATGTGGGAAAAGGATTAGAAGCCCTGCTTGGTCAGCGGGGATGTACATAGCGTTGTCAATGAGGTCATTCTACCGCGCTAGTAATCTCACGTGTTGAATTCCTTTCCCTCGAACGGCCTCGTGTCCTATCTTCGTACCCTGACGATGGCCCTTAAACCAGAGACAACCTTAAGTCTTATTCAACAGCAGCCAACACTTTTTTGACCTGGCCATGCACACGGCTACGAGTAGCTAGAAGATGGCTAGCTTACGAACAGCTGTCTGTGCAAATCGTGTCTTCTGTTACTGGTCGGAAGCAACACATCACACGATTCACCCCGAGTGGATTGCTGCAGCCTCCGCCGTTTTCGCTGCCCAAAACTTCTCATTCCCCCACTCCAAGCAAACCCTAGTAAAATGGTTATTAATAATAAGAGATTATTATGGTGGCGATTATGATAATGATTGTAACGACGGTAACAATAATAATAATACTATTTATTATTATTATTATTGCTACGATAGAGTCGATTTGATGATCCAAAGCAGAGATTCACGGTATATAATAGCGATGATTATGGTGATGATGATGTTTGTCACGGTGATCGTGACACTGAAGCCACAGAAGAGACTGGAGAGGTAAACTACAATTGATATTAAGAATAGGGGGAAATGTGTGCAAAGGTGACACACACACATATATAGAGAGGGAAAGCGAGAGAAGTGAAAAAGATAAAGAAAATATTGATGATAATAAAATATATCCATTTCATTTTGTAATGTATTCACGGCGTCTTTCTTAATATGTATATATACACAAGGTATTAAGAAATTTCTTAAAATCGATAATAAAAATTGTAGAGCTCGTTAAAGCAAATATTTGTACTAATGGAACATGGTCTCTAAGATGTCTAGTTTCGGAGTGAGAGTTAAATTAATACAATGTTGTGACAATGGTGTTTTTGCCCGACGCTAAGCAGAAAATGCAACATAGTCGTTTAGAAAAGAATTTGCAAATGTAAAGTTTTTTTTAGCATGTCCATCCACTTTTATCGTCCCTGTAAAACACGTTCGTACTCTAAACGTGCTTTTGCAGGAAGAGAGAAAAGTATCTTATCGATCTTACACTGAAGACACGATTCAATGGCCTTGCCATTAGGCTAGATGCATACGCACATGAAAGTTCGACGACGTTTCTTTACACAAACTCGATCGAGATGACAGCATTCTCATCACAAAGCATTTTACAATTCCCACCAGTTCGACTTTGCCCATAGGGATTTAGGCGGAGTTTTCGTATGCAAATAAACGGCTTACCTAATGCACGATGCACTATGTATGGTTTCCTCGGCGGGCTTCTATCACAGCACCGAATTGCGGCATTTAGACGTCTGCGCATTGCGGGATTGCATCGCTTGCGTCTGCCTACGCTTGTATTAAAGCCTTTGAATAGAAAACCTGTGAAGTTCCGCGGGGCGTCGCGACACATCTCCTCCTTTGGCTTTGACAGCTGCGCACGAATTTGTCTTTCTATCTATCCCTTGCCAAAAAATTGCGCTGTCTTCTTATGTAGAAATGTCCTCCTGCCTATTCTAAGTCATCTATGTGTAAGTTTAACATTTTCTTAGAAAAAAAACTAGTCTTATACAGCCGAACGACGCCTAAGCTAAATATATCGCCATGTTATAAAATGTGATTCATTCCGAAAAAAATGTATTGCTGTTTTTGAAAGAAGCGCTAGTGAGTATTAGTATATTGCCGATTCCCCAAAACGGAGACTTCTATGACGAGAAAACTAATGGCTGGTGGCAGTACTAACAATAGCTGTTGCTAGTACAGCCACCAATGTAGCATCGCTCTAATATGGCAATGTCACCGAGGCTACGCATTTACGTGCAGCGTGCAGGTTTGCCGGCTACGATCATTACTTAGACGGTTACACACCTTGCTCGCCTTCATGTACAAAGATCTAATTTGAACCCTATGCTACTACTACTTGTCGATAGATGGATTTTTTGGAGGAAGCTTAGGGTTTAAAATTAAGCAAAGATACTCGTATACATGTATTTAATATATACCCTTGTTATATTGTATTTATAAGCGTATGTATGGGTTAAAAAATAATTTAAAAATATATATATATATATATATATAGAGTGAAAGTATAATGAGGTTTCAGGTGGATGAATATGTCACTCCGAGTGTTCCGAGTCACGCCACTAGTGATTGGAATTATTTCTTCTACTACTACCGCGCGTAAAGAAAAAGGTGGAACTCTAATTTAGGATAATCGTGCACATACTAGCAATACGTTCATAGAAATTTAAAAAAATATTACATAAGGACCGATACAGCATGTTTAGTTTTGTCGGGCGAAATATCGTATGACGTTTATGTATATATATATATATACTACCGTGTGTATGTTTATTCATGAGTATACAGCAGTGACTCGGGTTAGGCAAACTCGTGCTCCGAAAGTGGTGGTACCATATCTTAACGAGATTTGTGATGACATTGCGAGGATCGTTGGGGAGGGATGGAGGAGCCTCGCTTTCCGCAAAACGGCGAAGTTATTGTAGTGGTGACGACAAAGCGAGCTTGTTATGAGGTAGGTAAAGTCAGGATGTCCTCAAACATAAGCGGAAGACGATCCACCGTCAGAAGATAGAAGTGTGAATCTCGTCTAGAACACAGGCGTTATTGCTTGGACCAATTCGCCTCTAGCTGTATGGCTCCAAAACGCAAATATCGGAGATGTGGTTTTTTGGAGCATCTCAGAAAGGGTTGCAATGATTAGGCCCACTGTCGCTTGTGCACTGGGAGCACGAGGCAATGTGTGGAGTATCGAAGCGCAGCTTGTCCATCGTAAATAGTGACCTGAAAAAAACCCAGCCTTGAAATGAAACACAAGAGACATGTGCGGGCGGCATCGACCAGTACGGCTGCTCCGTCGACTGATGCCCGGCTTTTCGCCTTTTTTTTTGGCTTCGTATAAAGCGTCATTGGTCATGATGGTGGTAATGATTATTTCTTATATTCTAGAGGTCGTACAAGCGTCGGCGGTTTCCTGTGCCACCGGGAAACTGATCTACGCATTATTCTCCGGACTCCTAATGCAACTACAGGTATGGAACTGACCAATTAAACAGAACTTCCAAGCTTCAGGGTTTGTTATATATTTGTTTTTTATTTATTGTGTTTGTTACTTTGCCAATGCATTAAGTCTTATTATTATTAATATTATTATTACGCTATGCATAACCGCACGTCGGCAGACCTAGCAAACTGGGCAATGTACGCGAACGCTTATGACGGTTCAATTCAACTTGAGACTCGCAAACCCACTAATCCCGGATTTCTCGCCGTTCTCCTTCAATCAGCTATATCCCTGGCTATCATCCCACATGTTCAATTCAATCTAATGCTAGCCCATTGTACCAACCCAAGAGCTGCGGGGGAAACGAAGTTTGCTTACCTTGCTACACTGTAATTTTCAGAGTGCAAAATCAGGCATTCCGCTACTCCACCTGTTTAGGACTTTAATGTATGATGTGCTTATTTTCACTGAAACTTAAGCCACTGAACCGCTCGTAGCCCTGGTTCGCACTCAAGAGAATGTTTCGAATTACAATTGGATGAACCTGATAGGAGCAATCAGGCGGGTGGTTTGTGAATATGTGCCAGGCTCCTCTGCATCAAAACACTATGCAATAAGAAAACTGTGATGTACTCACAGGACACAATGCCAATATAGTTCAGCCACTCTGTTTTAAGTTGCATAAAAATGTCTCGCGAATGGCGCCATTTCAGTTATCTAAAGAGAATGTATTATCAAGGTCATCCCGAAGGGAAAGTGTGATCTCCTGGGTCTGTCCCATAAAATAATTGTAAAGAGGTGTTGCGTGTACAAATTGTTGTGCAATCTAAAAGTCCGAAAGTGCGTAAATCAGACGGTTGCACGTGTTGCGGGCTGACCCTTTTGAGGAAGCTTCCTTTCTTCTTATTGAGATCTTTCAATTGTCCGATAGTGAAGTCATCGAAAATGTGTCGAAATCGAAATCGAAATCGATGTAATGTTGTATGTAAAGTATGAAGCGACTGAGGGCCACCTTGATGTTGAACAGGGCTAACGCAGTCGCCCAAGACAACTTCTGAGGATTCGAGATCGTTGACTGTATGCAGTGCAGTTAGCCGACGCGTTTCTCTCTTCTTCTACTCTTCTTGCTGTAATCTTGCTGGAAACAAAGTTGCCTCTGTTTTAGACAAAATCCGCCACATGCGCAGTGCTCATAGACACTGCCGGCTCAAGGAGATAGCGTTGCTCAGTTACTCTTCTCCGTTCTCCAGAGTGATTTTCCAGAATTGACCAAAGATCTCGACAACACCGTCGGCGTGTATGCGGACGACATCGTGCTACGTTAAGGCTACGGAGGAATTTTCAGGCCGCTCTGAACACCCTACGAGCGACTCCGCGTCAACAACCAGCGCTTAGCATTTACGCTGTAAAGACAGAAGCAATCGAGTTCCGCGTAGGGCGGCGACTAGCCAACCACGATCGGCTTCGGATCCAAAACTGCTCAATAGAGTACGTGAGCCGTTTCTGTCTGAGTGTTGACTTCACTGTCAAAGGAACAGCATTTGGAACTCATATCGCCAGGCGCATCGCTAACAGCACTATGTCAACGATCTCAAATCTCCAAAAGTTGTCCTTGACGACTGCGTTAGCCCTGTTCAGCATTAAGGTGGCCCTCAGTCACTTCATACTTTACATACAACATTACATTGGTTTAAGACGACTTCACTATCAGACTACAACTGAAAGATCTCAGTGAGGCCAAAGTAAGCTTCCTCAAAAGGGTCACCCCGCAACTAGAGCAACCGTCTGACTTACGCACTTTCGGGCACCCTGCAATTGAACGAAGATCTAGTGTCACGTTTTCTTATGAATCTTTCCCCTATTCTTCAGGTGTTCAGGTCGGGCATCTTAGGGTAGAAATAACAAGTATCCAGCGATTTCTACAATATGCAGGCGATGAGGTCAGCTCTTCAAGAGCCCCATCACCTGGTCACATGATATGCTGTTCATAGACTCCACCATAAGCTCTGTACATGCCAGAATTTGCATGCACCGTAAGAGACTTATAGTTTTTTTTAGAGTTTTTAGAACTTATTACTCCTGCACACACACAAGGCTGTGTATGCAACATTTGCGCTGATGGGTGTATTCTGTATTATTTTGATACTTGCTGAGAGCCGCTTTCGTCAGGTAGCTGGCTCGATTTTACGCTTCTAACTGAAGTAATGTAAACTTGTCTTATATTATACAAGTGTGTGAAATAAATAATAATTATCAATACCCTCGAGCCTGTCGAAAGCGACGCCGTCGATGCTAGGGAAATTAGACGATTTTTTTCAGTAATGTCAGTTGCTCATTCGATCGTTTGCCGTCCTTCTAACTGTACAGTTCTAGTTAAAGGGGTGCCTCTCTACGCAGTATTTGTCAGGCCAGCCATTGACACAGCGTCGCGCGCAATTAATCCTGATAGCTGACTTGTAAGGGGGCTCCCACAAACTAAGGTAATGCTCAGGGCAAAAACGTTCTCGATGAAGAAGCTGCGAATAGCCCCTATCGGACAAACTACAGATGCCGGCCTACACAATAGTTTAAGCCCGCTACTATACTCAGTATTAGAGAGAGGTACCGGGGTGCAGACACGGTACCCACAAGTACACACGCTTATATGCGCAGTTAAATTAACACCATATTTCTGCACTCGTTTTCATCTGCAGCAATCGCTGGCCAAATTGCAGGTGTGGGCCGACTGCAGTTCCCTAGAGATCGATTATATTATAATAAATATATTAACGACGTTCTGTTCTACGAGTTGCCGGTGGGCAATGAAGTCGAAAGCCTGGACGCGCTCAAACTATAAAATATGTACACCGGTTATTAGGTTTACCTTATAACCGGTTTTGCAGTCTATGACTTAATATGTACGTGCGAGAAATTGAACAAAATGTCTTTCGAGTCTAGGTGTGGACTTTGCGCAAAGTTATATTTATATATATATATATTGGGTTGTACCATAAGTCCGGCCGGGTAATTGCGTGCGCCGCACTGCGCAGACCCGGGAGAAAACGAGAACTGTTAGAAGACGGATGTTTATTTACATGGCGCTAATAGCAGACCTGCGCTGTATTATACCGTGGAATTCGTTCGAATATCTAACTTACGCGAACTGTAACGCTCGAGTGAAGATGGGGCAGACTTAAATGTGCATTTTCGTCATATAATGCTATTTTATTTCCGGAAAAGAAAGAATGCAACTTAAATCGTGTCTAAGATATGTAACGAAAATGGCGGCGAGGCAGTAACAGATAGGACAGTTCGAAAGTGTTTTGTCCCATTTAGGAACGGCGACTTCGACGTTAACGTACGAGACCGACCGGGACGCCCTGTGACAGTGGGTACGGCCGCTTTAACAACAGTGGTCGAACGAAGCCCCACCCCTCGCTGCGCGAGATCGTGGCCATTGTCGACGCACCCCAAGCATCCGTTCAAAAGCATCTCCATGCCGAGGGATTCGTCAGCAAGTTGGATGTATGGGTGCCGCACTCACTCAGCAATTGCCAACATGAGAAGCGTATGCTAGCTTACGATCAGCTCCTAAAAAGAACGAGAATCGCCCTTTTCTCCGCACCATGGTAACAGGGGATGAGAAGTTAATACTCTATAAGAACGCTGTCCGTAGGAAGGCACGGCTTAAAAAGGGTATAAGCCGCAAGCAACTGCCAAGCCCAGACCCCATACAAGGAAAGTGATGTTAAGTTTTTGGTGGCATGCGAAGGAAGGTGATCCATTACGAGCTGTTACAATCAGACGAAACGAGCAATACGATAAAATACTGTCAACAACTGGACAATTTGAAGAGGGTAATTGATCAGAAGCGGCCGTAATTGGCGAACATTCCCCCACGACAACGCACGACCGCACACATCTTTGCTGCACTACCAAGAAGCTAATGGAATTGGGATAGAATATTTTGCCACATTCTGCGTATAGTTCTGATCTTGCTCCATCGGATTATCTGCTTCGGCCCCGCCAAAATTACCTTAATGTCAAAGAATGCAATTCTTTGGAGGGTGTTAAGACGTATATAGACTATTACTTCAGAATCCAGTACGCCACCTTCTGGCGAAATGGAATCATGAGCTTGCCTAAACGTTGGGCTAAGGTAGTTAAACAAAATGGGCAATACAGCATTCATTCAAAGCTTTCCGTTGTAACGACATGTGTCTTCACAAATTGGTGAAAAATACGAGGGGACTTATGGACCAACCTAATACTATACATATGGTGCAATAAATGAATGATGATATATATATATATATATATATATCCTCTAGGAAACATTTAACTGGGTTAACCCGTACACACACATTTTAGAACCTATAGTATTCACGAGCCGCACAATAGATAAACAAGATATATACCACAACTCATTGTGGTATATATCATGACACCCATCACGATGTTAATGCATATTTAATATGGATGAATATTTTACGACCTTCAGTGTTCTCGTTTTAGTCTTCAAGTGGTGACTTCCCACTACGTATTCTCGAGCGAGACACGTGAGAGCGCCAGGCCCAGCGCTCGATATAGTAAGTTTTGAACTATGATCGTTTGTTTCTTTTTTCTGTATTTGTGGTACGCAGTTGTTTAATGTTTTTCGAGGGCGAAAAGCCAAGTACGAGATCTGATCCTGAAACACCACGACAACAACAATAACAACTGCAACAATAGCAGCAACGACAACGACAATAACAACAAGGACAAACGTGGAGGGTTGTAAGGGTGTCGTCATAGCTGGGCTGCTGAATGCCAACGTGGCAAGAATGTACGCCGTTTCTTCTCAGCCGTATCGCTTGCTCGGCTCAATGCAATCCTCGGAGGTTGGGAAGCGGGACGAGGAAAGACGACGACGACGACGGCCGAGTTGAGGCGGAGGGGCGCCGCAACTTTTGTGGAAAATGGCCGGAAAGTAACGACACATTTTAAGCGTGCACGCGCACGAGGCTGGGAGATGAGACAGAGAGAGAGGGAACGAAAGAATGAGAGGAAACGAGGAAGACGAGGTGAAGCACTGAGAGATCTGCAGGGCTGATGTGAAGATGGGTCGCATTTATGGCAGACATGGTCTAAATAGGCGTTGTCCTTCATCCGTGCCTACGCAAGGCGTGCTGCTGCTGTTGCTGCTGCTGGCACGGCGATAGCGTTCTACAGACTCATGCTGCTACGTGCATGCATGTGTTTGCGAACACAAGCCTGACTCGTCGGCCTTACTGTGTGTCCGTGTAATGGTGTCTGTGTGCAGGCTTTAGTGGATGCGTGAGTGGTTTGTTGGTGGTGCCCCGGCCAAAATAGAAGTTTAGCTGAGAGCGAAAGCGCGATAGAATGAGTGAGGCAGAACACAAGTTAGCGAGCAATCGAGAGCAGAAAGGAAACGAGAGAAGGACGAGAATATAACTCAACGACATGGACGATGACGACGACGACGATGTCGATGGGCTACGGCACGTCGGGAATGAGCCTGTAGAGGGCGGAGACACCGTCTTTGAACGGTGAAAAGGAGAAAAAGGAGGAGGAGGAGGTCAAGGAAAAGAAGAAGACGACGACAAAAAAGAGTAGTGAAAGGTCCCACGGGCTCAATGAGGCCAGCTCAGCGAGTCAGTCAGTGAGTCAGGGCGAACGAAAAAGAAGACCTGCCTGTGAAGGGATTTGTGTGCCCTGCCACCTCAAGGACATCTTCCCTCCAACCATCCACGTGTATGTCTGTCTGTCCGTCCGTCCGTCCGTCCATCTATGTCCCGTAGTAGGCCCACAGCCCCCGACGAGCGCCGCCTGCGAAGTGTCTGTTGCCAGTGAAGCCTACGAAACGACGACAGGCGACAGACAGCGGCTTCTTCAACTTTCTTGAAGTCGTCGCCGCCATCGCCACCGCCGCGTCCTGCCCAGGCCCTACTTCGTTTACAGGGCCCTTCTTGCGCCTCACTTTTCAAACTCGCTAGCTGCCCGCCGCGACAAATCCGTTATTACACCAAAACGACGACGACGACGACGACGCCGCCGCCGGACGTCGAAGTAGTGGTGGCGGCCGCGGCAAGCCAACAGTGATGGCACGGCGTGCTGCTGTCTTTTCTTTTTGCCTTCGCGCGGACCTCCGTCGGGCCGGTCCGTGTTTCGGAAGGAAGACCAAGCGGTCGTACGACGAGATGGTCTCTCCGTCGATCTGTCAGTCAGCCCCGGAGCCACCACTACGCAAAGAGAAAACGCCCGTAGAAGAAGAGGAATCGAAAAGTGGAGGATTATAATTATGTATATATATATATATATATATATATATATATATACAAAGAGAGAGGGGGAGGAACAGAGGAAGCGAGGGATAAGCGGAAAAAAAGAAGCGGGGGAACGGAACGAGAGAAAAGGAAAGAGAAAGATGCTCAAAGGCATGCTTGGTGGGAATAGGGAACCAGAGAGAGAGAGAGAGAGAGAGACGCGAAATGAACGTGGGAAAGGTCCTCCCTCTGACTGAGAGGCTAAGAGGCTGACAGAACAGCAACAGTCTAGAAGATAAGAGTTGGAAAAAATGACGCTGTATAGCTGGCAGCCCGTTCTAGCTTGACAAGCATGACGACGACAACGCCGACAACGACACAAATGACGATGATGATGGTGACGACGATGATGATGGTGACGACGACGATGATGATGACGACGACGACGACAACAACAACAAAAACAACAACAAAAACGCTGGGAATACTGGGATAATGCTGACAGCGGAAGTTGACGTGGCCTTGGCGCGGCTTAAGCTGCCTCTGGCCTCGCCCGGCCGCCGTCTCGCCAGGCAGAACACGCCGCCCTTCCATGATCATGGTCGATCTTCTGCTCACGGATCACCGCAGTGAGTGAGCAGGTGGAGGCGACGTGAGCAATAGCAACGGCAAAAACCGACCAGTTGCTAAAGTGTCCTTCGCAGTCGGCCCCTCTACTCAGGAAAGGTTCATGGCTCGGCCACATCTAGACTGGCTGGTCCGGCGCATGCGAACTTATCGGCTTCGATATCTGCGAATGAAGCAGGGAGACTTGTAAGTCAGTTAGTGTCGTTGTTGTTATTGTTGTTGTTGCTGCTGCTGTTGTTGCTGTTGTTGTTATTAAAGTTCCGTGTGTGTTACTCGCCTCATTCTAACATCGGTCATAGCTAATGGCATCGTAATCCCCTTGATTATAACATGTTATTAATGTATTATAATACTACTGGAATCACTGCAAGTGCCTAATACAAAGGCGAATTAGTGAAGTAGTACTTAGTCAAAGTAATCAGTCATTTTTACTGAATTAGCATTGATATTCCTTTCGTTTTTTTAATTACTCACTAATGATGTCGTTTATAGCTAATCGCTATTCTCTTATTGTGCTCCATTGTCAATCAAATCAACATTTACACGCGTGAGAAGAGAAGAACCGCAATCGTCAAAAAATTAATTAAAAACATGAATATGTACTTGTTTTAGGCAATGTCTGCATGTTACACTTCCAACCTAATGACATCTTTCGCGTTGTACAATTAAGAGCTTTTTTAAAACACCGACTGTAATTTAATATGGACGGCAAATTTATGATTGAAATATAGCTCATTGTTATACGTCCGCACAGTACATGATCTTATGCATGGTTAGAAACAGAAAAGCAGAAACACCAACTATGTATGTGTGTCTGCAAGTGCATGACCGTCATCACCATTTACTAAATTACCGAGTAATTCCACTTACATATAATCTAATATAATGTTTAAGTAATTTTTCCAAGTAAGAACCTTGAGAGACATATAAATATCTGGTAATTTAGATTTAATATTCACAAGATACATCACTAGTGGCATTCATTGTACTATAGGCGTTAGTGGATATTTTTATAATAATATTCCACTTGTCAGCTAAAATTACAGCCAATTAAATAATATGTTATAACGATGCAAAATACCTTAATTGCGTATATATATATATATATATATATATATATATATATACAGGTAGTTCAATAAGTTCTTAAAATGAGCTTTTTAGAATTCGAATTTTGGCACGCTTTCACCGCTAATAGGAACTGCAACTTTTCGACTGCTAGCACTTAATATATTATGGTGATTGGCCGTTGCGATTTCGTTTGATAGCTTTTCCCGTGCAACGTATCGGCGTGATTTTTAAAAATGGAGAAAAAAGAATTTCGAGTGGTTATCAAGCATTTTTATTTCAAAGGTTGGAATGCGACCCAAGTAAAAATTGAGTTAGACGAGACGTACAGTGACTCTGCGCCATGTTTTGCCACTGTTTCCAACTGGATTAATGTGTTAAAAAGAGGTCGCAGGAGCACCGAGGATGAACTACGTCCAGGAGGCCAAAAAACGGCAACTGATGAGGAAAACGTAGAGAAAGTGCAAAAAATTCTTGGCACAGATAAGCGAATGAACATTAAGGAAATAGCGGAGGCATTAGGGATTAGTTTAGGCAGTGTGCACTTTATCCTACACGAAAACTTGAAGATGAAAGAGCTTAGAGCAAAATGGCTGCCGCATTTGCTCAACCAAGGCCAAAAAGACGCGCCTGTTTTGGCTTTACAGCGAAATTTGGCCAAGATGTCGAACAATCTGTCGGATTTTTGGTGCAGATTCATGACCGTCGATGAAAGCCGGGTTCATCACCACACTCCCGAGACCCAAGAAGCATCTTGCCAATGTTGTGCACCTGATGAAGGACCTCCGAAGAGGGTGCGGACAACGGCATTGACCGGAAAGGTGATGGCTACAGTTTTTTAAGACCAACGTAGAATAATGCTGGTCGACTACCTTGAGAGCTGTAAAACGATCACAGGAGAATATTATGCAAGACTGTTGGACTGCCGTTAGCAAGAACTCATCGTGAAACGGCCCGCTTTGCAGAAGAAGGTTGTCCCGTTTCACCAGGGCAATGCTCCTGCACACAAGTCCCGGCAAGCATCGGCAAAACTGGCCCAACTGAGGTTCGAACTTATTGAACAACCCTCCTATTCTCCAGACCTGGCCCCCTCTGATTATTTCCTCTTCGGACATTTGAAGAATAGTCTCGGTAGAAAGCGTTTTTCCAGCAATGAAGAGGTTAAGGCTGCTGTCAATGCCTATTTTCAGTCTGACGACGCGGAATTCTACTCAAGAGGTATGAAAGCTCTGAAATCTCGGTGGGAAAAGTGTATTGAGCTTCTCGGGGAGTATATCGAATAAGAAAAATTTAAAAACATGATTTGGAAAATTCTCGGTTTTCATTCTAAGAACTTATTGAACTACCTGTATATATATATATATATATGTATATGTATATGTATATGTATATGTATATGTATATGTATATGTATATGTATATGTATATGTATATATATATATATATATATATATATATATATATATATATATATATATATATAAAGCATACCATATTTCAGTTGTTAGAAAATGAAATAATCGTAAACTACTTTCTCACTGAACCACGGTAATTTGTTGTAATAACAAACTATACCTAGTGTGTCTGGTTTAAACAGAGATCACCACATTAAGTAGTCTGGGTTTTACTTCAATTAAATAACGTTACAGAGGAAGCTCTTGTAGGAAAAGACGTAGTATTGAAGACGCACTGGATAGCAAAATCGGGTACAGATTTTGTCCCGCTCAGAATAGAATTTGTTTTCTACATAGCTTAGGACTGAGGCCAAGGGTAGTAATCTTAGTTGCAAGATAGCGGGTAGGACCTAGAAGTCACCCTCTATATATCTTATCTCATGGCCGTTACCTGCTAAGAAAGAGTCTGGGTTTATCGATGCCTACTATTACCTGCTATCCACCGATGAACTCGCTATAAACGATGCACTCTCTGTTGGAGCATCTTATTTTTAAAGTCTTTTGACGAAGAGCGCCAATCCGCGCTAATGGTAAACCATTCTGCTCTGTTATTGTCAGCTATTGACACGCTGAAAAGTGTAAGAACAAAAGATAATGTAACCAAATCATGCGCTGAGCAAGCACAATTTGCACACTCCTTGTCTAATAAAATGTTAAGTCAGTCGGAAAATTCTGTCGGATTCGTGAGGCAATTTAAGAAACGTCTTTTATGCTTACGGTGTCATTTTGTTTAAAATACGCATCTCCTACTGTACAACGATTTATTTCACGTAGCAAATAGTCAATTTTGTTTTTAGGAAGTGATGATTTAACTATTTTAGAAAGACATGATGCTCATTTGGGCGATCTTGTCATTTTCAACTACGGTGTCCATACATCGGCATATTTCACGCAGCCGCGGTTAAACTAGGTGCGGCTAAATTTATCTGCGCGATGGTGGCTCACCATGTGTGCGATCTCGTAAGCTCGTAATTGTGTACTGCTACCTATGAGAGTAACTCTGACTATTATCTATGAGCGACAGAATTTAATCCGCATTCACCGTGGAAAGCCAACCCGTCCTGCGAAAATCTCCCACTCGCTTCATGTACATCTTTTCAACTTTTTGCCCACAAAACAGCCCAAAGCTGTTAGATCGAGTTTATACATTAAGTAGTAGGTGTTAAATTGACACAGCAAAATAGTAGACGAACCAACATGTTTACAAATAACATTCACCAGGAGACGCTAAATAGAGCGAAGCTCACTAACCGTAGGAATGACTGACTCTAGACATATCATCTGCATGATGTGTATGTAATTTGTCTAATCAAAGTCATTCGTCGTCGTTTCCACTAAAACTCGGTGCTATCAAAATGCTCTTAATCGAGTCATTCTGCAGACTCACCTAAGACGCTGCTGAAAATGTAGATCCTTATGTATGTACAAGTTATGTAGGGGACGCATGCGTCATTCCAGGATAAACTTGGGAAAACACCAGAATGACGGCCGACCTTTCCTCGTCGGCATAAGTGTGTGACTCAGCAACTGTGTTTTTTGAAGCTTATAGGCCAAGCAGGATCTACACAAGGTCCACAGTGTGCGTGTGTGTGTGTGTGTCTGTGTATTACGAGCCTGTAACAAGCTACGCAAGGAGGGCTGAACAGCAATGGCGCAGAATGAAGACATGTCGTCTACCGAGTGGGAAGGCTCCCTCTCGGACGGAAGACCACCCATGCGAAGAAGCTCTCCGCTTAGATCGCCCATCCGAAATGGTCGGCAGTCATCTGAGGTCTATCTATTTACTCTATAGAAGTAGTCGCTTTCATCCCCCACCCTCTCGGTCTCTCTCTCTGTATATCTCTCTCTCTCTCGCTCTCTCTCGGGGGTCTGTCTCTCTACCACCTTATCATTCGTATGTCTTCTACCCATGCTCCTCACGACTCACAAGTACCGCAGCTCAAAGTGTGAGCTCTTCTACTTTTACTACTGCTGTTGTTGTTGTTGTTGTTGTTGTTGTTGTTGCTGCTGTTGCTATTGCTATTGCTGTTGTTGTTGTTAGTGTTGTTGGTGTTCGCCAGCATTGCTCCGCGTCCGTTTCGTTTGCCCCCAGTTGCAAGCATCTATCTTTTTTTCGCCGACTTGCTCCTGCAGATGCGCTTTTGCCCAAACGACTGTCTTGGTCTCTGGTCACTACACACTGCTGGCGCTAGCCATTACTATTTCATGCATTACAATTCCGCAAAATGTAGCGCCCCAACCCCCCAAGCCCGCTCTCATCTGTGCTGCCCGTCCTGTGCGATGTGTCCGCTATGTGTATCTTCATAGGCATCTTTTTGTTGTTTTCCTGCTACGAGAGCGGAGCCCCGCACACGATCCGGCTCGACTCCGCAATTGCCCGGCAAGTAGGGCCTGGCTTCGTTCATTCTTATTTATGTAAAATTCCCAGCGCATCTTTGTTGATGGTTTTTCGTGTTGTTGTTGCTGCTGCTGTTGCTGTTGTTGCTGCTGTTACTATTGTTGTTGTTGCTGCTGCTGCTGTTACTTTTGTTGTTGTTGCTGCTGCTGCTGCTGTTACTGTTGTTGTTGTTATTGTTGTTCAAGTATATGGCATAGTCTTCATCGCGTGTATGGCGAATGCTCAAGGTGCGCGTCGCTGCTAGTCTCTGTTTGTAGCCGCCACTGCAGTTCGGCACGTCCTAAATTGGTCACTAACGACCAGTCGGGGCCATCTGTTTAAACATCCGTCCGTCCGTCCATGTATATGTGCGTGTGTGTGCTGGTCCTGTGGTCGTTTCGCTACGACTAAAGAGCAAAAAAAAGCGAACTACAACGAGGCAGGAACAATGTGTGCCTGAAAAATACGAAGAGTTCACTACGCAGAAGGTCAACCAAGAGGCCGCTCGTTATGCCCAAGGCGCGCACTCTGTTTCAGATCTGCGCTACAAACAGATCTGGCAGCTAAACGCTGCATCGTAGCGTTGTCTCGACAACATAAACAAACTCTTTCGAATTAAATTGTGCCTACATATTCATGGTTCTGCAGACGTGGAAATGATATTCGCATTTGTGCTTAGGTGACTTTATTCAGTAATAACCATAATCATATGAGAAGAATAGGAAAGCAATACTACGCGCGTTTGCATTCTTAAGTAGATAAGTGCTTAGAATTCGGGGCGTTTAACGTGGCGTATCGATTCATTAGCTTCTATTTAGCGTGGCGTAATGTTAATTACCGTGATTTCTGTACATTGTGCGTTTGTGCTCACATTCCGCTTTGGTGTTTTTGCAATGCGTATAGAAAAAATAATAGTACAATTATTAATGGCTCAAATTAATATTGTATATATATGCGCTTCTATTTTAGATTATAATTCTAAATTGTTTTTAAAAGTTAATCAATATTTGGATTTCGATGCAATTTTTACCAATTTCTATACATTTTTGAGACGCTAGATTCATCTATCGAAGCACACCTCCATCGCGTTTTTCGTATACCCCAAGCGCCGATGTGCGTGTGTCGAATCGCTTTTCTTTCACTTGTATTTTATTTTCGGAAAGAAGAAGAAATCCTGCGGTGCCAAGTCAGGTAAATAAGCACTTAAAGCTTCGCTTTAATGGGTTGCGGGCTGCGACCTTTGGGAATAGAGTGAGTAGACGGCCAAAACGTATCCATGTCTTATTACCGGTAACGAGTCTCGAGAAAAATTAAAGCTAGTCCTCGCTGAATTTTTTAGCCAGAAAGGAATTCTCCAGCCAGAAAGACCGCGCCTCTTTTACGTTCTATGACATATAACCAGAAATACCCATCGCGCTTCGATTTTTAGTGAGGCCGAGGTAGTCGCCAAGAATATTTTGAAGGAATATGGAATTTAAGCATTATTTAGCGATGCATAGGTTATATTTAAGCTCGCGTTCTCTGTCGGATTCGTTGCACATATTGAAATGTTTAGTTCAAAATTTCTTGGAACTATCCCTACTGACTCCCCAAGGATAGGGCTTTATCTCTAATGGCTGTTATACCACCGACAAGCTCTTATTTGCCGTTTGCTCACACCGTTGTCTGTGGGAACATCGGTTCGAATACATTTTTTATACGAACACCAATAATTGGGTGGCGCTATTCGATTTCAAGTCACACTCCACCACGCGGAAAAGTAAAAAAAACTCTCGTAGATTCCCATATATGCATATATATGTAAAACAATACCTACAACAAACATTGATTATACACGAGATGAATCAGAAAGTTCTCAGCATGAAATAGCACAAACAATAGACGAAAAAATACCACGTAAATGTTGTTGTTCAGTATAGTCGCGCCGAAGCTCAATCCATCTAAACTAACGATACTCAATAGCCTTTATACCACGAGCAAATTATTCCGAATCTTTAGACCCAAAATAACCGCATGCGCCAGTTACCACTTTTCCCGTAGAAAGATAGTCAATTCATAGAATACCTTTTGTATCCTAGAAAACGGTCGCCAAAGCCTTCCCGGTGGAGATTTGCCTCTTTACTCGTGGGAAGACTTTCGCCGCGTGCGGTCCACTCCGTGGTGGCATCTTCCCGTTTTGGAGTAAAGTGGTGAATTTAGGTTTTATAGGCGCTTACAAATCGACCTGAAAACTCTTCCGGATTTTTTTCAGTTCTCTTGAAGTTCTAAATTGTTCTCCGAACTCGACACGTGTGTCTGTGGTGGTTAATTGCTGGCTCGTGTGGTAGCCACTTTGTTTACATTTTAATTACTCTAATTACTTGCTTCATTAAATGTTATATTTGCTGCAGAGCATCATAGCTGACGCCTATCTCGTCCGCTATTTTGCGCATCATCAATCGGGCCCAATCATCAAATGTGTTAAGACTTCTAACACAGTTTTCTCATCCAAAGATGTTTTTGGCCATCCAGACCGTGGTGTGTCCCCGGTGCCCATATTCCCTCGTTTACATAGGGTGAGTAATCGTACTGTACGTCGGTACATTAGTTCCAAAAAATACGTCTAATTTAGCTTCGTAGTTTTGCTACTTCCGAAGAGCGACCTTCTTCGAGACTGCAGTCGGCATGAACTTTGTGATATTGTAGACAGGCGATGGTAGGAAGTTTTTGATTCGCCTAGTATATATATATATATTCCAATTAATTTAGCGCTTTGAAAACCTTATATATATATATATATATATATATATATATATATATATATATATATATATATATATGCTGCCTTCAATATACCTCAATTCAAGCACCATAAAATAAATAGGAAAAAATACTAAGTACAAATACTAAACAATTATGTTTCGGTGTTTCAGTCATAAAAGGAACATTATTGGGTGAACAAATGACATATTGCATGGCTGTTCTCGCACCCACTAGACACATCGTGCTCGTAATGGTAAATCGCTAGTATAATGACGTCAAAATCGCGCCCACAGTCGACGAATCGTCTCAACGAATGACATCGACATGTTATTTCTCAGTTACATACGTTTGACGTAGTGACGTCCAATGAGACGCATCTTCGTCCGTGAGCATTCGTGTGCACGATTCGAGCGCACCTCAATCGGGCTGAACGCGTCGATAAGGGTTTTGACAATTCGCAGCCTAGTACTCATCACGTCTAATAATAGCCTTTCCTAATCATGTCGATCAAGTCGCACAGCCAGCAGCCGATTAGCATGATTCTATTGCGAACTCATGCTAACGTCCTCTTCGTTTCTACACGACGGTCAGTGTTATCAATGATAACAAATTCAATTCAGTATTTATTTCACCATAAAATTGGTAGACAGTCAATATTAATTAGGGTACAACAATTGGTCACGTAAGCTGGCTAACGAGGTAGTGGGCTCCGTTCTAGATTAGGCCGAGAGATAACGTTATGTCATCGTCATTGCAGGCCGTTGGCGCTGGTATTGCTATTATAGGCCACTGCGGTGGCGTCTTAATCCGATCGTAGGCGGAAAGATGTCACTGCCTTTTAGATGTCCTAGTGTTGTCGGTGACGTCTCCACGTCTGGTGATGTGGCACGAGGCTGAAAACAGTTTTGAACTTCTTATAGTTTATGATGATGACCTGAAAACCTAAGTTCGAGTAATCCGCTCCCCTAAATCACGGTGCCCTGTTGGTTGGGTACCCGCGTACGTTAAATGGTAATGCATTACACTCTATTTTTCTTGAGACCACTCCGGCCATCACTGTGTCTAAATTGGAAACCATGAAAACGAATTTAGGATTGGCCAGTCCAGGTGGCTGGTGACCCCACAACCTTCCGAATGTAAGGCAATGGCTTTGCCACTAAGCCACCTTGCTCGGTTGTTATTTCGTATCGAAGGCCGTCGAAGCTCGATGACTCCTCTACGTGTAGTGTGAGGCCAGTCACGCGTTGATGTGAGAAGTTACGGTGTGTCGTGCATCGGACAGCAACAGCATTGCGACCTATGTCGGGTGGCACTGCGTCAGCAGCAGCAGCAGCGGCGGCGTCGATACTACGACTACTACTACAACTTCTACGGCTACTATGAGATTAACAGACTAGGCTGACTCTGTTTAGCAGGACACTCTCTTCCTCGCTAAGACTCAGCACTGATGCAGGCGAATTGACGGGCTAATGCACCACCATCACCACTGCTGGCGCCGCCGCCGCCGCTGGTACACGTCGATGTTGAACCTCTCGGCGGCCAGCTCGGTCCGTTATGTACAACTGTTACAAGCGTGTTTATGCTACGCGCTACTTTGTTAAGCCTAACAGGACCAGGGCGACGAACGAACGAAGTAAGGGAGGAAGGAAGGGAAGGTGGCGAAGCACGGGGGGGGGGGGAGATAACTTATGTGGTGCGCGTGCAAATATCTATACATCTTTCACGAGTAAAGAGGACATCAGCAATGGCCTCTGTGTGAAAGCAGACGCCATGCGCCAAAGCGGCTTATACCTATTACCCCGGAATAATAATAATAATAATAATAATAATAATAATAATAATAATAATAATAATAATAATAATAATAATAATAATAATAATAATAATAAAACACGCAGTACTACGACAGATGGATGCATTCGATTTGCCGATACGCTTCGAGCAGTGTCGGTCCTGTCGATAGTCGCGTCGTGTTTGGTATGCGCAGCTCTGAATCGCCAGCAAAGGATGTTGCCGTTTGGTTGTCAGCTGTCCGCGGCGGTTGGTTCACGGAGAGGACAACACTTTCATAGACATTCATTTACCAGCCCCGGCCGAGACAGTAAACTCTGCGTAAAGACTGGGTCGTTGAAACGCTGCTAACAGCGTTTCGTCGGGTCGGCTATGTCAAGGTACTGTCGACCTCCAAATGTCCACAATACGTCCCACTGTAATGACACACGTCTCACAATCGTGAAGTGTTTTCGTAGACGCCCGTGTCTACAGATAGTACCTCCCAACCATGGTTCATATCCTTTTGGGTTGAACTGAGTAAACATGTAGAGTAATGCCATTGTCATTGGAAACAAGTGGCAACCCTCGACGTGCCAGGCACCTTGCTTTTGCAAATAGAGCTTGCTCCTCCAGACCATTGATATACCTTTATATCGATATCAATGTTAACAGCTTGAAGTGAAAGCTAATGTATGCATGAGTGCTCTCTTTCTTTATATATATATATATATATATATATATATATATATATATATATATATATACATATACATATATATATACATATACATATATATATACATATACATATATATATATATACATACATGTGGTTATATATGCACACTATAGAGGGCAGAGCAGCTTTTGGTGTCACGTGGGTGTGCAGTGAGGGTACAAGCGCGATCTGTCGAAGGCAGTTTTCCTCCTCTTCCAAAGAGGTTTGTGCCAATGTTATGTATATACATATAATATATACATAACATTTGCGTATAGGCCAGTTCTTCTTGGAACCGTCTTGGCGGATGGCGCATTCCACCTCTACGGAGTGGAAGAGAGAACCAGCAGGTGAAAAAGGTGAAACGAAGAAAATGAAGAACGATGAAAAAGAGGAGGAGGAGGAGGAATCATAAAATGTCTACGAAACGACGACGTGGCTAATAAAGAGTGCGAGAGTAAGTAGCGGAAATCTAACGAGCGAGAGAGAGAGAAATAAAGGGAAACAACGTTAACGCAATGGAGGTCATGTAAGTAGCTGGTAGAAGGGCAAGTTAGCAGACGACGACGAAGTTGGCTAGGAGACAGACGAAAGCGTCCTTTCCTTAAGACGATGCTTGCGCCTGCGCTCTAGGCCTGCACGCCGGTACGGTGCGCTGTGGAGACCGGACGCCTTTCTGGCTAACAGATATATATATATATATATATATACACATATATACTTGAAGGAAAATAAGGTGAGGTGCACGTATGCCCCTATACCGTCGGTAGACGAATGAGAAACAACGCCAAGGGCGTAGGCAGTATCGGCGCTGTAGGCAGCTGATTTTACGACGCCGCGCCACTGACCCGTGCCACCTTCGACGCTACAGCCCTTGGCAGCTGAGGGCCCGACTACTCTAACGTATTACAGGGAACACTTTAAATTCAACATCACCATCAGCTCTGCAACTCCGACTACTGCTGCTGCTGCAGCTGCTGATGCAGGAGTAGGAGCGGCATCGTTCGTGCGCTCGTGCAGTGCACGGCCCGGTTGAAAACTCGGAGTCCTTGGCTATTGTGGAGAGCACGACGCGGATAGGAAACGCAGGAAAAGCCCAAGCGAAGGGAAATGGGTATGTAGAAGACCACGAAGCATTTGGCCTGCTTCTGGAAGAGATCTCGCAAAATGACCCCCATTGAACGACAGAAACAACAGTAGCAGCAGCAGCAACAATAACAACAACAATAACAGTAGCGGCAGCAGCAATAACAGCGCAACAACAACTGCCACAACCGCAACAACAACAACCGCAACAACAACAATGACCCCAACCACCCGACAAGCCCAAATGAAATGGACCCTCTGAAATGGATGGCATTTAGCTCGACGAGAAGCGCGTTACCCCGTCGGTCACTTCGGCAACGGCGCCCCAAGTTCTCGCAGACCGGCCGGTCGGTGGGCCAGCCGCCTGAATAAGCGTAAATGTGGGATGACGGCCATCTGCTGGATGTCATGGTTGAGCTCCTGCGTTTTGGGTTCATATGTGTATGTGCGTGTGTGTGTCTAAACGTATATACGTCCGCGCAGGCAGTTGTGACACTGTGCAGCCCCCTGTCTATCTTTCTAGAAAGCACCAGCTGCCGTTGCCGCTGTTGCTGCTGCCGCTGCCATCGTCTGTGTTTATGCGCAAACAGACAGCAACGGGTCGGGCTGTTGTACATATAGTTAGTTCTTCGTTCCATCGTTTGAGCAAAACGCTTCGGTCGGCGAGCCCACCGACGGCGAATCCGGTTGACCACTGACATACGGCTACGATGTGTACAGTGTCGACGACAAAGCAACAATGCTAACAAAACAAGCTAGCAATCGGCGAGTGAGGCCTGCTTCTAATGAGTACGGTGCGAATCGATGGGAGAATCGATGAGCGATGGCGGATGACAATGACGCTGTGGCGATCTATGCGCGCGATCATCGCGATTAAACGTGCGTTGTGTGGTCGCGCTTGCTTGCAGGCGTACACAAGTACTATTGCGTCTGGTAGCGTTTGTCGCAGTCGGCGCACTTACATTCATAGAGCGGAGGCAGCAGCAGCAGCAGCATTCAACAATCTCGTCCTAGATGATGAGAAGACGCAGACGACGCTCATTGCGTATCGGCCGCGTCGGCCACGCCCGGTCGAAACAGTCTGGTGCTGATGGCTCTCTCTCTCTCTCTCTGCTGGTGGTGCGTCTCGCGTCTCGAAGAAAGTCGCCCGCAATCACTTAATTGGCACTACGCCACAGTTTCGCCATAGATACTGCGTCGGCCCAGCATAGTTCGGGACAGATAAATTCTGACTGACGTCGCTCACACAAACATGACGTGCTGTAAGATTTCCGCAGCGTGGACACGTGCGTGAACTCGTGCATGGCATACGCCTTACAGCGAGCGCTCGGCTTTGGGCTGTTTCTGTGCCCCCTCTAATTACAGCCACTCGATGTATTCCGCGTTAAAGTGCCTTCCGGTTCATCTCTCTATCTAGCTACTTTGCTGTCTTCCTCTCGTCTAGCCCAGCAGCTTGTATCGTTTTCATACAATTACTACAAACGTCTGCACACTGGTGCCGCTGCTGAAGAACAGGGCTTTATTGCGTTTTCAATAATGACTACGTCGAGGAAACAGGCGACAATTTATTGAATTATGACATTTAGCATGCAGTTCAAGGTGTCTACTCTGCCCTCATAGATGGTCGATTGCTGAACGCGTTGTCGAGCACAATCGAGGATTCTAGAGGGACACCGCCTACATAGAGCTATACTCTGTTCCAGGTCGAAGAATAAATTATCGATTATATTGCATTATCCTCGCATATTGATTTAAATCGCCAATGCACTACTAGTCGCCTCTGCTCATTCGGTAAGGATAAGCATTTTTGCAGAGTTGTGAGTGGCCTCACCGACAACAGGCCGACTGTGTATTTCGGTCATTCGACCAAACAATTCTCACAGCGGAGATGTCGCAGTTCACCAGAAACAGGTCCAACAATTCCAATGGACGCCGCAGGCGGGTTTGAGCTCTTTGCCAGAGCCTTCAAGTAGTGAAGGAAGAGCCTTCAGTGTCCTCATAGCATCGTGCTTGGATGGGCCCAGTGTTTATGTAGTCCCATAACGGAACTCTGCTAAACTCTGAGAGTAGCGGCGTTCTTTAGGATCTCTCTGACTCTGCCGATTACCTAAGTAAGGCGTGCATTGACCTCTTCATAATCAAATTGTCTTGCGACGCCCAACCTCGAAGTCAATTCACGAATGTCGTCGTTTGAAGGCAATGGACTAATTTCACACGAACGGTCTCCTTCCCCCTATAGAGCCATGAGCCACGCAACACATCCTGCGATTTCGCGCAGCCGCAAATATGTCACCTTATATCGCAGTCTGGTTTCATCTCTTTCTGACCATGCGCTGTAGGAATTCGTTTTATTCGGTGTTTTCGTTAAGGGGCTATTTTCGAAGGACACGTTAGAAAGCTTTTTATCATCGGGTGTACGATGTATGTTCTTGTTGTTTATAGACTTTATCTCAACACAGTACGAAGCGGCACGATGTGGATAACTTGCTTCTGACGTAAGAAAATAAATATGGATGATTAATCAAGTGGGTCGGGCCGCATAACGGCAGCTTCCCTTTTCGCAAAACATACTATTTACAGGTTGAAACTGAGTTTAGGGCTCACTGATAAACTTTATCTCTATTATACCAAACTATCTTGCAGTATTACGCAAATGACAGCTTTACGTATCGCCATCGACGGTATAAATGTTTGTTTTTGTTTACGTCCCGTTAATAGAGTTTACACACTAGAACTGGTTGTCTTTAGTTATGTCCAGATACAAAATCCTCATCCACGTGTTCGCATAGACATCTATCACATCAAGTCCTTGAATTCGCTGCAATTTGTGTAAGAAAATAAAGCAGCTTCAGCTGGTATATGCCTACAAAGCTCAACCGACCAATTTCTGCTTATCTACGGAATCGCCTATTATAGGCACAACTTATGTGTATAGCATTTTCTGTGCAAGTTTGAGTTCAAGTCTGCTTTGCATAGAGTATGGTCGGGTGCCCGCCATACAACCGCGCTTGCTTTGGATCAAGTAGGTTGCTAGACTTCTTCGATGTAATGCCAAAGTAATACCGAGCCTGGGGGGGTGGGGAGGAATCCGGGTTTAGTGGGTTTGCGAGTCTCACACTAGTCACGCAGGCTGCTAGTGGCGCATGTGCATCATGCATTCCCAAAACCTCCCAGAAAAAAAAAAAAGGTTGCTAGACTTGACAGCTGCGAGCATGGCAGCGTTAAAAACGAGGTTGTAGTAAACTGAAAACTGGGCAACTCTTATGATTTAGAATCTCTTAAAATGTAATGATGCTTAGAATTAGCTAGTAGCAATCTAAAAAATAACTATTTTCCCAATTGAACCAAGAAACCCCTGAGGCTCTGGAAGAATGAGTTTGCTGACGTGCTCGATCTAGACAAAAAGCCTACCCAATAAATTTCATAAATTAAAAATATGTATCTTTAGTCATAGTATCCGTAAGCATGTATTTTAGGACCCTACGTTCTGCCTAGAGCTTTAAAATGATAGTGGCTTTCTAGAAGGCCTTGTAGATTATCTTTAGGCCCCGGCGCTCTTTCCTAATAAAATGATGATGATGATGATACATACATCGTAATCCATACGTTCAATGTGTTTATAAAATATATACACTTATAAATAGACATTTGTGTGAAAAATCGAAAAATTGATTTGGAACTGCGAAACCTGTTCATGCCGCGCCAGCCTGCGCTTAATCAACTTATAGGTAAAATGTTGTAGCGAAGTTAGTGCAATCGTACGCGATAATGCGTGCATCACGGTTATCGATCGACGGACAACCTAACTAATGTCAGAACTTATAACACGAATAACAAAAAGATCAGCAATAACAACAACCGAGAAGATTTGCCAAGAGAAGTAGACTAAGCAGAAAACATTCGAAAGCTGCATCCGACACCAATTCCGACAATGTCTGAACAGAGGTGCTCTGTAGATCTATAAATATCTATGGGCTTGTTTACCATTCATTTTGTAGAACCGCTTTTTAGTCAGTCAGACCGAGGCTCGCATTATATCGTGTACTCTATATATAGCAGCTTGCCATTGTCCCCACGGTGCTACGCATGCACGTCTCAACGCACGAGAAAAGTCTGTCAATGGCGGACATTGACTCTAGTGTGCGGGTAGGAAAGACTCTGGTCCAGGGACTTCCGCGAGCGGTTTGGTAACGTGGTGTGTCGCCCATAGTGTGTTTGTACTTTGGCTGCACGCACCCGATTAACGCTTTCTTCTATAAGCACACCCGCCTAGGCTAATCGGTCTCGGTATGCAACTTGGTATAGTTGCGTTAGTCATCAACAGGGACAGTAACAACACACAACAACAACCAAAGCCACCCGACACAACGACAGCAACAACAACAAACACAACAACACCAACACCAACACAACAACCCAACAAACACAACACAACAACACAACAACACAACACACAAACAACAACCACAACAACAACAACAACAACAACAACACAACAACAACAACAACAACACACAACAACAACAACAACAACTACCAACAACAACAACAACAACAAACAACGACAACAACAACAACCAACAACAACAACAACAAACACACACAACACAACAACAAAAACACAACAACAACAACAACAACAAAAACAACAACAACAACAACAACAACGACAACAACAACACCCACGGCATCCACAGAGACGATAAGAATGACGATCTGCTAGTTCTTGATTCAACTATTGATGGTTATCTCCATTGCCGCGTCGTAATTGGTCTAGCAGCAACCATTCGAATAGGCTCGCTCTTTCTATTCCTACTCCCTGACGCTCTTCTTCCCGCCGTGACCCTGCATTCGCAAGGCCGATGAGGCTAGAGCAAACTTCTTTGTGGTCTATTACGTCCCTATCAATAGTGCAACCAAAGTTTGTGAGCGACTGGACTAGAAGGCGTTATTGTTCCGACCTTGCCGTGTTACAGCTGGATTATCCTATGTGGACGGCGAGTCTCGACGGTGCAAAGGCTAGCCGCAATAGCCGGCGACCGGTACTTTGGCGTCATCGGCAAGATGATCCACAGCACATACCCACAGAGGCCAGCCTGAATGTAGTAATGTACGACCATTGTCCCATTGTCCATCTGCCGGCTGGCAAGAAAGATGCAAACAGCCCCTGAGAAACGTAATATAGCAAACGATCGATATAGGAGATATTCGCGATCTGACTCTACGTCAAACGTCGTTATTGCTCCTTAATCCTCAGGCTTCCTAGCATGGTCGAATAACGCCCAACTTGAGGGCCGAGCACCAGCACATAGGAAACGTCACACTCGGACAAGCTGGTGCGTGGCAGCAGCTGCTGCAGAGTATATGCCTATGAGTACAATATCTCCTTTTGTACCCTTGGGAACTAAATACGTTTTGGTGTTCCCAATTTCGCTGATAGTGCGTAGATGTTTTTTCTCTGAAAATAGAATCACTATTTAGATTTTGATGTAATTGCTACCACTTCTACTAGACATTTATTGAGACGACGGATCCATGCATCGAAGCGCACCTCTAAGTCTCCATTTCGTCTTCCTCTTAAATGGTTTTTGATTTTCGGAAAATGAAAGAAATCACACGGCGTCCGCTCAGGTAAGTAAAGTACGCGATTGGCGAGCGTGACCAGATGCGGGAATAAATGCCTTACTGTTTTTTGGCCTTGTCGGCTGACGCGTTGCCGTGGTGGAGAAATCATAATCGCCTAAGAGACGTTCTAGAGCTTTCCTGCTGAGCGCAGTGAAAACCTTTGGTAGGCTCTGGGACGTGAGTATAAGGTCACAAACATGCATCCAAGGCTTTTTACTTGTGATGAGTCTCGCAGACAACGAAAACAAATCGACATTTGCCTAATTTTATCAGAACTTCTCGAGCCAGAAATGTCAGCGCCTCTTTTTCATTCTGTGATAATTTCCGAGGAACCCACAAAGCAGATTCTTTTCTGTCGGACGTCCTTCGCGGAATTCGCCGTATAGATTGAAGTGTCCCGTTCGAAATGCTTTGAACCATCTATACGCACCGCTATGATATTCGGCTTCATGCCTAATGGTCAATCGAAGCTCGTCAAAGTAGACTTTGTTGGAAATTGTACAAAGTAACTGTACGCAGCTCAATTTTTGGATACGGCTGTTGTTCCACAGACATGCTCGTATTCGCTATTCTCTCGCACCGTTGTCGGTGGGAGAATGGACTTCCATTTTTAAACCAAACATCAACAAACATGGCGCTATTCGCAAGTGGGTTGGATTTTTGCTCATACTCCACTTGGCGAAAAAAAGCAAAAACGTTCACAGGAACCTACGCCTGCAATAAATATTCCTGTAGCAGTCTCCAGAGCGATGTGGTCGTAGACAAAATAGAAGCGAATATAATTGTACTTAGACAAGTATGACACTGCGTAAGTGCTCACTTGCGTGAGTCTCAGCAGCGTCGTAATTTAAAATAGACGGACTTCTAATTAAACTAATCGAGAATTCTTTGCTGCTACATCGTGTTAAACGTGTAGGATGTCTAATTAATATGCAGTCCCAAATAGTCTTGACTGAAATGCGTGCTATCAGCCGTTTGTCAATCCCGATTTGTTTTTATTTTCGAAGGCCGCATTTATAAAGTCTCAATGAGACATCGTTTTTGTAAGACCGCCGTTGTATACTCTGTCGCACATGTATGAACGTGATACAAGGTTTTCTTTATTAGAGATAACTGTCTTGCTTTCTTGCCTTTATTCGAAACAGAAAAATAATCTACAATTAAAAAGTAATACGCGTTTTTTTGTCTTAATGCTGATATAACTACATTGCATTTTAATTATAAACAACGTGTAATAATGTTATAAAATGTTAGGCGTATATAGTGAACTCGACCCTCGACCCCCGACTCCGCTTCGTGTATTTTTACGCCGGCATCCAATTACTGGACCGACTTCTTTTCTCGCCTATAAAAATGTGTACGCGGGCGACCAGATAGCCCTTAAATAATAGACTGTATACTGCTCTTATTTTAGGATTATTCTAATTTATATAATCACTAAGAAGAAGACACGCGGACATCACCAAAGTGTTTTTAAGTATACGCAAATAGAGATGTACATATAACGATGTACGCAAACCTTGGAAATATGATATTGCACCTCATAATGGCTATGCGCATTATACAAGATACGTAGCCTAAGTAGGGGATTCAGGTATAAGCGTTAAAGTTACCAATAAATGTACTCATGCTAAACACCCGAAGTGAATGTTGGTGCGAATCGATGACAGGTTGGCATTAAATCGTTTATACAAGTCCTGGTGCGTCGGTACCACATTTTCGCAACTTCTGCCCTCAAATAGTCCCAAGAAAAACACGAGCAAAATCTTTAAGATACCGAGTTCTACACTAAACGCCTACAATACTGTAGTGCTCTCTCGTCGGACAAGCGGACAGTAGACTCCAAACTGTGTCTGTAAATAGATGTTAAGCAGCGTCCCCAATGCACCACTCAGATGTTTGCAAATTGTTGCCATGAGCGTGACCGCTCAGTTGGAGATGGGCCGACCACAATTGACATTCACCAGAGATCTACAAGTAACCGCAATATGAATTATGTGAAAATATTGCCAAATAGTTGACACACAACGACACATCAAAATTGTATAGGGCCAATATACGAGATCTGTAACACACATGCAAATGTTCAACCGTCGCCGAAGGAAGCTGAATCTCTCATTCATCACGAGCAATATAATCTCTATTCGAGGAGGGGCCACAGTGTACGAGCATGTGTGACAAGCCCTGTGCAAGTTTTATATACGACAGCTGCCAGGCGCTGTTCAGATAGGCCGGGACTTGCCGTACACTGGAGACGTACACACTGCGAGTGCCAAGTCGTCTAAGTTGAAAGCGGCTGGTCTAAGATTTGGTTAGCACGGCTATGCCCGGCGTTTGGCGTTAAAATTGAACCCAATAGGCAGTATCTCATACCACATGTAGTGCGGAACAAACCAATCATACACAGCGTTAGGCAGCGATAGGCAGCTGCGATACTCTAAGGAGTCTAAGTAGACTTAGGACTTCACGCCACGAAGTCGATCAATTGATGTCAATATATGCGTTGTTAGTGGGTACTCGCATATAGTCTTATCACTATATATATATATAAGTGTGGAGAAAAATAGAGATGCGCATACATATATGGCCCATGCTTGAAGGGCACGCGTTGGATAAAATGACATCACAGGCTCGCCACTGTTCCCCGACGTCCTCAGACTGCGAGCGTTCCACGCTCTCAGAGTATGAAGGGCCACAGTAGATACTCGATGCTCCGTCCGTTGGCTGAGTGGTAGAATTCGAGTCAGCACTCGCCGCAGCAGCGTACAGTATTAGCCGCAGCTGGTTGTCGTCGTAGTAGTAGTAGTAGTAGTAGTAGTAGCAGTATTAGTGGTGGTTCCGATGGAAATTGTTGTGGCAGCGGCACCAGTACACCGAGTACCGCGAAGGAGCAGCACGGCCGGGATGAGAAGGAACGCTGAGGACGCCTGTGTCGTGATGTGGGTTCTAATCTGCCCACTATCTGTGGGCCCGAAACGTCCTGGATCGGTCGCTGCCGGCGAACCAACCCGGTAGTGCCGGCCCCGGTCCCCAGACCCCGGGCGCGCTTGCGGCCGCCGCCGCCGCCGCTGCTGTTGCTGCTGCTGGTAGCTAGACGAAGGCGCAAAGCAAACTCCGCTAGCAGCCGCGGCTACAGCGTCGGCGGTTCGCGGGAGCAGGGGTGCGGAGAGGAATGAGACCAACAGTGGTAGATAAATGCGCGCCCTTCGCGGATGGGAGAACTGGGAATAGCCTGACGCCGACTGACGGCATAAATGAACAATCATTTGCATAAAATCCACGTTAAACTGAGAACCAAAGGCAGATATCAGCGACAGCAGCAGCAGCAGCAACAAACTGGTGGGTGACGGTGAGAGTTAGCCGGGTGGAAACGCCATCACTAATACGACGAGCACGGTGGTTACTACTAATGTTACTTCTACTACTACTACGACTTTTACTACTGCTGCAACCTCACAGCAACTTCATTGCTGCCTCATCGCTGACTCATTCGCCGAACCGTCGTCGGTACACCGTGGCTGTTCGGCAACAACAAACGCCAACGATTACAATAACAACAATAGCATCCACAATAACATCCACAACTACAATAATAACATCCACAACCACAGCAACAACAACAACAATAGCATCCACAATAACATCCACATCTACAATAATAACATCCACAACCACAGCAACAACAACAACAACAAAATCTACAACAACAATAGCATCCACAATAACATCCACAACTACAATAATAACATCCACAACCACAACAACAACAAAATCTACAACAACAATAGCATCCACAATAACATCCACATCTACAATAATAACATCCACAACCACAGCAACAACAAGAACAACAACAGCAATAGCGCTAGGTAGGGCAATACCGTGGTCACCACATAATAATGGCAACAAGAGTAACAATGCGACGACGATTTTCAGTTTAAGCAAGACCTTATTTAGGTAGACCTCAAATTGTTAAAATTGTCATTTGTTGTATCCACCTGTATTAGAGCATAGCACACATTACTGTTGTATTGTCTGGACAGGTGTGCGTGGTCAGCGAAAGATTTCTTCACAAATCAAATATATAAGATAAAACGCTCTGAAAAGTTTTTATTGAAAAAAATCTATATTATTATTATTATTATTATTATTATTATTATTATTATTATTATTATTATTATTATTATTATTATTATAGTTGAGTGGTCACCGACACTCAAGCAATAAGAATAATATAAGCAATATTGTAGATATTATATAGCTAATATATTGATAATTGTGATACATGTACATATTAATAAAATAAACCCTTGTCCAAAAAAAAAAATCATTATTATTAATATTATGACAAGTACAACATAGTAACGCTTGAACTGATTGCTTGGACGACTCGCGTCATCAACTTCGCTTTGGCGTGTTTTCCTACCGATACTGACTTTGTGATAATGATTATATCGATAACTCTATATTATGTTGATAAGGATGATGAGGGTGATACAGAACTTAATGAACACTCACTGAGAAGGCCTCCGCTGCACCCAGACGCTGGTTCAGATCAGGAACAAAATCTCGCTAGCAGACCATAAAGGGCGTTCGTCTGCGCATGGTGCGGCACCATCGTCAGGTGTATCCTCTTCGACGATTATCATCAAGATTGTCTTCAGTATCAGGCATTAGGCACTCACTGTCAGGCACTGTGTAGTTGCCAGTTGTCCACGTATACATGTAATGTCGAAACATCGACAATAACAGCCCAGCAAACTTTTCTACACAGATCCACCTACGCAACGCTATCGCTGAACGTCAACATCGCGATCATTATAGCCATTAGTCGTCGTTTAGCTAGATACTCGATCGATCTGACGTGTGGCTCGCTGATACGCCACGTCGAAATAGATCCGTAGTCGTACCGTCTCATGTATGGTTTGTGTACTGCGCAGATTGGTATTGCGAATTTAAGAAGCTTGACTGCTGTCCGGGGGGGGGCAACATTGCGCACCTAGCTCTAGAATAGCTTCCATCAAGCGCAGATGCCAAGCCATGCATGCTTTCTAGCAGCAAACAACCATTTTCATCGGAACCACTCTCGTTTTACTTCGTTGAAAGCGGCAAGCAAATGTAAGTGCGGGTTCGGCTTAGACGAATTTCACGTCTCTTCTAGTCACTTTGATCGTGTGTCAACATAGTCACTTTTTTTGTCTGATGACCTCAACCCAGGTTTCGTCCCCAATGTGGATGTGCCTTATGGGTAATATATATCGACACAAGCGCTTTGTTCTGCCACCGCATATTATTACAGGACTAAAATCGTGTTCGACACTGGAGTAATACGGCCTGCACCTACAAGTGCAGCTTTGAGGAAACCTGAGTCGTTAACGTTGAGTCGCCGCCTTCCACAGCAGCCAATGTCCACCAATTCAAAAACAAAACGCGAGACGCAGAATCGTTGTAGCGGTTCATATGAGATGCAATCTGAATCCTCTTAGTTCTGCTTGTTTTTTGCTTGCCTTGCCTTGCTCATATGGTTGTGCTCGTTACACCCGAACGACTGTCATATCCTCGATATTCAACTGCAACGGCGTGGAACACGTTGGCACGCGCAAAACGGGAACAGGCCGTAACGGGGACCTTTAAAATTGGACCATAAATTCAACAGCCAATATCTGCACAAAAAGGAAGCTGATTTTTTAAATGCTTTAATGCTGATGGCGTTAGTTTCGATGCTCCGGCAATTTCGCTCAATGGAAACACAGAGTCCGGGAGACTAGAAGCAACTAGAACTTATCACGATTTGGTAACCGAGCACACTTTAAGTCCTTGATTTGCACGATCAACAAAGATCCGAAAGCTTGTTGTCCTAGGGAACGTTTGAAGCCTGAATGTTGAAGCTGAATCCGAAAGTTACCATCCAATTGAAATTAATCAAACAGCAGCTATTGAAGTCTTTGGTCAACTCCAAAACACGCTCAGATTTTATGAAGGGGTCCGTCGCACACAATTCCACATCACTACAGTGCAAATAACTCAATCAAGTTCAAGAAAAACTGACCCAACCGCGTCGATAACTCCTCAACAGAGCAAATGATCTTTACTCGGGGCAACGCGGGACGTAATGCAAGTGTTTCTAGCTTTTATAACAAATTACAATTTGTTGCATCGGCATAAAAATAATGGTACGTACTCTGAAGAAAGTGCACAATGTGCTTGAAGGTATTTCGAGTCAGACAAAAAGGAAATTGTCAGCATTCCTAATCTCGCATGATTGTTATTTCCACTCAAGCGCTGCAGCAATATTTGCACACTTACGAACAAGGACAGTCATATTCCTTAGTATCACAAGGTCACGTTTCCGATTGATGCTGAGATTTGTAGGCGCTGTTTGGTTGAAGGACCAGTCAAGCAATACACATCTGGAATGTTTACCAATGGAGCGATTGAAAACATTTGAAGAGGGACGGCAAATAAATAACTCCTAAACAGTCATATTGCGGTACTTAGCACGAGCATAGATGCCGAAACGTTGCACATAGGGCGTCATTATAAGCAATCGGAACCGTTTTTGTTTGCTTTTGTTTGCACCTTTGCAAACTACATTGCAGTAATACTCACTCGGCATCCACGAATGCATGATAAGCCAGCAAGACTGCAAATAAATAGATATTACATTTCTACAAACAAGCAAAACCGACTATATTTAGCCTGTTCCGATTTGCAATATCTGTTCGACGTGTTCCATAGAATTGATTTCACATTGTAAAGTAATTTCTAAAATCAACTTCTAAGAAAACCTTATTTCGCGCGTTGTCTAGTGTATTTTTAAATTAATGATTTGTCGACAACGCCAAGGTTGCTTAAGGGCGCGATAATGACATACATTTTTGCTTTTAACACGTTCATCTGCAGCGAAAAGATTTTAACTAGCTAGTGCAGAACGGTATTCATAACCGGCTAAAACTGCTCAATCTTTGCTGGTAGTTCTCGGCACGACCATGGTTATTCTTTCGAAATTTATCAAGGGTTTTAGGTAGAGTCAAACGTATTCTCACTCAGACGAGGAAAACAAATTGGAGAACGACAAAATTCTACCTGAGCAAGATTTGATCCTACGCATGGAAACGCCTCCTTTAGAGCAATCGGGGAAGCAATTTAGGGAGAACGGAATCTCAATAAATTCCAAGACTAGTCACAACGATCTATGGAGTACAGTCACCTATCTTAAAACATAAGCGACTAGTTCTTAGAAAAAACACCACAGGGCTCAGCTTCAAACCAAAGTGCAAGATAAGGATTGTCAGGTTGTAAGTCCTTAGAAACAAGTTAAAAGCCCTGACAAGCATCTTCGCCATCAGCACCTCGTCGGATAAACTCAGTTATGCCGCTAAGGGTGAGGGAGTTTAAACGAACAAATATTGTACGCTTGTATCCAGATAAACGCTAGTTGCTATTATGCTCGACCGGTTTCGGTCACGACTTGGAACGCTAATTTCATTACGTGCACCTAATCGTGCGTTGCTAGACATTATGGCGTACGCAACTCGTTACACGCACGTATATCACGTGCACTGCCATGTTTACCTTGTCTTGCTCTGTTAGCTTGGGTATTTTGTCCAGGCTAATTATCAACTGCCCTGTTGTCTGCGATCTAGTAAGATGAGGAGTGTGAGCCCGTCGTAATTGCCCAGAACTGCGGCAAAAGAGCCATCGATGCAAACTAAAATTCGTGCTTTTGTTGTTGTCGTCCTCTGTAGCTAGAAACGTTTGTATAAATGCCATCGTTGTCTGCATTTTGCTCTGATTTTGCAATGGAGACACCTCCACCGCAGTCACTGGGAGCGTCATAGTCTACCCAGCAAGCAACAAACAACTTCTTCAATGCGTTAGCCATATTACGCCGGCATACTGTAGGGGGCTAGTGCGCTGATCATGTTTGTCGTCTACTGAAGTGTCTTTGGCTTGATACCCGTCGTTAACCAAATTTTTTTAAGCAATGCTTACTGAGAATAGATGACCATACCGTTAAAAGTCAACGGCAAAGCTGCCCAAAGAACGGTTGGGAAAACTTTAGATGTCTCGCTATTTCCGGCCCTCAGCGCACCGCTTCGCGGCGACTCCAAACCTGTAGGGGACGGATTAAGGTCCATAATTTAAAACAACCTCCTTAAAGTGTTCTGAAGAGAGCTGATTTAGCTGTCTCTTCAAGCTCAAGGAGCAACTACGCACATTGCAGTTCCGCTAATTGTGGTCTGGTTGTTTGTAGTTAGCTTGTAACAGTGTTTTTACTGTGCTCAGAGGGCAGCTGTATTGGTAGCAGACGTTCGTTAAGCTTTTAAACATGTCGTTATACTATAAGCATTTTGCATTTATATGTCAACCAAATTGGTTACCGTATCTTTGTTTAAATCAAAGGGCCGTTTGTGCAAAAAAAATTGCACGTGTTGCGGCACTGTAACAGTGCCGGAGCGAGTAAGGACAGCTTTAAACTCCGTTGAATGCCACCAATAAATAGGCAACTCGAAATCTTTTAGGCTCTATTCCTAGCGACTTGCGTGCTGCCTTAGAGTTAGGCGTTCAAAGCTCAGGAGACGCGAGGCTACTTTGAAACAATTTCGCTGATGTCTTGAAACACCATAAGACTTTATACGTTTCATTAGGCTTCGTCCGGCCCCCAAGAAAAAATATTGTGATAAACATCTTTTCTTGAACGAAAGCACCATCCATTCACGTGTTGCATTGTCGAAAGTAATTTACCTAACCATCTCATTTTTCCTTGAAAAACAAGCAAAGCCTGTCGGAATTGCCGGCGATATTTTTCCAGAAAAATAACAGAAAAGAAGGCGGTTTTAAGTTTGATGAACTATGCACGTCTAGAATATATATGTATATATATATATATATATATATACAGGGTCAGTCATATCGTTATGTACCTATTTCGAGGTTTAGTAGAACTCGGGAAGAAAATAATTTTTCCCAATGGAAGGAGGACGCGGAAACGTCTTGTTTAGGAGAGAGTGAAATTTATTAAAGTAGGTATTCTGCCTTTCCTTCTCCTACATAGCTGTGCGAAATCTACGTTTGCGGATGAACCAGTTAACGCCGATTATACCGGCGTGTTCGGAAAATTCTGCACAACGTAAGATACTCCACTAGCTTGCGTAGCGAAAATCGAATAGCCAGGTTGAGGAAAGTCATAAGAAGTGTTGTTATGTCTTGCGTTAACGCTTTTTCGTGAAAAATCGTAAAGTTTTTCCATTGCGACTAAACATGTTCGTTCAAAAGACTAGTCTTACGCAATAGCAAATTTAATGCCCACCATTTTCGTACCAAAGTGATGGTGCCGCGTTGCGTAGTTGCCAAGTAACTAAGCCTTTCCGATAGCCATATCGAACGCGAAAGCATGCATACTTGAATAGGGTGTATGAGAAAGTTAGGTACATATTTTGAGGTTTGGTAGAACTCGGCAAGAGAAAAATTTTTACTAGTGGAAGAAGGGGGCGGAAACGTCTTGGCAAAATGTTACGTTTCTGAACGTGAAAACTTGCACGTAAAACATTACAACTATGACTGTCGAAAAAGCTTAGTTACTTGACAACTACGTAACCCAGCACCATCATCTTGGTACGAAAATGGCGGGCATTAAATTTGCTATTGGGGGTCTTTTAAACGTGCATTTTTGGTCGTAATGGAAAAAAAATACGATTTCTCATGAAAAGGCGTTAACCTTTGTATGACTTGCCTTAAGCTGGTCACTCGCTTTTCGCTACGCAAGCTAGTGAGATGTCTCCCTTTGTGCAGAAATTTCCTCCGAACACACCGGTATAATCCTTATATCCGGTTCCTTCATGCGATGACTGGTTCTCCCGCAAACGTAGACTTCGCACAACTATGTAGGAGATAAAAGGCAGAATAACTACTTTTATAAACTTCACTCTCTCTCCTAAACAAGACGTTTCCGCGTCCTCCTTCCATTAGAAAAAAATATATTTTTTGCCGAGTTCTACCAAACCTCGCAATAAGTACATCACGATATGAATGACCCTGTATATATAGGCAGTTGCTGCTGGTAGCGACTGCACCGAGGAAGCAGCGGGCAACGCTGCAAAACTCAACGACAACCAAATATTAGTATAATTTTTATTAGACGCTAAGTTAAGACGACATGTTTACTACAATGAGGACATCAGTAACTGTAGTAAACTTTGGCCTAGTGGCCGGAGAGGGCAGAAGGAGTGATGTTGATCATTGAATGACGTCGTGGGCCGCAGCAGCATGGCTGTTTGGAAAGCGATTGCAACAGGGGTTGATCATTTTCGTATTTGTTTAATATAGCTCACGGTATTGGTCATGTCTCCAGGTTAGCAAAGGCTAACGAATGCAGAAGATACTCTAGCACTGACTATTCGCATGAATTGTGTCTGTTGGCGCTCGAGACTGCGGTAGCTGCAGGCCCCCTTACACTTAAGCAGATTCAGCGCGTAGGTAGAAACCTCAACCTTTCGCCGGGAGACCCGAGAACATTCAAGTTCTTGCGTTAGAGGCGGTCGCTCAACATTCAACGAGGAAATGCATCATCTGTTCGGGGAACATTGCTGAGAGATTAGCCGTAACTGACATGGGGTAACGCCTCGTCATTATAAAAGATGGTTTATTTCCTGTTCACCAATTGCGGAAGCGACTGGGTCATTTTTTCTTGAGGTCGCTTGGTTAGGTAGTAGAGGTCCACATTGGTCGACTGGTGCCTTCTCAGGAGTTCAAAACAAACGATGCATCTGATTTCCCACCATTGATGCAACATAACCCTATTTGAATGAACACTTCGCTTGGGTTAGCTCTGGGAACTGCCTGCACCTTACGAAGCAGGATTTTTGCCTGCTTACATTCTTGTAGAAGACCGATTTTTCTTATCAAACGAACCAAAAACGAAGCTTAGTAATGTCAAGTATGGAAAGGGGTGCAGACGCGCATGTGCTTTAATGTGAGGGCGTTACTGCAAGACAGTTTGTCTTGTGTGTGACCCTACGTACAGAGGTTCTTAAAAGTTATTTCATTTTTTTGTAGTGACTTGACAATGGTCCAAATCAACTTCTTCCGCGAGTTCTCTAACGGTAACAGCTGGGGTTTGGTTCATTCTCCAGGCTAAAATCTCCACAACGGAAATTAGTAAATAATTTTCGACAGGCCTGATCGTTGATTAAACCGCCCCCAAAGATGAAGAAGAGATGTTTTGACACGCTACAGCAGCGCTGAAGTCTTTTTGGAACTCTTATTTTGACCATTTTTCCGCGTTCTCTGAAAGCAACTAAGCTTTTGGCTCCAAATCGAAGCTTACCGTATAATGCCGGTAGACTTCTTCGATGCCGCATAAAATATCTATAGATTTTATGTCTTAATTACAGTTACAACTGATTTATAGGATCTCTTCAATTCCTCAGTTATCTCCATTATAGTAATTCGACGATTACTAAGTACGATACACGAACGTGTCAACTTTTTCTTCTGCTATTACGATAAAGACATCCTTCGATGAACCGCCTAATCAGTTGGTATCGTTTAGCGGGTTATGACTTTGAAGAAGCTATAAGAGGTGATGGTGGAGAAAGAAGAAGCGGGGGTGGTTCTGCTTGACAACGTCATGTCAAAATTCACTCCGTCGGAAAGGAGTTCACTTCAAATAGTTATTGGCTAGATAGAGCCGAGACAGGAAAGGTCGGGGGGAAGTCGAAAGCCAAGGGGGTTTGATCCGGGGTTCGCCCGGCCGCGGCAGCCGCGTCATTCCATTTCACCGCAGTCGTACAAGACGCGACGAATCGTGAAGCTCGTCGAAAGTACGGATTCGCAATGTATATTGGCAAGTGCCCCCTCGACGCTTGCCTCACCGAGCCGAAATGAGGTGAGGATGTAATCCAGACCAGCTAACTACTCACGTACGTCTTAGCGTGTGGGCAGATCGGATTCCAAAGTGCGGATCAGCTCCCCTCCGACTCATTCACCTTAGCGCATTCACCGTCCCTCATCACTGTGAGCTGTGGCAGTTTCAGAGACAACTTTCAAATTTGGCGCGCGAAAAACGCGCCAGTTTGCCTATGGCAGTGAATGTTCCCGTTGATCAGACGCGTAATCTTGCGTATTACGGGCTTGGGACACTTCACCCTCTAATGCGCTCAATTGTCTTGTCGGCTGTGTGGCCTGTGGCATCGTCTGGTTAAAACCAGAGTTCAATTCGGCCAAAGACAATTAAGGATCATGCTGCGATAATGATCGCCATTCACCGTAGAGTAAAAAAAATAGGGTCCAATGATGTCTTGAGGCTTGAACCAGAGAATCAGCTGTCACATGTAGCACATTGAATGACTCGTCGGGGGTCACGTGAAAGTTCTTTGTTGCTCATGTGCGACAGTTTTGTTTAATCACACTTCCATTTAGCTAGAAATGGGCTTCATCGGAAAAAAAGTTTTCTTTACAAAATTGGCATCACGATGCATTATCTCGGAAATCTAATTGGCAAAGTTCAGCCGTTCTTGTATGTGCGTAGGCTTTGCATCACCTGAAAATTGTATAAATACATCGCTTGATTCGAACTTCAACTATCGCGCAACCAATGTTTCTGGATATTGTTACGCACTGTCGGCCACAACGGCGATATTTTTTTTTCAAACGAGAGCTCCGTGTTCTGACCATAAATTGCACGAAGAATTCGCCACCATTTTCGTACAGAGTTTCCCTTTTCACAATATTTTTTTCACAATCTCTACGCGTTTTTTTCCGTTGAGTAACGTTTTATTTTGAATTTGGCAGCCCTACTTTTCCAATTTATGGAGAAAGCAGATTGGGGGAAGGGCAAAGGTGAGCGGAGGAGTTTGTGAAAGATCCTTTACACCTTATATATATATATATATATATATAAAAGACATACATTTTGTTGGAAGAGTCCATGTTATGTACATTCGTATGCCACTATCTTTAAATTAATGTACTCGCATTTCTAGATACTTCTCTATATACTGTTGTCGCTTATATTCGCCTGTTGTATTAAGCCCGCAGGGATTTAAATGTGCCCACCCCATTTCAGCCGGTTCAAGGCGCGCAGTTAGGTTTCTGATTAAGCCGTCGACGACTCGACATAAAGACAACACGCGCGTTTTTCCTCTCTCTAATTTAGCAGGAGTTGACAGGTGAAGAAGCTGCCCGCTAGTCTCAGTGACACCGACCGGGTGAAAAAGCAAACAAGAAATGTAGAAATGTAGATGGCGATTGACACAGCTAGACAAATGGCTACTCTATTTCATAAACTCTGCGTTTGTAATAATAATAATTATAATAATAGAGGTGGTCGAGCAGAGTTTCGGCTAGCATGCTAAAAGTGCTCTGGTACACCTTCTATCGCTTTGTTTGCTGCGTCGTCCTACATTAATTTTTGTCTCCATATGCACATATGTTATGCTACTCTATGTATGCACTTGTCAGCCACGCCTTCACGACAAAATATTTCTGGCGCAACTTTTCTATGTGCGCGTGCAAATATGACTTCACTCCATTGTAATCCGTTGTCGGTAGCCACAGGAACGTCTACTCGTTTAAATTGATTGTATCCTATAAAAGATGACGCCCTCGATTGGCTTTAGGCAAAAAATCTCTATCATTTCGTGTCAGCAGCGCATAGACTTCGGCGAACCAGAGCCGAAGAACAGCGAGGTATCTTTGCTTTTTGATGTCTCAAGGATTGCCTACGAACGCAGCGTTAATACTCGCACTTGACACAAATAAGAGAGCGTCAGGTCCCGGACATAGAGCATAACTAGGATCGTACCGAGTGGCTCTTTTGGATCTTGATCTTGTTTGGCACCAGGTCTAATAATAGTAATAGCGAGATGTTCCCATGTGAGGTCCATACCTTACCGCTTTAAGGTAGTCCACAAGTTTGCCCTATATAACCGGTTCGTAAAAGGCGAGGCCATTCCATGGCGCTCGAACATTTCAAAAGTCGGGCGTGTCTTTTTACAGCTTTTTTTTTTTTTTTTCTGGGAGGTTTTGGTAATGCATGATGCACATGCGCCACTAGCAGCCTGCGTGACTAGTGTGAGACTCGCAAACCCACTAAACCCGGATTCCTCCCCACCCCCCCAGGCTCGGTATTACTTTGGCATTACATCGAAACCGTGGGAGAGGCGTCTCTGCCGTTCTCCTTCAATCAGCTCTATCCCTGACTATCATCCCGCATGTCTACCTGCGGTTGGATAGGGGGATGCCATTTTGTAATCCGTTCTGTGAGGGTGCGTCGAGACCATGAGGGCCTGGCTGCTCCCCACCCCCTCCCCCCTCCCTCGGCTCCTCGTCTCGACCACTCTCCCGAGAGACCCGCTCAAACTTCTCCCGCCTCGCCGTTTCATTGGCTGTCTTGAGTGTCAAAACAGCGTCGAACAAGTTCGTCGCCTCCCTCCATGCCTCCGCCGAAGTCATCATATGGGAGACCACCTCCTTGATGGGTCGGCCCCTCACAGCGGTTGGTGCTGCGTCCCGTGCTTCCCTGAGAGCATCACACCGCAGAACAGTATGCTCTACGTTGTCCGTTTCTTCAGAGACGCACAGTACGCAGATATCGCTAATGGCCTTCTTGATCCTTGACAGGTAGCTCTGGAACTGGCCGTGTCCGGTCAGAACCTGAGTCGTCCAGTAGGAAAGCTCCCCGTGTCGGCGGTCATACCATGCCCTGAGGTCCGGTATCAGACTCTTGGTCCAGCTCCCTGTGGTCACACCGGGTCTTACCTGCGCCCATTCCTCATGCCAGGCCGATATGGTGGCACTCCTGGCCCTGGTGAGATCCAGACCTTCGTCTAGATACAGCTGTTTTGTCTCATATACTCCTAGATTTATATACCATTATAGGTTCCAAAAGGCAATGTGAATCTATCGGAGAAGGAATAAGAGAGTGATCATGGACTTTCGAGAGGTTAGCCCTAGTCAATTTAGCTTATCTGCTCATACGGAGACGTCCCATCATTCAGTCAGCTGGCAGGTCATTGATTTCGCTAATCATTTGGAGTTTTACACATTTAAGTTGAAATTTGATAATATGTGTTTCTGAATTTAACTATTGCAATTGTGTTCCACTACGAATTACGATAGCCGTCGCTGTAAGTAAGAGATAGGATGGTCCCAGGCTCCGATAAACTGATCAGTATTCAACCGCTATTAACTGCGACAGAAATAGGAGAATAACTATGCTGGACTGGAAATTAACTGAATGTAGATTTTTAAGTAAATGAGTCTGATTTAATAACCCCGTCAGTGGAGTTTGATGCACTCAGGATGAGTCGCGTACTCCTATTGACGGCCCTATAGAGGCGCCTAGAGCGTGGTCACGTACTCTACTCCCGCGCTTTGCCGTTGCCTTCTTTATAGCTTTGCACATGCCTTCCTTGCTTGTTTTCTATAGGACAGCAGTACCTGTCGGCAACATTGCTTTCGACACGATCTGTCTTGCAGTGTTCATCAATATTGCAGCATTCAGCGATCTGTCTTGCCGTGTTCGCCAATATTACTTCACCCAACAGTCATTGTGGAATCTTATATATATATCTATATATATAAAAGATTCCTCTAGGAGTAAAAGTGAACCACAACATATATGGGCGTATATGCATTTAGATATTCTCATTAGATGATGTTAACCGCCTAGTAAGGATTTTACGATTCTATAGGCAAGGGAAACAGAATCTTTTCTCGGTAGAAGACAAACACTTAGGCGAAGCGTCAAGTCGAATTGTCCGGGGTAGCTCTCTGGTATATCAGTGGTGGCGTGGTCTAGGGGACTAGCGCGCTAGTCATGGTTGTCATCTACCGGGGTGTTGCCGGTTCGATCCCTGTTATTGGTCGAATTTTCTTTGAGTGATGCTCATTGAGAATAGATGGTAAACCATACCGCTGAGAGTCAGCGGCCATGCTGCAACAAGGACTGTTGGGGAAGCCCTAGATATCTTAACATGTCCGGCCCTCGGTGCATTGAAGATATACCTCAGGTCAAGTGCAAAGACCGTCGGGGACGGAGGAAAGCCTAAAATTAAAAACAATCTCATTAAAAAAAATGGTTTTTATTCGAGCTCTCTGGTATCCAACTTGCGCGTAATGGCGTTCCAAATCTAGGCATTTCTGAAAGTCTAATATACGTCTGATATATATATATATATATATATATATATATATATATATATATATTGTTTTAATATTCAAAACGTGATTTATTATAGGAACTGCATAATTGATGTTTTATTTCTCATAAACAATTCTAAGTGATTGCTGTCTGTCATCAATAGGCATGAAAGTATATTTTGTCATTTAAAAAGTACGCATATTAGCCAACGGAACACATCACAATGGACATGTTTGTCTCAAGTATGACAAAACATGTTTGTAAAAGGCCATCACTGGACCTCCCGTATGAAACAATAGCGGGAAGTAATACGGCGAATATTTTGTGGTATATTACATCTGCTCTATCGTCTCGGCAAATAGAAAGGTTGTGGAACTATATAAATCGATTTGTTTTATTTAATAATCCGAAATCAATAACAGTGTGTACGCCAATGCATTGTCGCAACGGAAGGGTTGTTTGCCTATAGTTTTTCAGCCATTCCAGAAACCTCTTGCGTCAGGCGTTTTTGCGCATTTGTTTTTAAATTCTGCGGTAGTAGGTCTTAATGACTGTTGAACTAGGTGGCGAAAATTTGTAAAAGGGAATTTCCCTGTAGTTGAAAAAAGCAGTCAAAAGTACCTTGGTGTTGGATCTGCTCTAACTGAAATTTTTTGATCGACTCTTTCTCCTTGGAAGCACGACTGAGAGCATTGAGCTTTAGGCTCGACGTCGTGGCCATAGACCCTTGATTCGTCCTCTGTAATTACTCTCTGAAGTTATCCAGGGTCTTCTGCTACCGTCTGAGGGTTCATCTCAATCATTTACCAATGAGCGTTAATTTTCGGGAAATTCGACATTTTTGGGGCGAACTTCGCCGCCAGTCTTCTGACGCATAAAAATAAGTCAAGAATGTTACCCATAAGGTATCTTCAATTCTCTCTGATAGCAATTTGGGGATTGTTAAGTACGATATCACGGACGGCGTTTTTTCTGTAATTGAAGTTGAAGATCTTCACGGGTCTCATCATCGGTCTTCTCATGTCCGTCACGAAATCGTCGATTAAACTTGTCGATTGGCTTCTTCCACAAACATAGCAACCAAGGCATCTGGCTCTTACTTCGAATAATAAAACACGAAATTGGCTAACAATAAATTAAAGGAGTGCAGTTTACTGGACCAGCCTGAGGTGTCTATGTGTTGCCTCACCTTCAGCAACCATTTGCTGCTTTCCTTACCACTAAAGTGTCTTGTGGCTCTTCTAAAGAGGACAAGCTGTTTATAGTAGCTAAAGGGGGTCACCAACTCCTCCTTGCTAAGTGGACTTCACCAGTAGCCCTATCAAAGGCTTTCATAGGTTATTCTGTGATAAAACGCATTCTACACTTTCAGAAGGCTTTGCACAGACGTCCTCTAGGCTTTGCCACATCTCGTTCAACGTCCAATTGGAGTACATGGTGTGTGCCATGCGGGCCCATATTCCTCCCTAATTCGATCTGCTTCAAAAGCAGAGTTCGGTTTTCCACGAAAGCGACCATAACTCGTATATATATATATATATATATATATATATATATATATATATATATATATATATATATATATATATATATATATATATATAATGCATTAGTTCTCATTAATAAAGTTCAGAATAATTGCTGCCAGTCATGAACAGCCATAAAAAGTTTAGTCAGTTGAGAAGTATGTACATTTGCCAAAGGAACACAACACAAAAAGCACGCGTGCCTCAACCATGATGAAACGTGCTGATGAGAAACTCTTTCTGGACCTCTTGTATAACACAACACAGAGAAGTGATACGACAAACCTTCGGTAGGATATTACCCCATATGACAAAAATCGAGTGTTTGCTGACTTGTTTTTTTAAATAATTAATGGCCCTAAATAATAGGCTTTATTGAAGTCATTGACGCAGTCTCTGCGTCGCCTGCTAAGTATAATTTTATGAGCATAATTTTGCATTATTTCGGTGGACAACCTCAAACCCACTCTCCCATTTTTAAAATGTGGTAGAAAACGACTGGCAGAAACAAGGTTTTGTAGGCCAAGGAAGGGCCATCCACGGAAACGCTGATAAGCTCCATGCGATAGAGGGCTGAAATGATGGTATAGCATTTGGGTAATTTTGATATAATCTAAATGCGCACGTCAGCTCATGTATGCGTACAGTATAGGGTCGCGACATGTTCAAGCTTTCACAGCTTAAATACTTAAGCTTAGGTAGGAGGCAGAACCACTCAACTGTACTCGATGAACACCTTAACACCTGCAACATTTATAGGAAAAATGAGTGATTGAGACGATTAAGGAACGCGGCATCGCTTAGAAAGCATCGGAGACATACTTTGGTCAATTATACTGAGTCCACCGCAGATTGCCATACGTGGGCGATAGTTAACTGCGTATTTAGATCGACCACGGTGGAAGCCAATTCGATAAGACGATAATGTACATGGACACTTAATTATGCTCAAGCTTTGACAAAGCAAGTTTTTCGAATTTAGTGGGCACATTGTCAAACAGACCTATCGGATGGTAACTGGTAGTGTTCCATCGCTCCCGCATTTGTAAAACGGAGTCACAGAAGAGACATTGAGACTCGTGGTAAAGATACTTAAAAATTCACAACTTTTGTTAGAAACCGACAATGGAAATGCCCTCTAGTTTTACAGGTCTCCCGGGTACATCTAGAGCTCCACGCTTTCAGCTTGCTTTTTGTTTGGTTAGAAGTGAGTGAATAACGGTGTCACATACTAAACAGAGTTCAGACGGTTTGCCCTTGTTAATTTGTAAGAATGGATCACCTCGCTGGTTGCAAACCCGAGAAGCTTGACAAATTAAAACCTGCATTCTATGAGCTGGGTTTAGGCTTACGAAGAAATGCAATGGAACCGCCTGGTTTACCTGACAGTATCTGCAGAACCGCTACTAAAAAACCTGGTAATGCGGTTCATACTTGCCCCGACTGCACCTCTGGAGGAATGCAGATTGAATTTTCGAACTAAGCTGCTTGACGTAAACGCTAAACAGACTCTACGATTCACCAGCAATGGTCTATGCAGAAGACACATCATTATCACCCACTGCTCTATAGATAAGTTTCGTCAAAATTTCTGCCAGATACGGGACATTCACGAACCAACGGATAACCGTTCCTGAAATCGATCTAGCATGCCGTGCTCCATATACCATCTTAATGAGTGTGCACAGCTAGCTCAGTGACACTCCAAAATGTATATTTTAATATTGTGATTCTTGCGTGTTTTTATGTGTATATATGCAGTAATACCAGCCAAATGGTGCAATAAATAAAATAAGTGAATAATAAAGGAGATTAGGTATAACAATAATTTGTAATATTCTCTAATTATATGTATTGCGTTTTCTCAAATATATAGAACATTACGTGCAATTTGGCTTTAGTGGTGATTCTAAGAAAAGATCCATGTGATCGGGCCGACGACACTAGAGCTCCCGATTGGTCGATCCCCGAAACAGCAAAAGAGAGAAATACTTACACTCCCGCCCTTTAACCGCGATTTAATACGCGCGGACCCGAACGGGAGTGCCCACCAGCCCGAATTGACAGGCCAGCAGATCCCCCACCCTCCCCCCTATCGAGGTTTGGAATGGGGGTACCACACTACTCCACCGTACCGATTAGACGCATTCACCTCGCGATTCCGCGTTACACCCCGGAATATACCTTCCCCCCGAAGGGCGTCGGACCACTCCAGAGCAGGGGTTCCCCGTAAAATACGGGGCCAGAAGGCCCTCTCGACCGGTGGTCTGCGTTCGTGTGGCCACTTCTCGCTCATTTTGCCTATTAAGCCAAGGCAGCAGGCGTCCCGGACGGTACCACCGAGTGTCACTCGGGGCGTTAACCGTCCAGCCCGGGGGACTTCTATGCAGCACGAGTCCCCCGTATTGGCAGTAGCCTTAACAGCCCTCGAATGGGCCACGACAGGATGACAATATAAATTCGTTGACACCCAAATCTATCGTATGCCTTGCACCCCGGTTAGTTCTTAAAACACGGGAGTGTCGGTTTCGGGAGTTTGTACCGTCTGACTAACTTACAAGTGGGCCAGTGAAGGTCCCCGCAGCGCGTGGCAGTCACGCACCAGCGGACCAAGGCCGGTAAGAGAGTCATAGTTACTCCCACGACACTAGAGCTCCCGATTGGTCGATCCCCGAAACATATGAAGAAAATGCCCCTGTACCACACGAAATCGTTCCGCTCAACCGTTGTTGCAGCCGACACTCGAAAGTTATCATCCATACGTAAGGTATAGTGCAGATTGCATGGAGATAATTCGGTTGTGTTCTTTGTGCATATTGATCCAGCGTGTGATGATGGCAGGTGGACGGATAAGAAACTTAGCATACACGTTACCACCACAGTCTTGCATCTACTGGTACAGCAAGGTCTGTTGCGCACCACGCGTTATGGGCAGACGCATCCGGTGATTGAGTGATTGAGCCACAAATTGCATGTCATTATTGGCCTACATATCTTAGCGAGTTAGCAATTTCCCACAGGGGTGCGCAAAACATGAGAAGCGTTCTAAAGGATGTCGGCAATGTTGTACAACGCATGGCTGGAACGCCTCTTCGAGCAGCGCCACGTTCTCACCCGCTTTTCCGACCATGAATTCCACCACAAACTGTGCAACCGGACTGGGTCCCATAAAACCATTGCGATGGGTGTTGCTGTACATTTTGCGATTTCAGTTGCACTAATCAGTATCATCATGAGACATGTCGGTCAGATTGGATCAGTGATATTTTCCGGGTATGCAAATTCAACATATTCTACGCATGTTCAAGAAAAACGAATGGCGTTTTGCTAGTGTACACACCCAGTCTTCCCATTATTCCGCACCACACGGGCGGACATACTGTGCTAGTAAACGATAACAAGTTTACGCCTGAAGTCGTCTACAATAAGCTAAGTACGGTTTGACCTCTGATGGCTTGCCTCCCATAGCATTCGCCCGTTTTATAAACGTTGTGGCCGAGCCACTGTCAGTTATACTTAATGCATTTTAATGATGCTCAAGTTTCATAGCTATTTTGAGTCAATTGTAACATCATTACATAAACAGAGATCGAACAAAATTGCTTCACAAATATTGCCCGGTATCGCAAGAAAGTTTTATGTGCACAAAGATGGAGAGGATCGTGACCGACTCAATTTATGTATTTCTGGAGGATTATGACCTACCTGACTCATGGCAGCATGAATTCATAAAGATCGAGGGCTACATTGCTCCTGGAAGTAACCCACGATTGGAAGAATCCTGTTCAAGTTCACTGTTATAAGCAACATTTGTTCTCGATATTTAAACAACTCTGTTATCTTTGCTTCACTTACAAAATATACGCTGAATGACTAATATGACTCTAGTAATATGACTATATAAAATTACTATGTCCGTTCCCAAAATCTGAATCTAACGATGCGCAGTGCTATCTGGATGGTCAAGCAATTCCTCTTTTTTTTGTCGGCGTCGGTTATGGCTAATATTTGAAATGTTGATACAGAGCTTCGAGACGGCATTATCGCGCTTGGTCTATCTTTTTACGAGTGCTTTTATTATACCGGATTTTGAGTACCACCCTAAACGATTTTTTTTGGAGGAGGTTTAGGGTTTAAAATACATTCACGTACGACTGAGAGAAAGCATAACAGGACCCTAAACGATACTATGTTCTTATTGTACCTCAGTGGATTTAGTTCAAGCACTGTTAGACGCCATTCTGATTCAAATATTTCTTCATTCTCTGCTTTAGCAAGTCCATAATCAATTTGCAAGAAAAATTGCCAAGCGTTTTTAAATAAGAGTTATATATATATATATATATATATATATATATATATATATATATATATATATATATATATATATATATATATATTATATATAAATATATATATTTATATTTATTTATATAAATAAATATATATATATACATACATATATTAGGGATTTCACCCATGTCCTCGTCGGGCCTTGCGCTTTAGCATTAAACGGAGACCCAGAAGGCGCAAAATACTTGTCCAGCCAGCACCCGTATGTTTTTACGTAAGGGAACGAGGATACACATATTGCATGCTCATCTGTGGACAGACTTCGGCATCTGGACGTCGTCCGCATTCAGCTGCTTGACGCAGAGCTAACTAGAATGGGAAGGCTCATGTAATTATTACCAGATGGGCAAGAGATCTCGAGAGGAAAAGAGAACAAGGGTCTAAATCTGATTACAAGCTCTCGTCCACGTCTTTATCTTCTGAGACCGTTCTATTCCGCTCTCTCTTTCTATATATATATATATATATACAATGTAGTGCTTGGCCTGCAGGGGGGAAATGTTGGCAGGAACGAGCACAGGGGACTGTGGAGGAGGATTTTTGTCGTACAAGGGTAGTCAACTACGTTCTAATTTGAGCAGTGGGGCTTTTGCAGTAGCCTGCGGCGAGGGCCCCCTCTCGCCACCGTGAGGAGAAGGGACGCACAGAGATGGTAAAGGTATTGATGTATAGAGAGAGAGAGAGAGAGAGAGAGAGATACAGAGACACACATATATATAAGAGACAGAAGCAGACAGATGAGACGAATACAGAGGAAAGTATCCCTCGAGCCTCTGAACAAGACCTCGGAGAGGCACGGCTTAGTATCGCGAACGCGCTGGTTCCCTGCGTCTGAGGAATGACTGTCCATTTCTATTCGGTCTGTCGTCGAGCTTAAGTGTGCAGGCCTAATAGTAACAGCGAATTCTCTCTCTCTCTCTATGTTCTGCTTTCGCTTCCTAGGCTCTCCCTCGTAGCACCACACTCGCGCGACTAAGGCGCAGGTCCTATAGCAGAGCCCTTGAGTATCGGCGTGTACCGGTATAAAAAGGGTCTAACGAGGCCAATCTGTACAGACACAACGACTACCACGACAATAGTGACAATAACAATAGCAGTAATGACAATAATATTGTGTAGTAAATACACAATACAATTGTGTAGTAAAACCCGATAATAATAATAATGTGTAGTAAATACAACTACACAAACGCTTTGAACCTAGAGGCCGTCGGCAGTGGCGTAATGGTCACAATCTAACCATTTTTGAGGAGGTTGTTTTCAATTCGAGACCATTCTCTGTTTCATACGGGCTTAGAACTTATCATAGAGGCTGATGTTTAATGCACCGAAGGCCGTAAATTTTGAGATATCTTACTTTTCAGGCTGACACTCAGCCAACATTTAACGTCCGCGGGTTTGCTTTCACATTGCTTCGGGAGGCGGACTTGAATAAATACAAATGTGCACCGGTGGGGCTCGAACCCGTGCACCTGTGTGCCTCTTGCGGTCGCGAGGCGTACGCGAACAGAGATCAAACAGGCAACACTCCAATAGATAAGACAACCATGACTAGCGCAAGAGTCCCGTAGACCGCCCTAGGCCGCCAATTGTTTAATGCTTACTTGAGGACGTTCGCTTGTCCAAAGACACAAAAGAACAGAACGAACAACAGTACTCTCACCTGATGTGAATTTACATTTGTGATACACATTTAGATTTGCATTTTTGTTGTGCAATTGCAGTTCATTTGTGGTCGCACTACCGGAGAATGGGTAATGAAAAACGGATCTAGTTGTATGCTTTAGGAATACTCGACGGTTGGACTACATAGAAACATAACTGTACTCTGCACTAACCTCGTTTTATTCATAATAACGTTATCTAGGGACGTTCGCGGCTAGTGACCAAAATGTAGGTGGCACAGTAACGCATCGCTGAGATAATATTCACGGTATACGAACTCAAGCACTATTCAACTAAATGCAAACGAATTGATGACACGCACTAAAATATGCTAGACTTCGCATTACGTTTTTTTGTTTTTTTTTTGTCAAAAAAGAAAACATGGATTTGCAAGAACATAAGGGTTGATTTCGTCATCAATATACTCTTACCCTCTTTCAGCAACATCTTGTCAAGGATCAACCAGGTTTTAATCGTTATTTTTTCAAGAGTCTTGTTTCCCAGAGACGAAGAAAGTTTTGTGTCCTATTTTAGACGTACTGGAACGAATTTATTTTTTTCCAGTCAAAACATTTTGGATAGACCGCACTAAGTGACAGTCTAAGTCAGCGCCGTTTAAAAAAGATAAAATAAGACCCCTCTTTGTCCCCGTGCTTTGGACGCGTTGCGATAAAAAAAAATTAACTCATTGTAGTGTTGACAGTAATTTCCGTAATCGTCTGGCTTATTTACCAAAATTTTACGTAAAGGGCTCATCTGATATCTTTCCAATAACGCAAACAGCTTTATTTTAGTGAACGTTTTGCTTGGATTGTCTCTGGGAACTGTGTGGGTTTTCGGACAGAACTTTGGCTGCTCATATCCTCTTAGAGAGCTCATTTTCATCGCAGGTTACCACATGATATATGAAAACAGCTATGTATTTTATGTTGCTCTTCGTGTTACTATTTTTCCTAGAGTCCTCTCGGCTTTTTGCGACCTACTCTACTTCCTTAACCTGTTCTATTTTTCTAAATTTAAGGCTTTCTATTAGATACATAACGCTTTATAGAATGGCCTTCTATGGCCTTTAGAGTAAGAGTTAAACGAAACACAAAGTCAAGTCTTTAGAACACAAAAAAGACGGCCTCAGTACGAAATTATGCTGGCCGAAAGATGTACTAGAACTGGCAATGACTAGACCGAAAATCTTTCTTCGGAATCAGCGTTGCTACTGGCTGCTTACTAAGAAGGTTTGCACCAATTTTATACGTTTTATGAGTTAATAACAGCTTTAATTAGCTATGGCCCATCAAATGGGCAGGAATATACCCCTAAGCGTCTTCGTTAATAGAGAGCCATTTGAGCCACTGAGACCAATTGATTTTCACGTCCTTGGCTTTAACCGTGTTAATCTAGGATACCTGTTGATGGCACAATTTATCGACGTCAACTCTGTCTGGACTGATTTTTGATACTATGATAATTATGCATGAGGTTTGTTGACCAATGCCAACCTCGAATTATTAACCAGATAACTAAATTGCTTGAACCTTTGTTTTTTTATCCTAACTGCAGGCGTTATATTGCTTTGGGCTGGGGAGAATGTCCCTTGTATATTGCAAACGCGAAGGTTAGCTCAACCTATTCATCGTAATAAAAAAGTGCGTAGGAGTGCTAAATAGGTTCTTCTCTCTTTCATTCCCATGACACACCGGTAGCAAGCAGCAATGCATTGATCAGTGTGGTTAAGCACATGGACTTCAGTCGGCTTGATGCATCACACCACTTGTAAACTCCTTTCTCCATCCATAGACGCTTCTCATCGCACCTTCACCAGATAGCATACTTTCGTTCGATTGGCTCGCTCACGTTCGATAGGATAAGAAGTGCAAATAGACAGAGAAAGGCTGTCATTGTCTTTGTTGTTTTTATGGGCAAATAGCTGGCCCTGACTAATCACCACCTTTGTCCTGGTCGAGTTTCAGAAAAGAAGCCGGAGATGGTTAGTGAGACAAAATAAGTCTGCGGGCGGCAGCGCCATCGCTTGCCATGTTGACGAACGACGCCGAAGACGGTCGGTCGGACAATGGATGGGCAGGGCAATGGGTGGATCGCAACGGCCGACGCAAACATGGCGCGGGGGGGGGGGGTGAGGCAGTCCTTGTTTTAGGGGGTCGATGAGATCGTTCGAGGACGACGACGAATCCTCACGAGTGAGTGAGAAACTTGTGATCCTGTTTTCTCAGACGAGCCGTGTCAACAGGCAGCTGCTCAGAAACACTCGACGGGTCGCGGAGCCCGGGCTTAGGGATCTATCTTCTAGAGAGACTATATATATATACAGCGGCAGTGACTATGACTCTCCTTCGGCGTGACGCTAGCCGGCGTGCGATGCGCGAGTTACGCGCGTTGCGGGTACCTTCAGCTCAAATAGAAAGTTCTTCCCGGGTCCTTGCTTCTGGTCGGGGGGGGGGGCATGCAGGGGCGCCGACCCCGACAAGGGCGGCAGCCTGCTGTTGGCCATTGCTGGAGCGGGCCGAGCGCTATTTTTCGTTTAAATCAAACGTTTCGTCCTATACAGTTGAATGCTCATGTCCATAGTGGCCTGTTGTTGTTGTTGATGTAGTAGTACTGTAGTGGCGCTTGTAAGAGTTGTTGTTGATGTAGTAGTATTGTATTAGTGTTTGTAATAGTTGTTGTTGTTGTTATTGCCGCTGTGGTTGTTGTTGTTGCTTCTGCTGCATGCAGACGACTACCATGATTAGCTATGTCGATCTGTCGGGATCTGTGCCTCCCCCCTCCCCCTCGCTCTCTCTCTCTCTCTGTGTTGTGCAGCAGTCCGATTTGAAGCCCGTGCGCAGGATATTGACCCGACGACTTTGCCATGCTGCCACGCTGTCATTACTTAGCTGCCTAAGGCAATCCTTCAGTGTGTTGATACTTAGATGCAGACAGACAGGTAGAACCAACAGCCGCAGCAGCAGTAGCAACAGCGAGGAGCAAGACCAAAGTGCTGTGAATTCACCAGCTATTATAATTGTGTCACAATTCACCACCACTGGCTGAAGGCATAGAACGCTGGCTGGCTGGCCACTTGAAGGCGAAGACACCCTGACGAGTGGAATGTTTTGTCAAAGGGGGGGGGGGGGGGCGACGGCAATGACCACAGCAGCAACAACAACAGCAACAACAATAGCAACAACAGCAACAATACAGCAGCAACAACAACAACAACAACAATAACAGCAGCAACAACAACAACAACGAGTACTCCAATACAACAACAGCAACAACGATACGGGCCAAGAGCAGCCGCAGTACTTGCTATAGGGATCAGCCGGGCATCCGGCGTAGGAGGTGCTGGTGGTGGGGGTGGTAGATGGCTGGCTGGCTGGCTGGGAGGCAGGCACGCAGACTTCGTCGTTCGGTGGTGGGAACGAGTGAAGGGCCGTTCAGCTGGCTGATCTGCCATAGTGTGATCCACGCTACCTACGCAAGGCGGCGGCAAGGCGTTGACACCACCGATGACGCTAGCGATGCTGCGGGCCGATGACAGCCGGATGGCTGGCTGTCCCGCTGTCCGGCAATGGCACGCGAGCAGCGCACAGAGGACTCGACGACACGCCGAGGTAATAGCCCCGAGCGAAACAAACCAATATTATTTCTCTCTTTGCCGCTCGCGCGGGCGGGCGGGAAGAATCTATCTCTCATTGTCGATCAAGACGAAAAAACAAAGTAATTTGGCGGTACGTCACACAACACCGAACGAGGCCGCGACAACAACGACGACGACGAAGGCGAAGATATCAAAGATCAGGGAGGGAGTCATATATATAGATATATATATATATAGAGAGAGAGAGCGAGAGAGAGAGACACCCATATCGTTTTCGATCGTCGAGATGGACGGACGACGCGTCGCGTGTCTCAGCTGTCCACTTCTTAGCCGTGGTGGAAGCGGTCTTAGCCGTAAGAGAGTAGAAAGAGCAGCAGTTCCATTGTGGTAGCAGTAGTAGTAGTAGTGTGGTGAGTAGTACTGCAGCAACTAAAACTTTACTTTAGTACTGCAGTAGAATGGTCCGCGTTCCAGGCGCGGTACACTCGACCTAGGGCACGACCACGCAGTACGCGGTAGTAAGTCTAGTACAGTTCTAGCATACTGGTAATACAGATTGTAATAGTTTCGAGTCTAGCACGCATGAGTGCTAAATAGTTTCGAGTGGTGAGCATCGGCGGCGGCGGCAGCAGAAACAGCAGCAGCGTGGCACAGATCACAAACGTGTCACTACAGCTCTCGAGGTATTCATTCGTCCGTGCTGCTTTATGTGTCGTGGTCGTCGTCGTCCTCGTCGTCGTCGCCGCGAAGAGATCAGCGATCGCCCAATGACGCAACTGCAAGTACGGACTAATGTCTCTCGAATCTCTCGAATAGGCGCACGCCTACCGCGAACTGCGCCCGCCGAGAACTCGGGCAAACTTTGCGCGCAAAGCTCTACCACACATCGTGGTTCGCGTTTGTTTATTTATTTCGTAAAAGGTGCGCGTGTATCATTCTTCGGATAGCTCGGGGCCGTCAGGCCATGGCCATGGGAGGTGGAAGGGGGGGGGGGAGCCGTTTCACTGCCCACCCGCACTCCGAAATACCCAAGACTGCTCCGGAGGTGGTAGTGGCGGATGGTAGCACAAGCAGTCTTTAAGGACGCCCTTAAAGACGCCCGGGGTTTGGATTTTGGGGTTAGGAAAATATTTTGCTTGGTTGAGTGGAGGAAGCATGGTGAAGAAGAAGAAGAAGAAGAAGAGGAAAAGCAATAAACGAGAAGCAAAATAAATGTATATATATATATATATGGAGAAAGCAAAATATGTACGTACGTGTATAAATTGAGAAGCATAATTTATATAGCTAGCGACAGAAGGGAATTTCGGAATGGTCTAACGTCTGTCGCATAGCAGATTTTGCTTTCAGTGTCTTTGATATTTTAGCGCAGACTGTAGAATGTGCAGTAAATTCTTCACACGTTGTATCGAGTAATGCGTTATCTGGCTATATAGGCAGATATAGGCTTTGCAATATATTAAACCGTTCAAATCTGTAAACACATATTCTTACTAACCTCGCAATGCAGTGCAAGTCGCTATGATTTAGTGTCTTGTCAAATATATACTCAAATCGCTTAGTCGGCAGTGACCTCCTCTCCCGTACAAGGTTCGCTGAACGTCCGTTAGCGGACAGTGCATGTACCCCTCTAGGGGACCATACTTTTTATTATTATTTATTTGTATTAAACATATAGCCGGCAAAAATATTACATACACCTAAGCTGGCTCTAGGTCTATTTTTACTAGTCATTTATTTTGCTTCCGTGATTCACAGTTATATCAGTTTTCCGAGGTATAGATTACCTGTTTCTGCCAAGAATTATTTAACGTAAGTACAAATGTGTAAATTAACATCGCGATGCAAATCAATTTCCTTGGACTTTTGTGTTAGTACAATTTATTGGAAAGTGCACACTATTTCTTCTACAAAGGTATAATGCCTGCTTAAGAAATTGCTTGTGCCACTAAATTCACTTAAATTTTATTTCGCTATTTATGTAGGCGACCATTTTATTCTCTTGTTAAGCAATATAGTATCTACTCGAAGCACGTGTAAGTTGACATGGAGAATAGAAAGAACTGCTAAAAAGATTAGATTATAAATAAGGTAAACTCATTTTTTTACACAGTTACAGTTAACTGATTACGGGCAAGCCATACCACCAATGTATTCATAAATGCAGGTACGTATATGTATGTACAGAAGTTACAGAAAGTTTATCGGAACTTAAATTTATAATTTTTTTAAATCACAATTATTTTTAATTTTTTAGATCACAATTGAATAGCTATATTTTCCACGGATACGTTGAACTTTTTGTTTTACTAACGTGGGCCGTTTTTGTAAGAGAAAGCGCACATTGATCTGTATTGCTAGGTATATTCCTGTTTAGCAATCTTGTGATAATCAAAGTACAGAGGCAGCCTGCTAATGGCTTAGGACTCACATTGACATCTAACTGCGACGCTGTGAATGCTCCATCATTTGCATGTGTTCTCGAAGCAAACTTTACTCTGCATGCTCCTTCCTACTTCCATTGATAAGAAGTCCCCTTCCCCCCCCGCCAATTCCCGTATAAGTCCAACCGACACGGTGAACATCGTCTTAGCAAACCGACGGGCGCGTTTTCGGCTCTAGGGCTAGGAGAATGTCAACAAGATACAGGGAAAGAAAGCATTCGACAGGGACCAAGACAGGAGTAGCACAGGAGAGACAGGCAGACAACTTGGTGCCGTCAACTCGCTGTCGATAGAAAGACTTTACATCGATGCGACAAAAGAAGAACGACACAAGCAGGCGGGCGAAAAATATTAGCAAGGGATAAGCTGGGGTTAAGCTAAAGCCCGAGTTAGGAGGCGGATTGGTTCGGTTAACGTACCGAGCAGCACAACTGGCCAGGGGGAAGAAGCAAAAGAAAAACATGAGGGGTGCAGGAGTGCAGGAGTTTGGTCGTACCGGCATCAGAATCAGCCATGATGAGGATAGCTAGAGTCATCAAGCTCTTGGCTATTAACGGCACTCCTGTCGCAGTTGGGACAACGTAGTGGGCCGGGCGGGGGGGGGGTGGAGGGGGGTTACACAGAGACGAGAGAAACAGGAGAGTGAAAGCAATCGGGAGAGGAGCTCGTGAATGTGCAGACGTGTGTGTGGTTATGTGTGCATGAAATGAGTTGTCGTTTGGGGTGGGTGGTTGGGGGGTGGTGGTGGTAAGAGAAAAGGACCGTTTAAGCTAACCCGTCGCGACACGTCACTGGCGGGAGCAGGCGAGCCACGACCAAAGGACGACGAGGTGTCGTTCGTCGGCCGCCGACACTCAACTGAACTCTCGCCATAGGCAAGTAGATACGAGCGTGGAATATCGTTGTATTCAGTGCTAGCGTATCGTTGCCGGATGCCGGCCGAGCGTCTTGACCAGCTAACTTTCTTCTTGGGTTTTCCTATCTAGCTAAGCACCTACCGCCTTCTTTTTCCGTCTCACTCTCTCCCTTTCTCATACGTTCTCTTTCTTCCGGTACTTGGCGATGAGAATGAGGCTACCTCTGCAGGAGTGTGCAGGGAACTCAGCCTGATTCTGCCTAAGAGCAGGGGGAAAGAGAAATAGAACGAGACAGCAACATTGGCAAGTGTTCGTCTGCAGAGCGAGAAAGCTTGCAGACACGGCCGTCTATAACCATGTAAGCCATACTTCACATACCCAGACTTGCATAAACAGATGTACGGCATAGCAACAACTTAGCAAACTTTATTTTCCCCCCAAACGTATATGTATATATATATATATATATATATATTATATGTCCATTAATATCAACAAATAGTGGAATAGAGGCAGTTAGTGGAAAAGGGAAAAGAGGACATGAGGATGACAACGACGACGAGAAACGAGGCGGATTGTGTGCATGAAGGGGAAATCAGAGGCTTCAGCAGGAGGTGCAACGTCCGCTGATATATCCTCCTGCTATATCCCAAATCAACCCATGGCAAACCTCCCATGCCAGTTCCGGTAGTGGACTCAGGATGGGTTGCGGTCATTGCGAGTACCGGAGTATAGACGATACCACGACGCGAACAGTGTCGTTATGATTCAGGCTATTCCGCCGGTCATTCGATGGACATTAATTTGGATTCGATCTGATCGCCCCTCTTCCCTCGTTGTGACACAGCTCGATGGTTTTCCTCTTTCCTTTCTGCTCATACCTCTTCATCCTTCCGTCGCTTAAAGGTACGAGGCTAAGCCCGAGACCGGCTTACGCCCGCTCAACGGCCGATCACGGCCACGAGTCTAGGAGGCTTCAGTTCCCGCTACCAGCTGTAGCAACAGCAGAAAGCATCGCTACTATCGCACACAGCATCTGGGGTTGTCATTTCTAGAGTGATAAAACCAACTACCCCCCCCCCCCCCCGACGAACGAGGGCTCTTCGGCAGGAAGGCGCCGTACCGTAGCGTCCCGGCTTGTTTCATCCTTGTCCTTTCGGAGGAAAACGATGTTGGATCAGCGGCAGCAGTACCAGCAACACTACCAGCAGCCTACTTAGCGGACTCCGCTTAGCGCTGCCTTAAGAGAATCTGCCACGGCCGAGGACCGAAAACGACATGAGTTGAGTGTCCTGTCCCACTTGAAAACGGGCGGGGAAAGAGAGTTCCACGGCAAGAAACCATGTCCAATTGCTGGGCTACTGGGCTGTCACGATTGATGGATTCTGTGACGCGGGCCGGATCGACTGTCGCGGCGGTGGGCGATCGTGTAAGCAGATTAGCAGCGCCGGTGAAATCATGGCCAAGGGAGGACCGGCGATAATGATGTGTCATTTGCAGCCGAGTCACATTCGAGTAGTTCACATCGACAAGTCTGGCAGTATGTCTGGACGACGAATAGCTACGTGACCTAATAACGCCGCCCTCCCTCAACCATAGCGTCCTCGGACCGGCTAAAAACGAGACGTGGCGATCCAACGAAAAGCAAGCAATGCATGCGTAACGCATGTATCGGCTGTATGTCAACCCAAGTTTACCTTAGAGAAAGACGAGGAGAGGAGACGGCGAGAGCGTCACCTACTATCGATAGAACGACGAAACCATAACTATTTCTAGCCAGACTAACAATTATTTTGCTGGGGCTAACATTACGACTACCGCTATTGAGTACTAAGCATCAATCTGAGTAACCGTGCGTATCAATACGTATATGCCACAGGGTGTTTCTTATCGCAAGCTCTTTTGGGTAAATCATCATCCAACTGAGGACTTGACAAGAAAAAGCGTAGGGCGTGGGGCTCAGCCGATGCCAATACCAGCACACCAAATGTTGACAACTGCCATGGTGTCAATAGCAGGCAATACCGAGCAATTCAGAGCGATGTTTTTCGGCGTACCTGCAAGTGCTGCTAAAAAGCGATAGCGGAAGCCGTTCAATCCGAATTATAACAGGAGACTTAAAATGCCTTAATACTGGCACTAGCTCAGAAACACTTCACGAACACGGGGATGATTAAGCAGTAATTTGCCGCGACAGTATCCTCAGCGTTATACTGCTATAAGCAGTATAATCTTTAAGTGGTAGAAAAACATTGTCAAACAGAATATCTCTGCGCATGACAAATGCGGGCTTCGAGACAAAAACTGCCTATAACTGACGACTATAGGAACGTCCTTATTGTGCGGAAATTAAAACAAATACTTGTTGGTTACAAAGTGGGTCTAAATAAAGCGGTTGTACCTCTTTCTTATAAATCCGTTAATGTATGGATGGATCAGCTGGGCCCCAAAACTTCACAGAGTTGATACCGTGTGAATTCGCGTTCCTTCATCTGTACGATATTTTCAGTTTTTTTTAAAAAATTTACCTATTTCGGTTGACGAACTTATGAACAGGGTAGTCGGGATCATATGAAACTGAAAGCGATTTCGGTCTCAACTTTCCTACAATACAATGTAATTTAGTCAACAGAGTAATCATTGATAATGACTGTTACAACTTTTTAAGTTACAAGTGTTGGGTTTTTCGAGCAGCTTGCCACTCAAATAGGTGATTTTGAACAAGCGCTGAACCCAAATAGATGTCCTAAAGTTTTTCGACTTTCTACTATAACATAATTTTTAATTTACCCAAGTTTCTCAATCAGAAATAAAACATCTAAAACTAACCTATGTATATATATATATATTAATAACAACAAGCAAGTTGTTAGTTCAACTTGTACATTGGTATACGTCGGGTCGGGATCGATTCTACGACGCATAAAATCCCATCAGCTCATGAGATGATTTTGTTTTTCTATTGTACTAATCGTTTCTCCTGTTTGATCGTGCATAGTTCTACTTGGTTATCAAAAATGGCGTGGCGTTAATCGGTTATCTACAATTGATAAGCGAAATTTTAATTGATAAGCGAATGTTTGCCCATAGCGAAACTAAACAGCCGAGACTATGACAGGTCGAATGTTTGATATAGTTAAAATAACAACTCTAGCGAAACTGTAATATTTCCCAAGTTTATCAGGCACATCCTTAAAAAAACATTTTGCCTAGTGAAATCGTAGTTTCATGGATGTTTATGCGCGCACACAAACTGTTCGATCAACAGCAATTACAGTTTTTGACCTTTCGATTTTGTTTATTTGACCAAATTAATCGCGAAGCACTCTATCGCAGCTAAGTATGCTTCCGGTGCTGCTGCTATCTGGCTGGCATTAATAGTACTGCTTCTCGGGCCGTTAGGTTAATCAGATTGGCCCTATGGTCAGCAGATCATCGCAGCATTATTTGCATGAACAGTTAACTCTATTGAACTTACTCCCCCACGTTATGCCCGCCCTACGGTCGGTTCGTTCACTACCGCTTCCGACTTCCTTCGGTCCGTTGTTGAGGAGGGGCGGGAGGGGGTTTAGTCATCCGTACTAAAGGTTTTTGTACCCGTGGCTGACACTTTTCAGTCTCTGTGCCCCTATCGTCGAACCCCACCCAGCTTAGCACAGCAGCCCTGTTCATTGCTTTCAAACTCGTCAGGGGGCGACCCCACATGTTCGTCGCTTCTATATGCTATCACTTGATGACTCTATATATGTGCATTTGGCTGCTTTAACGCGTTCTCACACTTTACGTGTACTTGATGTGAGCTTCGTGTGGAAATACGCAGCAAAGCAGTGTCAGTCAGTCAATCTTTCGCAAACAAATGCCTTGTCTTAAGCGGCGCGTTAGCCGCCTAAGTTAACCTCGCTAATTCGATTATCCGCACTAGCTGCTGAGATGAGCGATTGCAAGCTTACCTCCATTCCATTTATGATAGATAGAATGCGACCGTTAACGCAATGCAGAAGAACAAATTACCGTCCCGGCTACCGGCGTTTGTCCTGTCTTTGTTGGTAGCGTGCTTCCAGAGACACGTAAAGTAAAACACTAACGATAACTCCGAAAAAAAAATGTCTACCGCATCGCTGCTGTCGTCGCCTGGAAACTGACGTCATCTTAGAACTTGACAATTTGGCTACAATAGCTGAGTGATTTTTCTAATAGAACCTTGCGTGTGATGCGGTGATGAGCACACCTCTCTCTCTACGCAAAGGTCCTCTGCTTGTTCGCCCGCCATTCGCCTAGCAGAGGAGTAAGATTGGCAGGCCACACAGATGGGATTTCCCACCTATGCCTTTGGGTCCACGGACGGACATGTATTGCTCGCACCTCTGGGCGCTGTCGCCACGCTCCAGATGGTTACGCCACGATGAAGGTTGTGTCCACATGACGCTTTTGTCGGGTGGGAGGCCGTGTCGGCGCTAGATTTACTACCAAGATGTTCCGAGCAGAAGAAAGCCTTACATAAGTGTTCTCACGCACCGGCATCATCTACAATCATGTTTGCGTAATCTTTTGCGCGATTATTATTATTATTATTATTATAGCTCGGCTCTGCCTGTCGCTGGTTGCCAACAGAATATTCGGCCGCCAACGTTCTTACCTCAGCAACGTGTATAGCATGTTTGCAACGTTAACACGTGTCAAAGCGCTGACACTATCTAGGTGGTAAAGTGTGCAAATACAGAAAAAGTTTTGATGGTAAAGCCTGCCTTTTAAGCCGACTGAGCTCTTCTCCGCTGGCCAATATAACCGTTGATAATTTATAGCTTATAACATTGTTGTAAGTGACGTTACGTGAACAAAACCAGGACTTCTATTACCTTCTTAGAAAACGTTTATCAACGGTTTAATTAGTGTCCTGCACTCTAGAATGCTCCTGTTTGCGTTTATAACGTATCAGTACGGGGCGTCTATGTCGGTTCTTTGAGCTTACTCTAAAAAAGCTGTTTTCGAGCTGACTCCCAGCCAACATTTAACGTCCAAGGGCTTTGCTTTCTCGTTGCTTCTAAGACGGACCCCATAAATACAAATGTGCAGTGGTAGCGATGCACCTATGTGTCTCCGCCGGTCGCGAGACACACGCAAATACACCACTCCACCGGGCCCGGCTTACCCTAAACAAATAGAAGCTGCCTTTAAGCAGTACCCTATCACATAAACGCAGACGATTTGACATTGAACAGGTATAAATGCAGGTTATGAAAGCTGGCGTCAAGCCGGAATTTCGAACAATAAATGTAACACGTCTACTTAAAGAACCTTCGTTAAGAAACAGCACTTTTACAGAACGCATACAGAGGAAGCGTCTGGGGTAGATCGTTCAAAATCTCTAGCGGCCCAATTCTTTTAAGCCCTCAGTACCAGCGCTGATATAAGTTGCCGCGAATAGTAAACCAAGTTTGGAAGTTTTCAATATTATCAGGCTTATTATAATTAATATTAAACCTGAGTATATATGTATATATATATATATATATATATATATATATATATATATATATATATATATATATATATATATATATATATATTTATATATAGAATAGATAGCCTTGGACCTTTAGATGAATTCATGTGTTCTATTACTTGCGGAACCTTACGACCTAAGGATTTGTAGAATGTACCTCTGAAGTCCTTGATCATTTGGCTTCTTGGCTTCACGCGTGGAGCTTAAGTCGCCAGGATAGAAATCGCGCCAGAACAATTCTGCAAAACAGCCGTGTTCGTATGCTGTAGATAGCTGGATAGGATTTCCCTGAGATAGGGAGAGATGCCTTTTTTCTCGAGTGCCTCCAGGATCACCCTCCAGCTGATGCTGTTGAACGCGTGTCTTACGTTTTATGCCACTAACAAACAGGGGTCTTTAGCCGTTGATCTTTAGCATTCTCGTGTCTCTGCGGGTATTCCGTCAAGTCCCGCAGATTTGCTTGTGCTGATTCTGCGACCGCCCAACAGGACCTCCTGGACGTTGATCGACGAGAAATTATATACATTTTGCTTGATAGATGCTCTGTAAAAAGGAGGAAATGTTCGATTACTCTTTGAACAACTTTCTTCCTGCTTCTGACCCGCCTTCTGAACGAAAATTTATATCCGGTACCTTAGGGCTCAACTTCCTCAAAGAGTTGTCGCCATTTCAGATGCCTATTCTTCTTAATGAGAAGCCGCAACTCTCCGCATATAGTCCGACTAATGGTACTGGCACCAGCTGCCTCCCTCTTTTTTTGCTTTATTACTTCTCGTCGCTTTCCTTCCCAGAATTCATCTGGCTCTCGCGACTGTCTTTTCCCCGAGCCTTGGTGCATTCTTGTCTGGCAGCCGCCATTTCTCTCATTCCACCAGTATTCGACGTACGATCTTGCAATATATGGGAGGCTGGCGACAATGCCTTTTGACGGGAGGTACACAGAGTCGACATGAAATCACCGATGTTCGAATAGTCTGTTAGCTCGTTGTGGCCCCCCCGCAGCCGGCATTACATGGCTTCTCACCCTCCAAACTATCCGCTGTGCCTCTGCGGTATCCTGCGAAGGACTGGTAAATCTGACATAGTTGCGATGGTAGAGGTTCTCCCCCTCCTCATCCAGCACCTCCCAGTCTCGAATTGGCTCCATCTGACGTAGAGGCTAAGATTGATGTGCGCTAACTGTCCCTGCCTCCGGATCGTGGACGATCGTCCTCGGAGGCTTGTGCTGTTAATACCCTGCTCGAGCGCTGCAGCATCAAAGTCGCCGGGTTGCTCTTCGAGGTCGTCGAAAAACACGGAAAAGTAGCCAAAGTCTCGGTTGGGCGATTGTGGCAACTATAAAAGGCAGCTTCACTCTCCGCATCAATCGACGTACATTTTTGCCCAACCACTATACATTTTGTCGTTTTTTGCCCCTCTACTAATAGTCTTCCTGGATGCAGCCGATATGTTACGTTCGCTAACTAGGCATATGTCGACCTGCTGTTTATTTATTGTTTTCTTCAGCAAGGTGTTCGCCCCATAGTTTATATTGAGGTATATTGACAGAGTCACATTACTTATATATATAGCACAACGTTGTCTTTTGTAGGTGAGTGGAAAAAATGCCTTTACACACATCCGGAACGGGTGACGGTGGCACTCGATGCCGATGCTGTTTGCAAAACGTCTACTAAAAACCTCGCGTCTCGACCCAAAGGCCCAAAGGATGATTCCCAAAGGTCTAAATATGGCGAGGCGACAAGCTGATACCGCTGCTTCATAGTACTTCAACATCACTACAACTTCCCTTGCTACTACTACTACATCACTGCCACCATTACCACTACTACTACGACGACGACGACGGTGACTGCCTCAATGGTTCGCAGGGGAGGCAGTCACCGGATTAGGATCCGACTGATGATGTCCTGGTATCGTGCAGAGCCTCGGGGCAGGCAAGCATACGCACGTACATACATACATACAGACATGCACGTCGTGCGTCGCCGCCACCGCATCCCAGCTGGCCAGACAGATACGAGTTCGTAGACAGCCAGAGCGTACGCCCGCCACGGAGCGAGCGCGGCGCGTACGACATGTAAATCAGGGCTTGTTTGAGAGTCGACAAACAGGCGCGCACCCCACATGCGTGCCCTCACAATCAAGTCTGCTACTCCTCCCCCCTCCCCAGCGCGCCAGCGCCCCATCCCTCCTCCGGGGGGGGGGGGGAGGTGCTGCTGGCTGGCTGGCTGGCTTGCAGGCAGGCAGGCAGACGGTACCCTGGGACTGGAGAATAGGGAAATAGGGAAGACACCCCCGCCGGTGTCCACCACAACACAGACACAGGTTACGCTCGACGAATTTCGCAATCTACCTCCGCCTCGAGCGCTGCTCAAGGTAAGCCCTCCTCGACGACTGGTGTTTGTCGAGGATGGCGGCGGCGGCGGAGGCTGCTGCAGCTGCTGTGGTGGCGGAGATTCGGCAGACTCGAAGCGCCAGAAAGAACCAAGGCCAGCTAGCTGCGAGGAATAGTATATGTAGACACTGGGCTAGGCAGCTGGAGCAGCAGCAGCAGCAGGAGTTTTTCTAGTAGTAACAGCATTGTAGCAACAAATTGAGACGGGGCAACGTTAGGTGGCCTTCGACGCGTAACACCGCAACACGCCACGCTCCAATTTGTCTACCTGGCTAGCCGCTAAACGCCGTTCCACGCTTTCATCTAATGATTCAGCATGTGGTCGTGTCGAGATGCTACCACTACCTACCCTATTATTACTGTTGACGCCGCATTATAACGGTAAACGCATTTCCTATCGCTGCACTTAATGAACCACAGTTTCGGGCAGATTAAAGCAATTGATCAATTGAACGATCGATTAAATGACGTGCGTTTAAATGAGCTCACACTGCCGACAACTGATAGGCGGTTATATATATATATATATATATATATTGTTGAAAATGTGTAATTATGGAAATTTTAAGCGCAATGAGAAATTTTTGAATTTAAATAAATTGCCGTTCGGAGAAGACGGTCTCATAAAAAATTATATATATATATATATATATACAAAACATAGTGAAACTAGTAAACGAAAACCACTGCGCATTACAATACAAAGTTGTTTTGCTTGATATTAATACGGCTCGAATTCTAAACAAACGCAAAAGTTTGAAATTGGCAATTTTAAAACGCAGGTAGTTCTTTCGGTCAACCCAAGCAGGACACATTCTTAAAATAACGTTATGCTGGTTAACGTAGAAGGAACACGTCACTAAGTCTTTATAAATCCAAGCTCTACCAGTACGGCTCGTGTATAGCAATAGCTTTAGCAAGTTACCGAAAACAAAAAATGTACTATTTGTTTATCACTGAAGGTAAGATTGTCTCCTACCACGACCACACGGGTCCTCCAATTAGGCTAGAACCAAGTATGATCATCGACGTGCGTTTTGCCCGTGCACTTTAGAACAACTCAGCTTGAATTATTCTGCTAGCAGCAGCGCATCGCCTGCGGTCAGCCTCCACAACAATGCGTTAGTTGGCAAACGTTGACCGCATAAACCACTACACGTGTTTTACATATATCGTTATCGCATACTACGGTTTCAATGTCGACCGAAGGTATTGCTGTGCTTGGCGAGGCGATCCAATCTGGTGAGAGCCACAAAACAAATCGTCAACATTGTCCAGTTGGCTGTGAATCGCTTAGCGTCTGTGGTAGAGGCCTTCCCAGTTCACAGTCAGAGTGCAGACGAGGCAGCGAGCCCAGATGGGCAGCAAAGGCTGCTATGCTGAAACCAGTTGGATGAGGCAACCACAACTTTCACTACATTTACTTCGAACTTCTAAAATAGACGACGGTGCTTCCCGTTTACGTGTATAATGCCGTTTCTCTTTATGAAGATACGCAGATGACTATTCAGTGTAACTCAACGTCAATGTAACTCGAGACTTTAACGCGGCCGTTCAATATGTTTCAAAGGTCTTTACATCATTGTCTTTTTTTTTGTGGTTTATTTATTCTATTATTTGAGTTAGTTTTCTATTATTTCTTACCTATCTTGATTATTGTTTGCTCTCTGCGTTTTACTAGTTTTAGATTGCGGCACTATCAAGACGTTTTAACTAACAGGTCAAATTTTAGCATGTGCTTCATTACATATTGATTTCAGCCTGTACAAGGTGCAATGCTCTTGCCATGCGGATCCTTAGTGTGGGCATTTGCAATAACAATAATTTAAGACACGTAGCTACTCGAGTTGTATTTTGTGAAAACGATCCAAAACGGGCACTCACTAAGATATTCTTTATCCATAGCGACCGGTGTTTTTCAAACAATTTCAAAACATGTCATTCACAAACATAAAGCAAAATTGACTAGTAACAATGTTATTTTTGTGGTCATGTTTATTAATTTTGTTACTGTAGTACTTTATACAGTTTACAAGCTCCAGTCGTAAGCAGAAGGTTTGCTTACGACTGTTCTGTTTGTAAGAAGAGGCTGTTCAATGTATGTAAGAAGTTTTGTTTCTCACAGCTGATACAACAAATAAATTAGACGTTATAGCAGGTTTTAATAGCTTTGCATACCATCGGTTGTGGTAAAAGGCGTGCTAGAAACAACACGTGTCGTATTTTAGTTATCACCTCGTTGTTCTAAAGAGGCCGGGCATATCATGCTGGATGGCGTATCGCTTGAGGTCGTCTCTTCAGCCTTGAATGGCATACTTTACCGCATCTATAGTGCCTTAGCCTAAGACGTCCTTGTACGTAGTAATAAAATCAAAAAAACTGGACGAAGTTAGGCGCACACATCACAAATCGAGTCATGTTACCCATGGCCGGTCTTGCTCGTTTGCGACACCCTAATGGTTCGTTATCTTGCTGGCCTGCAGTACGTTAACGGAGCCGATTGTCGCTTACTGCATTGCAGCTACGTCTAAAACTATAAATTGATAAGTCTTTTAGAACAACGTTTTACGTTTTGCTAAACAAGCAAAAATGCCAAGGGTGTGCGCTTGTACAACTCTGTAATGTATTAGGTCTACAAAAATATTTTTTCGTTTTTTTCCGTTTTTTTCGAAAAAAAATACTTTTTTGTAGACCAAAAAGTCTTTTCGATTTTCCCGTTTTTTTTTCTAAAAAACTTTTTTGAAGACCAAACAGTCTTTTCGGTTTTCCCGCTTTTTTCTGTTTTTCCCGAAAAAACTTTTTTAATACCAAAAAGTCTTTTCGGGTTTTCCAGTTTTTTTCCGAAAAAACTTTTTGGAAGATCAACAAGTCTTTTCGGTTTTCCCGGTTTTTTCCCTAAACAACTTTTTTGTAGACCCAATACATCAACAACTGTAGCGCTAGTACAATTTATACAGACACATACATACACATTACGTATGTGATTAATTATCAAAGAAACCCAGGCGTTCACAAAGGAACCCAAACTTTAGCAGTGCCTCTTGTTTGTGAACGTAGTCAGACGTCTGTCACGGACCGGTTCGTCAGTTAGAAAGAGACACTTTTCCACTTTGGTTGTGATGTGCTTGCCTTCTTTGGTTCTATTTGTTTTTGCTGCAGCGTCTAACGCGCTCTACCATAAAATTAATCCAAATCGAGTGCTCCTTTATTGCTTTAAAGAAGTAAACAATTATGAACATGGTTATGGGATGTTTATGGGAGCTGCAGGCCCCCTTACGCTCAAGCTGATTTAGCGCGTAGGTGGAAGCCTTAATCTTGTAAAGGGAGACTCGAGAGCTTCCGAATTCTTGCGTCAGAGGCTGTCGCTCGACATTTAACGGGGAAATGCAGCGTCTATTTGGAGCACATAGTTAAACTGGGCTAACACTGGGTTAGAGAACCCGTGATTACACGTTCGCGCGGAGACAATTGTCAACTCCAAAGTGCTAACATAGTAAGGTTATATAAATAAATGTATAAAATGGTTATTAAAAAATCATCCTGTATTTAATATACACAAGACACAATAAGAGAGATGCGAAAGATAATGAGAACTGCAAAAGGCTGTGACAATGTTTCCATGGGGCTTCTACAGGATGCTTCAAACGTCGAAGCCGGTGCACATGGTATTGACCTGGGTGCATTTCATTATATGGCGGCCGTATGACGTTTATAGTCACATGGAGTAGCATTTAAATCGCATTAAATTGAGCAGCTAAATTGGTTGCAACAATATTGCATTCTTCCAAACGTCGTGTCGTTAAAACGCCTGATAGTATCGAATTGTCGCCTATACTACAATCACAACACAAAGCCAAAAATAAGAAGACTAATCTATGAGTTACTTATTGACATCATTTGGAGGCGTTATTGTATACAAAGCTAATGCACCCATTATTTCAATTATGCATTTTCAGTGGTTGCCATTTGTTCTAAAAATTGCCATTCTAGAATCTTCTAGAATCCTTTTGATTCAGTGAATTTCATAAAAAACGCATCTACCGAAGTCAGTGCAAATTTACATATACATAGTGACATGGCTTTTGCAATTTCTATGATAGCGTATGGAAATATTTTCCTGATTTTAGAATCATTGTCTAGATGTCGACGTAATTGCCCCCAAGTTTAGATGGTGGATTTATACCCTGTGGGCTGGCGAGTTGTTGTAGTGGAAAAGCCATTGCCTAATATACGCATTTGAGCTCTTCCTGGTGAGTGCAGTTAAAATGTCGGGTAGGCATTCGGAAGAATACCAATCGCTTGTCACTGTATCACCTTCTTTCAGTTCGACAATCGCTACAGTTTCACTTCCGGAGAAAGATGTGGTAACCATAACCTTGCCAGTCGACCGTTAGCGCTTTATATAAGCCTCATCACCTGTGACGATAGACAAGCCCCTATGCAGGCAAGCCACCGTTGTACTCAAACAGCTGGGGGTAGCAATTTTGGCGATGGCCGTGGCGGCGGGCGCAGCAGCGACGTGAACAACAATAACAACAACGACGACAACAAAAACAACAACAACAATGACGACGACGACAATGACAACAACAACAACAGTAACCACTACAACTAAGACAACCGTTCCCATGCAACACAGACCAGACGCAGAAAGGGGCGTATGCGCCTTCGTCTCGCTCTTCGTCGTCGTCGTCGTCGTCTTCTGCTTCCGTAAATCTTGCGACACATTGTTCTGTCACGCTTTGGTGCCGACCGAAGGAAGGAGGTCGGGGGATGCGCGAGATCGGGGTCGTCCTCGTCTGAGAGGATCTCAGGCAGCAGAGACACGGGAACTTAGCCTTTCGTCTCTTTAATGGTCCCCCGCTACAGCCGCTCGTTCACCGCCTATCGAGGCGTTTTGGCGGTGTTGGGGTTCGGGGGGCGGGGCGGGGGTGTTAGAGAGGGAAGGAGGAGCAGGAGATGAGTGGAAAAGAAAATATTAAGAGATAAGAAAAATACCAGAGCCGTAAGTAGTGAGCATGACACAGAGCAGGTGACGATGCCGACAAGGGTGTCGCCACTTGTCTGCGTTCCGAACACCAAACATGCTGCCAGCCCCGCCTATAGTTCCCAGTCATCTCACGCCTGACCTCCAAGCCAAGGCCGTGATGAAGGCACGCAAAAGCTGCGACATAGAGAGACGAAACGTAAGATCGAGTGCAGTGTTGCACATGTTGCAGGCGCTGCTCAATGGGGGCTATCGTTTTGTCTGTGTGCATGCCCTACGCCTGTAGACGACTTGTAGGCTAGTTGGCCGTGAGCGTCGGAAATCGACAATGAAGAAATGTCCCCTTAACCCCACTTACGCCGCCTCACGCATCGTTGTGTGCTCTTCCCATGAGAAACACACACTAGATAAAAAGCAATGCCCTCATGGCACCTATGACTCACAGATTCGTCCAGCTTTTTCTCACAGGAATCATCATTCTCGTCACCACCACCACCACCATTTCTACCATCAACAACGTAAACCTCACCACCATCACCATTATTATCACCACTACTATAGTTACCAGCATCAGCATAAGTATTCCAATCGAACCGTGCTGAAATTTGAGCAAATTTGCAGCTAAGATTAGTAATTAGAAGGCATGCAAGCACGCGACGTTTTGGTGTTGTTAAGCCTGTCACCAGCCAAGGCTCGCGCTCATGCCGGAAACGCCAGGCACAGCAGCACACAGTCGTCCAGTAGCATGCATTTTGCCTAATTAGGTGGTGTTTGCTTGTGATATTGTCGCCATATGCCAACAATATTGGTAGTGTTCGTGCAAACTCCCCTTGTGGGAGGTCGCAGTAGGGAGTTCGAAATGCGAAAATATCTGTTTTTAACGTTTGCCTATGCGCATGCACACATGCGCTTGCGGATGCGTTGCTGATGCACCTGAAGTACCCCGACGTTCGTCACTGGAGAATTCTCGCCATCAGCCAGCACGGTTTGGCTGGATGTTTTGACCAAAAGAGTCCCGGTCTTTATACCTGTGCAATACATTCTTTTTGAAGCCGCATTTCCCAAGATTTGTAGATTTGGGCTAAAGTTTGATAAGGCAAAATCGGCAAGGTGGTGGCCGTGCGCCGTTACCCAAATGCCCTGAGTAAACATACCCTAAGTTGAGCGTGACCAGTGTCGTGACCGGCGCTCGACGGTGTTCGGCGAACGGACGGTCACACTAGAGGAGACACGTCTCGTTCTATTATCCATACCGCTCCGACAAAACGAGTCACCTAATATGCCCATCGGTTCTCAAACTGGGTAGAAAAATATTATAACAAGTAGAAACGTCCTTAAGAGCGGGGGCAGGGATCGGCCGATTCCAGCAATTTGTCGTTCACGTTTTACAAATGCTTCGTGCAAATGTCCAACGCGTCGGTGTGCTGTCACTCGTAGAGTGCCGTACGGCAAGTACGTACAGGCAAAATGTTTACACTGGAATGGTCAGTATCAGGGGATCGCAGCGTCACGACCATAATGCCGGGACTCGTCACGTTCGAGTGTCCGAACGGTGTCATACATTGTTATCCAGTGCAAATAGCTGGCTGGCACGTTTGAATCCCAGCAGCTAACCGAACCGCCCACTGGTCACTAAACTCTAAACTCTGAAGGCCTGTAGCAACTAATGTACGCCGTAGCAACATATACGGCGTCGAGAATGACGATGATTCGCGGCCGCTAAGCGGCCGTGATATTTTTGCGGACCAACGCACAATCGATGCGAGCACGGACGAACACACAACGGAATCCACAGAGCGAGAACGTAGCCCGAGCTAATGGATTTTTCTACACAGACCCTTGACCGTTTAAAGCAAATAGTCGCTGCTGCTGATGGTGTTGATGGTGCTGACTGACGACGAGAGAGCAGACAAAGTGTAAGTCATCGACAACAGGCGGCCTCAAAAACAGAAATAACTGAGAGAAGCTATTTTTCTCATACTCGCTTGCCGGCTTCCACATCGTTCATGTATACCACCCCTGCTAGCCGTACACCCGCCGCAGCCCAACACATATATCGTTGACATCAAATCGTAAAACGCATATATATATATATATATATAGCATAGTGGTTGCCACCACACCTAAACTTTTCCGGCTGACACTCAGCCAACATTTAACGTCCACAGGTTTGCGTTTGCATTGCTTCGTAAGACGGACCCATAAATACAAACGTGCAACGGTGGGGATCGAAGCCGTGCACCTATATGTTGCTATTAGCTGCTGATATGATACAGTGCGGGGGCCAATCGCTAAAATTTGTTAACTTCTTCTCGTATCTTGAGCTACGAGTTCGTTATATGGTAATTCCTTTTACTGCACACGTTGTGGAAGCGGTTCGGTCAATCCTAGCTTTTTTTTGGTAGAGAGGTGGGGAACGCCCGTTGACTGTCTGTGGCAGCGGCGATCTGGCCTTTTCTTCGCTAAAGCTTTTCCAACGCTGATGTATGGCCTCGGCAGAGTGTGGCAGAATCTGATTCTGGCAAATATTCATTTGCTGGACCGGTGCTCTGTACTTTACATGAAGCGTAACTTAAAATTACGGCGCGCGTACCGAGTTAACTACACCGTCCATGGTCAACTGAGAGGCCACCTCTGGGATGGGATCACATGCGATAATCGCGATGTGCAAACACATGTGCGTGTCTACCTTTGTGTGTTCTTGAATACTGAGTTCCATAAGGATCATAGTACCTACGTATCCCTTTCGATCGTTTGAAGTTATGCTTATACAGTTCCCGATCGGTTGGGGGATTAAGACATGACTGGCTTTTAGTGGATTGGAGTCCCACACTACCGGCCCACACTTGCAGAGGAGTTCCCTGCGGTGGTGTCCGCGTGTGCGTGCCGCATTTTCCAGTTAGTTCTTTAAAAAAACATGACGTACGTATGTCCGTACTGGTCGCCGCAATGAGTCAGGTACCACGATTAAACTGCCCGACACCCTCAAAACGCGCTCACTCTATTATCGCTCTCGTTCTACTCTCAGTATAGTCAACGCGGTGCAGAAAACACAAATAAACTACACCAGGAAGTTGACCTGTGTATGCATACATAAACTCGGCTGAGTGTGAATCAAAATATTGATGATATACTATACCAGAGCTAGAGTACGGCTAGCTTCTGTAGCGAACGAAACAAACTTTACTAGGCTGCTTGCTGCTAGTGGTGCTTCCGTAGATGGTTGTTAATGAATTGACGGTTGAATCGCGACACAATAAAGATGCGAACGCACCATCGAGCAACCGCGACGACCGGTCGCGTGAAGAAGCTGTCGCTAGAGCGTCTCTATGGCGGCGGAGACTTCGTTGGTCCATATGAATGATTCCGAATGATGATGATGATGTTGATTCGCGTACTACCAACTACGCAACTGCCGGCCCATCGACCGGCAGGCACATCGTCGCAAGTCGCTCTACGAGACGCGATGGGGTACTGCAATTGTTCGCCTCGTAAGTTTTCGTCGTGAAGCACCCTTCGTCTCTTATCTCATTACACATGACTAATGCCGATAGCGGCGAGCGGCCGACCGACTGATTGGCTACCGGTTACATGCAGACCGCATTCTCCCATTCACAGACCGCATTCTGCATCAGTCTTGATCGCAATCTGACCACTCAGCATTCTCTTCCGCAGAACCCCACTGCCCCGTGGGGCGATGATTCTCCCCCCTCCTCTCTCTCTCCCTATATATCGCTCTTTCTTTCTCTCTCTCTCTCTATCTATCTATCTCTCCCTGTCTTCCCTCCTTGGCAATGACGATTGCTATTTCAGGTAATGCTACAGCCCGCAGCTGGGACACAACTTTAACGACGCTCAACTGCGCTGGCTATACGTAAAACACACACTCTACCCGACTACCTCTACAGGACTGTACTACCTCTACAGGAGCAGCAGCAGCAACAACAACGGCAACTGGTTTGAACAACACCACCAACAACAGCAGCAGCAGCAAAGACAACAACAACAACAACAACACCAGCACCACCACCAACAAAAACACCAACACCACCACCAACACCAACACTACGACCAACAACAGCAACAAAGACAACAACAACGATGATAACAACAACAGCAGCAACAACCACAACGATGATAACAACAACAGCAACAACACCAACAACAACGGCAATAAGCGGGTGGCGGCGGCGGCAGCAGAAGCGGCGGTAATGACTCTGCCAGCTACTTTGATTCGCCCGTCATGCGCACTGGCAATTAGATTTGAAGGCTTTCCGTTCTCCGTTTTGCTAGCCAGCTAATAAGCAATCTCGCGAGCTGACTGACGACCGGTAGTGGTGGAGGTGGTGCTAGTGGTGGTGGGGTACTACACACTTATAGGCGAAAGGCAAACCCAAGCCACCCTACCCTAGGTTGCAGATGGCTAGTCATGCAATGTTGTGTTGATAATGTTATTGTTGGTGTCGTTGCTGTTGTCGTTGTTCTTGTAGTAAGTACATAAGCGCGCCGATCGCGCCGATCATTTGTACCGCCGCGAGTGCACTCGGCCTTCTTCCCGATGGGCCAGGCAAAGATGCCAGAGAAGGGCTGCCCGAACGAACGGGATGGACCAATGCGAACCAATGACGCGATACGACCCGATATGCCACGATAGAGCGGCCGAAGCTACCGAAGCTAGTAGAGGCACCGCGCCCCGAATGGACGACATTCTCTCACCACTCTCTTACGCACTTTGACATTAAGCAGGTGCTGCTGTTGTTGTTGTTGTTGGTAGTAGTACTGGTGGGGTGCTGCTGCTGCTGCCGCCGCCACTGGCGCTGCGATTTAAAGTCGTTGCCATCGCTCACACCCCCAGCTCAAATCCCCACGCAACTTCCATCAATTTAGTAGTGGTTGTGTGCTAGTCCTAGCGGGTGCTTGGTGGGTTGTTGTGGGCCTGCCCAGCCGCCGAACAACGTTCTTTTTCGAACAGATACCCCTTGATACCCCCCCCCCCCACACCCCTGTGCTGGATCAGCTCATTTCTGCTCATTCGTTCGTTGTTCGTGTTCTTTCAATCCAGCGTGTAGAGCTGAAGGGAAAAGCCCGGGAACAAATATTGCAATAACCTTCAGCCAAAGGCCGCCGTCCTTCAGTCTGGTACGGTCTAGCGGTAAGCTGGCAGACGACGCACAGGTGTAGCCACTGCTGCTGGCCCGTACCCCTCGTCGAGTCTCACTGAGCTTGTAGGCCAGGGAACCGCTTACTACGGTGATTAGTCTCCGCATTAAACTCGGACTAATGTTACTGCTACGTTCTACTGTTTACACACATCGTTTTCAACAACGTGCTTGTTAAGCGTTCTTTCGCTTGACTCCTCTCTCTCTCTCTCTCGCTCTCGTGTCTTCTGTTCATCTTGTACTCATTCAGTCCTCAATTTTGTAAGGAATTGCTTGCCTTGTTATTCCTTTTGAAGTCGGCTAAACACAATTGCACGCCTTCCTCTTACAAGTCGCATGCTGAATGATTGACTGCGCAACTTAATTTAAACTTCTATATCTAAAAATCATTTTCCAATCAAGCACAATAGGACGCTTCTCAGTGTGTTTGTGTGTGTCTTTCACCCTCCCCCCTCGGAAGAGACTTTAGATAAGTACTTCAGGGGGAGCAAGAAGAGATTTTCTCGGATTCTGTCTATAAATATATGCAGCTATAACTAGCTACTACTACTTTCACTGCCATTATTTCTGCTACCCAGCGGCGTAGGCGGCACAGTGTTTTGTAGACGTTCTGCGACTCGGCGAATTCATGAGTCGTGGGTTCGATTCCGACACGAAGCATAATCCAGTAACTCCACATGACTATAGAGGCGAGTATGCATTTCGCTTCTACTGGAGCCGTCTGGTTGTCTGGCTGCTGCACACAGGTGGGGGACGTAGAAGCAAGCAGTAAAGGACGCACGGAGCAGAGGAGAGATGAGCAATTGTACAGGACACATGGAAGCATGAGTTGCTTGGCGATGACTGCGAAATGCGATTCAACGATCTTCTTTTTAAGTGCTGTCCTCTCCTTAGTCAGTTCGTAATAGGATGCTTTGATGGCACGCTAGTTTATATACATGCGCCGAATGTAGCATACATATAACTATATAATAAACGATGTAGTTATAGATTTATCCGTTATTGAAAAACGAAACACGGTCAGCACAAGTAGCAGGGCCTCCCCAATTTGTCACATAACAGCAAACAAAACAAAGTTTAATTTGTGTTATCCGGGTATCAAATGCAACGTGTTCTCTGAAGATATCAACTTTAAATTATATTGTACAAACACATTTTTCTGACTAAAATACAGAAGCCGCCACCTGTCGTAAGTTTAACAAATCTAAAAACACTAAAACTGTATAGCAGTGTTGATTCCGCATCACATATTGATTCGTCGAACTAGGTGTTGCATTAGAATATAAGATAAACGTTATTTGACAAGCTAAGTATATGAGTCCTTATGGCGTCCAAGACACTCGGCTTAATTGCAGAGCGTGGGTACGAATAAAGAGAGTTCAAGTTTCCGACATCTGCTCTTCCGCAAAGCCCCACGAGTTTGGGGTACCCGGAGCCGAAAACGTTAAAGGTGACACGATACGCGAGTTGACAACTGCTAAACCATCAAACTTAGGGTGAGTAATCGCTAGATATATTGGGCGCGTAATCGCTAGACAGACCGTAAGCCAACTGAAGTTAAAGTTGATATTGAAGATATGCCTCAGGTTAAGTTCCAAGCCCGTAGGAGACGGAGGATGGTCTGGAATTAAAGACAACATCTTAAATTTTGTTTTTAATTCTAGACCGTGCGCCACGCAACGTTGGTTTGAATCATTGTAGATATTAGACGCAGCGTAACTGGGCGCCATCCAAGAGATGAAAGTGCGATTCCTAATCACTGAAGGAAGAAGACCACGTTCAGCGTGGCTCATTTGATGAGGACTCTGCTTGGGCTCCTCTTTCACTTAATCGAGCGAGAGCGGTCATTTCCTTCGTTACTGTTTTTGTCGTTGACGAAACTGTCACAGTTGTCATTGCCGATAAATCAGATGCGTGCGTTGTGAAGGCAAACGAGGATTGATTGGATAAGTTAGTTATTTCAGTAAGTGTAGACCCTGAAATTGTCGAACGGCGCTGAGTTCGAAGAAGAAGTTGTTTCCTTGCCTTATCTTCAGATTTACTTGCAATGTTCGTTTGGTGATTGCTAGATCAGATTTGCACGCAGCAAGTCCAATTTGACCGAAGAAAGTTTATGGGTTTGCTGAAGCACGAGATTCATGGCGTCAGCTATGCGCCACTTAGAACAGTGACATGACTGCCAGCAGGGGCTTTTTGTCTGCAGTTCGTACAGGTTAGCGATATCACAATAGACGAGACGGGAGGTAGGCAGTCTTCTCCGCAGCTAACTGAGCGAAGGCAAAGTGCAGTAACTTCTCCGACGTTGCAGATCGAACAGCAGTTAAGCATGCATGTTTGTGTGGACAGGTTTTTACACGGATGAGTACAAGCGCCTATAGAACATTAACAGCCTCTCTGAGTCGTTGAGCCAAGTATTAAATAGTACGTAGGCGTATGGCGCCGCTCCTACTTTCGTCAGTGCAGTCCTGAGCCCATTAACTCAATAACTTGTTGCACTTATTGATCTCGTTTTGCGTTCTCCGTTCCTACCCTTTATTTAGGCGAAACGGTTGACGAACTTTTCGTCCTTTTGGTTTTGGCTCGTCTCGTAGACTTTACAAAAGAATACTAAAAACGACAGCGCAACGATCGTCATGTACGTATAACAATACGGATAGTGGTCGTGAAAAACGAGCACTGGCGACGGATTTCAATTATCTTGTTGGAAGGACAACGTAGCTTATATGGCTGTTATGATTGATTGAGCTATGAGCCTGTGTTTCGCTTTGTGACAGCGTATGCAGAAAAACCTTTCTATACTTTAGACGGCGTTCTGAGCTAAATTTCATTTCAGATTTGGGCGTGTAGCAAGTCTAACTTTGGTAAAATTGCATTGTTACGTATGGTATACCGATTGGGATCGGTCACCGCATCGGTCCCGCATTAAACGGAGCTTGTTGCTGGGTATTGGCAGAAGCGCAATTTTTGCAAATCGTACCAGGACACACCCCTCTGGTCTCATGACAATTTCGTTCTGCCACACGGCGATTCGGACCTTAGCCGTCTCACGTCGCGTCCTGATCCGTATCTGTCCGCTTATTTTCGGGACCGCGCCCTTGTTATTCCCACTGGGCTATGAACCAGTAGTGAGCGATCAGTAAGTGAGTGGTTGACACGATTTTCTCTCGATCTTCTTCCTCCTCCTCCTCGAGATTTGTCTTTGACGTGTCCCGCAGAACGTCTTCCTCATTTCGAACGTCAAGGATGACAAGGCATTGGGAAGGCAAGGAGGACAAAGAGCGGAAGAAAGGAGCAAAAGAACTGAAAAAAAAACAGAAGAAAACATGGAGGATACTACCACACAGAGATCAGGAATTGCGCAGGCGGAAAACGACCGGCAAAGTAGGAACGACAGGAGGAGAACACCGAAAACTGAGAAAAAGGGCAACGCCTGCCTCTCCTTGCCCACATCCGCAAACCCGTCCGCTTAGCGTCTACTCACTACTGGTAAAAATGTGACTGACAGAAAACGACGACAAATTTCGCCGAATCTTCCTAGCTGCCACCACCACCGCCACCGCCACAGAAGCGCGCCACTAGCAGCAGCTTAAAGGTTTTTACACAAGCAGCTACAATCTTTCAGCCTCTGCGCGTTGCCCACAAATGCGGCTCTTTTGCGTGGTGGGTATCATTGTAAGACTTTCGTTGAGGAAGAATGGGGGCTGCGGCAGGGAGGGGAGAAGGGAAAATACTCAAGGCATAATTAAACCAACTTTTCCTTAATTTTTGATCAGAGGCTTCTAAATGTCGTCTCCTACCTTCAACACGTCCTTTCACACTATACTTTGTATATAGGAGTACAGACATTGAGCATCTACCAAAGGAATGCAACGGCAGAACAGGATGCTCAACCACATTCAGCAGAACCAACGAGAACGAACAACAACAGCAACAACAACAAACTCTACTCGCTGGACATGCTGGATTTGATCCCTGAGCTTATTCCTGCATTGTTCCTGGTCGCCATGGTGACAACGCCCGGTTTTTAGAACAGTAGGCTAGCCCTCCAAGCTACCGCCCCCGATGCGGCTACGATCTACTCCTACTACTACTACTGCTCCACCAACAAGCAGCCGTTTCCTAGTAGAAGCCGTCGTAGTAGTGAGCAGTTACAAGAACGTGGCTTCGTCCTCATTTGCCCTCTTCCCCTCCCTCTTACCTCTATCCTCCTCTTCCCCCTCCCTCTCACTTAAATCCCTTTCTCCCTCTCCCTCTCACCGATCTCCCCCTCTCTCCCCTCTATATCGCAAAACATTCCGGTGCGGCCGTCCCTGATACGGAGGACGGATCATCGCCATGACGGAAACCACCGGCAGTCAGACACAGTGTACCAACGCCGATTGTTGAGGATTGTGTCGCCGATCGCCGATTCAGCCGGGTATCTTCCGGGTATCTCTGCGCTCTACGTATGTGTGTATGCTGGCGTATTTTTATTTCGCGTGGATGGACTTGGATTTCCGACCACAGCGTTCTTATGAACGTCGCACGACTTGTTGTGCTTGTTGTATGAAGGCTCGTTCCGAGGGGTGTGGGGTAGGGAGGAGCTTGGTCTCTGGTTGCTGTGGAAGCCGCAGAACGCTTAATAAAGATCATTTTCGTCGTCAGCAACATCACCATCATGTTCAACGCTGCCAACTATAATAGAGCAGACGGGGAGAGTGGGAATGTTATTTTAGCCTGGTGGTGGTGGTGGCAATGATACGGAGGAATTTGTGACTTTTTGTGGGTAGGATAGCTATTGCTAGAGCTGGTGTAAGCCACAAATGACGTTTCTCTCTGTGAGAAAAATGGGAAATGTGCGTATTACGCGAGGTGGCTTGTGAATCATGTTGCCTATAAGTGTGTGTGTGCATGTGTATATGAGCGCACGTAAAAACTACCAGGGTCCAATATGTTGTTGGTATCTCGAAAATCTCCACTTATAGATCAAATCAAAGTGTTCTCTGTGTGTGCATAAAGCTTGGTTGTTTGCTGCCTCTTTTGAAAAAAATCTCGATATTAAATTGTTACAGAACGAAACGGGTACCGGGACCTCGCTCTGTATGGGTTCAGTTCTCATCGGCCCGCGTTAAGCAAGCGTTGCAAGTGACGATGAAATTGAGCGACGAATGTCAATATACGGAAGGCTTTTATTTCATGTAGTTTGCCCAAAAACGCACTCTTGGTCATGTCAACCACAATTTGCTGTCACGAAGAGTGTTCAATCTAAGCGTCTTGAATCAAAATTATAAGGGATCTGATGTTACAACTTATTCGAGTTCCAACCTTAATATTAGTTAGGTTACACGTGATCATGGTAATCTTTCGTTATCACCATGATCATGGTAAGTGTCGTTAACACTAGTTTTAGATATATCTCTTCTATTAAAACATACTGACCATTGCCCACAATGCTAAAAACCGATGAGCTTTGGTCGTAAACAAGATACGTTAGAGGTCGGTGGCCAGCTTCGCTACATATACTTAGTAACATAATGGTATTACAGGCTATGTTACTAACAAGCGAAACGAATCTATTATAAAGTAGGTTAACACAACAGGCGACATTGGGAGGCCACACATAAATCAACAGGCTAATTAACTGCTCTCTAGTACTGAAGTTCTTCGAATAAACGTCTTACTTTAACGATTTTCAATACGTGCAATTATATTCCCTGAAAATAATTTGTTTGAGGTGCACCCAAAACAAGTTTTACAATCGGACTTTGGCTGTAACGGCCTTCAACTTGCCAAAATATCAGATTTTTGGTCTGAACTATGGGTTGCCAATATAGCTCATTACTTCTTTGAAATTCGCTCAAAAAGTGTTTGAAATTATCTATCCGTGTGCCCAAAAATTGCCCGCATGAAACGGATCAACAATACTGACTAGTGTGAGACTCACAAATTCACTGCCTATATACTTCTTCCCGCACACAGCCTCGGAATAGTATGGCATTGGCTCAAAAATGGCTGCCGAGCAAATGTGCAAATGGATCCGCTTGAACGGCCTGGGATCCAACATCCTGGGATGTACAATGTTATGTTTTATTATTATATTAATACTACTTATGTAATATCGGTTGAGACTAGTGAGTGGGACATTGCTGTGCAAGTTTTTCTTATAGTCTGAACCGGAAGATCTAAACGAATGTATTTTGTGCCTTCCTTTGTTGGCGTCGTCAGGTTTGATTCTCATGAGATGGCGCGTCGACAATAGAGACGATGTGATTTCTACCTACTGCACACAGCTCCCTCTATATTATCATTACAATTATTTATAACAGTACCCACTTGTACAAATTTCCGATTACTTTTGCGCACGCACGCAAAGCGTAGCAGGGGCAGAATCATGGTCTGCACTGTTATGGTAATACCAATAATATTTCTGATATTACTGCGGTCGCTGCTGCTAACGTTTTCATCGTTAACAACAACAACATTAGATGTATTATTCGATCAGATACAATTAACATTGGCCGAAATTACAACACACGCGTTTCACAATCTTTACTGCTTGAAATTACGACAGTTATCGGACACGAGCAATTAAAGGGTTCCAATAACGTGGTGACCGCATCGACATTTTCACTCTATTTATTGGAGCTGGGCGCCCTTGAGCTTCTTGATTCTTGGAAGCTTCTTGATTAGCAGTGTTATACAATGATACAACCATCTAACACATATATATATATATATATATATATATATATATATATACATACAATCTCGACGGAACAGATTTTAGGCTATCTTAACGCGTTGCATATGCTCTCAAAGCGATATTTTATAAGTTTGCAGATCTTGATTAATATACTCTATAGATCTACACCGCCGTTTGAACCTCTAATACAGAGTCGGCAACCTTCCTGTTTAACATTAACCAACTACACGAGATTCCAGTGAGGGCCTCATGCCCAGCTACGACTTCATACAAGGCTGGAATTCAAGGGAAACCAATGGTCTGCTTCAAGTGCTACCGAGCCGGCTACATAGCAAGCTAGTGTAACGTACAGAAAGAAGAGTACACTCATCAGTGGTGCTCGTATTCTTCAACCGGTGAACGTAAATTACCGCACGGCAACTATAGAGGAAAACGTTTCTACGCCGCCCAACCCTGACAACACCCCGGCTACCTATCGTGACTGCCTGCTCTATTTTTAGTACGTCCTAGCCTGGAACTAGCTAGGGCGATCGAAACTATCATTGATGTTATTTAGCCACTATTTGCTCTACTTCCGCTTGCTTAGAAGCTTAAACACACATCGTCATAATGAAAGATCACACATATCTGTTGCCCGGGAGCTCTTCAACCCAAACAACAACGACGACGACATCGCCGATACAGCCTAACACTGCAATCTCCGAACACATCCTAAGTGTTCCCTCAGTTTAGTGTGTGGCTGCCATACACCTGACGTGGCGTATTACGTCAGGCCAAGGCAAAACACCCGACAGCTATGTCACCGCCCCCCCCCCCCACATTTTAAATATGGGTCACCACACTGATCCCTCAATTGAGCACCTCTTAATAAAACTTTAATATTAATACGAATATTAACATGGCACGTATTAGTACAAACTAGTCCGGTAAATGTACAGTATCGATTTTTTTCTACCATATATATCTATATATATATATATATATATATATATATATATAAATATAATTGAAAGCAAATTTAGTATAAATTAAGTTTAAAGTTCAAACGCCCTGTACAGCAGAATTATCTCTCAAGAGCTCTGTACAGCAGATTTATATTTTAAATGCCCTGTACAGCAGATTTACATCTCGGGCACAAAGGATAATGGATTGACAAGTCGTCGACCATCCAGAATATAGGTCGTCAGCGCATTGGTTATCGTACAATGCCGCAACGAAAACCCTGACTGAGGTTATGTTTTCAACGCGTTACTGCGGGCGCTCTACGGAAACAACTAGCTATCTAGATTCACGTCAACCACAACACAAATAGTCTAAAAGGCCAACAACGAGTTATCAACATATGGCTCCTAGAATAACCAGGCTGGGCCAAGCAATAGCTTTTCTAGACAGCGAACTATATAATACAATGGGCGACGAACATTCTGTTCAGACTCAGAATAACTCAAATAGAAAAAAAATCAGGGATCGGACACCTGAGACGGTAGACCACATTGCAATGCAATAACCCAACTCGGTGATCGCAAGTAGGCCTTACAGATGACATCATTCGTGAGACGAATAGAATCCAAAGAAGCTGGAAGTTGGCTGGAAGTAACCAGAATGATCCGCTGTGATTGTTCGTCCTATTCGAACGGGTAGCGTCGTTCCCGAAAGCCCAGATGTCAGAATGGAGACGTAGCATGCATGATTGGCATGACATATGTCAAACCAAACCCATTGCACACAGAAAATACGATGTATTGTAACAATTACAACTTGTTTAAGTGACTGTGCTAATTAACTGATCTGTAACTGTCAACTCGACGTTGAGCCACAGGAATGCTTACTCTGCAAATAAACTTCGAATAGACATAAAAGAGCGCGGCGGCATTTGCTTTATCCCAGCCATTTATACCTAAAGAGAGCTAAACTGCGCCAAATGTAGCAAATGTCTTATTTGTTTTTTTTTAATGGAAGGTTTTGGGAATCGTAGCAAAGTTCTGTCTCTGGCCAACCCACCGCCGAATCGTTCGAGATCCTAATTTCTAGGATAAGGCCACGAGTTCTCGTTCAAATTGTGCCGCCGCAAAGCGTAGCCGTCCAATTGTGTACGCCAAGTCACATTAAAATGACATTTGTGACAAATGAACGCGCTCTTCTACCGTCTATAGTGCATTGGCAAAGAGAAAACGAACGGAAGAGAAATGAACATGAGCTCTACACGATGATTCGCGGTCGCAATTTGTTCTAGGCTGGGCTCTTTTGTTCGGGTTGCGCAAACGACAGCTTTGTGCTCAGCGGCGCTAGGGCTCTACTCGGTTCAAATATTCGAGCCAAAATTGCGGTGTACACAGCATGTTTGGTTTACGGCGTATTCCAAGCCTACATGATCTCGGTTGATAATTTGGCGATTAAATGCATACTTGTCACGCCTGCTGCTTTCCTGTCCAATTGGTTTGTTTAAAAGATCTTTGTTCAGATAGTTCAAAAGAAGGATGTAAAGAGGACAAATCGTACGCAAGTCATCTAGTTACTATCCTATAGCGGTGGTTAGTGGATTTTATCTCCCTTTCCAATAACTGACCATTAGTTCGGCAAAGTACTTGCAGAATAAAATATTTTGTTTCTAGAACCGCCATCACGCGATCGCCTAAGGCTGCTGCACGTCATGTATGTGCCCGTGAACAGTTAGTTGGGCTACAATGTCTAGCAACGCACAATTACGTGCATGCAGATCTGATCTGCAATTTTTTTCGCGAATCGGCTAAAATCAGTCGAGTAAGGCAGCAACAACTTACCTGTATACAATCATATTCCATTGTGCCCAACAACTAGAATATACGGCAATGTTTCCGCTTGCGTGTATAATATCGTTTCCATTTACGAGAATTCACGTTTTTTTCCTAAAAAACAGAAGTATAAGTCATGCAGGTATGTATATCCGCTCTCTTAATTGTCTTTGTGGTTCATCTTTCTAGCATATTCTACAACTTTAATTATGTTTGGCTTTGTAGATCATATTCCATTGTGCCCAACAACTAGAATATACGGCAATGTTTTCGCTTGCGTGTATAATATCGTTTCCATTTACGAGAGTTCACGTTTTTTTCTCTAAAAAACAGAAGTATAAGTCATGCAGGTATGTATATCCGCTCTCCTTATTGTCTTTGTGGTTCATCTTTCTAGCATATTCTACAACTTTAATTATGTTTGGCTTTGTAGGTTCTACTAGTTGTATATTGACGCATTATCGAGACGTTACAACTATCAGATCATGTTTTAGTTAGTGCTTAATTGCATCCACAGCGTTGTTCCACCAGGAGCAACGCTTTTACCAAGCGGATGTTCAGTGTGGCCATTTACAACGGAAAGTATTTAAGACATTCAGCGCGACAATTTGTGAAAATAGTCCAGTGTATTAAGGGCCTCCACTAAGGTAGTTGTTATCTGTTGCAACCGATGTTTTTTCACATAACTCCGAACCATGTCCTCTCCAAGAAGAAGGATATAACCTCTCTATAGGTAAGCACGGAAAGCACGTATGATAGATTAACGATGCTATATTATATACAATAGTTATATGTTTTATTTATATAACTTTATATAACCAAACCTTCTTGCAGTGAGAAGAAACTCTACATGTTCATGTCTATTGTGCATTCAAAGTCAAAATAAGGACAGTTAGAGCTCAGTACTAAGCATTGCAATTAGACAGGCTGTGCAGCGCACATAGTGGCTTAGATGTCAAGTTAACTCAGATAAGTTAGAATATAGTATCTTAATTTAAGAGAAATACCTTAACTTAGTAGTAGTACCTTAACAGTCGAATAATTGAGAACACATTGTGGAGAGTACAAATAGTGTCAAGTTGTGGGGAATCAAGTGTTAGTCAATGCTTTCGCAGAGCACTTCTCGACCGCTAGTAAATTCCGGTCTAGACCGACAGTTAAAATTCATAGGGTGCTTTCCTGTGAAATTGCCTGTTTTTTTATTGAATTTATCGAATTTCTAGCGGTAGCGCGCAAATCTCTGGTAGTAAACGTTTACTAAAGAATGTTCTTTCAGAATCCCCGTCAAAAATAGACTGCATACCGTAATGTCTCTTGTTGCGCTATCCCTTGCACACGAATAACTCATTAGTTTGTGTAATTGCTGTAAAACCTTCTGACAGACAATAAAGTTAGCTCAGGTAATTTCATTGTGTACGGGGTAAGTCACCACTAAGTCATGCAAGCATGCAGGTAGTTTTACACATAATTGAATTTCGGCGGCCGTCATCACGTATCTCTGTCTCTATTTGTCATTAAAGTCGAGGCATCGAGAGGCAACTACTCACAAGCTCCATTTGGAGGTGCTCTGTATAAGACACCTTCCGGTACTTAAGAATTGTTGCTCAAGGTTCTTAAGAATTGTTGCTCTCCCTCAGAAAGATTACAATAAATTAATAAAACTTTACAGCAAGTTGCATATCTTTGGTTAACATCGATTTTGTTTAGACAGGTCAGAAGCGAATGCGTCGTAATTTAGTCGCCCCTGCAATTTTGAAGTGGCCACGCAGGATAGATGCCTAGCATAGGTTGAGGCCGTGTCTCCGGCCTTAGTCATAGATATTATCTCACGTAGTGATACAGCGTAGACGAGGCACGGCAAAAAAATGGCAAATCGAGCAACTGTCATCATGGCTGGTCGTGCTCGTTTGCGAGAGTCTAATGACCCTTTACCTTGCTAGCCTGTAGTAAGCCAATGCAACCGATTATCGGTCATTGCAGTTTGGAGAGATCCGTACAAAAATGTTATTCGAAGGGTTTGAGTTGTTAACACATAATACTTCATAATATCTGCGGGTTTGTCTAGCTTTACCATTGCCTGTCCAGCCCTGTATAGGCGTTTCTTAAGAAACAGCAATATTATATGCGTACATTAAGAGTATTTTCATTACACTCGGCCAGCCTTTCAATACACGTTCAAGCTTGTGTATGAGCAGAACCGAAAATAATGAATAATTGTATTACGGTGACCGGTATGCTCTCTGGCAGCATCGGGGCGATATTAGTTATAAGGTCCTCGGAAATTTTAAAAAGCGTTTTCCACAGACCATTTTCCAGTGAATGCTGTATGCCACAAGTGTGGAGAAACAACTTACTGATATCTATAATTTATTGAGCCTACTCGGATGGGTACTATTTATTATAATAATACTAATCGCCGTAAAAGAGCTAGGACGGTGGATGATCTCCGAATGTTTACAGCCAATACCGGCGACGAATATTGACGCTCCTAAGCAGGTCGAAGGATTGCGACTGCTTCAATGGGTCCAGAGGGACCTTTTTGGAAAACAGGGCTTAATCCGAGAGCACTTGACTTTCTTCATCTTACTCAGACGAAGCATACGACCCGAATTTCGCACGAAGCTGTCCGTGCCGAAAGTCATAAAAATTCTTTATGTTACGTTAATGAAAAATCGTAACACCTTTCCTTTACGACCAAAAATGTACGTCCAAAAGACCACGCAATAGCAAATTTCATGCCCACCATTTTCGTACCAAAGTGATGGTGCTGCGTTACGTAGTTGTCAAGTAACTAAGCTTTTTCGACAGTCATAGTTGTCGTGTTTTACGTGCAAGTTTTCACGTTCAGAACCGTAAAATTTTGCCAAGACGTTTCCGCCCCCTCTTTCCACTAGAAAAAAACATTCTCTTGCTGAGTTCTACCAAACCTCAAAATATGTACCTAACTTTCTCATACACCCTATGAAAGTATGTATGTCTTCGCTTTCGAGATGGCTATCGAAAAAACTTAGTTACTTGACAACTACGTAACGCAGCACCATTACTTCGGTATGAAAATAGTGGGCAATAAATTTGCTATTGCGCGAGACTGGTCTTTTAGACATAAACGTTTGGTCGTAATGGAATTTTTTTAAATTTTTACGAAAAGGCGTTAACGTAACACATAACAACGTATCGGCTTTTTATGACTTTCCTCAATCTGGCTAGTCGCTTTTCGCTACGCAAGCTAGTGAAGTGTCTTCCGTTGTGCAGAATTTTCCTCCGAATACGCCGGTATAATCAATTCCTTCATGCATTAACTGGTTCTCCCGCAAACGTAGATTTTGCACAAGTCTGTAGGAGAAAAAGGCAGAATAACTACTTTTATAAATTTCACTCTCTCTTCTAAAAATGTCTTCGCGTCCTCCTTCCATTAGGGAAAATTATTTTCTTGCCGAGTTCTACCAAGCCTCGAAATAAGTACATAACGATATGAATGACCATGTATATATATATAATATATATATATATATATATATATATATATATATATATATATATATATATATATATGTGTTATAGGATTTAGCAGCTTTTACATGACACACAATCCGTATTGCAGAACAATAAGCAATAGTTACATACATATCCACGACTCACGGCGATTCCAATTGTCTGCACACGAATGTGCGGCGTCTTTATTTAGCTACTGTCAATAGTATTTGTTAACTATTTGCGGGTCATGGAATCATTTGTTATCGGTGCAGGACGGTCATCAAGGACGTGTGGACGATCCACTTACGGCAACAGCTGGGCAAATATCCGGGCACATCCCGGAACCTCGGTCGAGTCTGATCGACTTCGACCCCTCACTCACCGAGTTCCGTTACAGGCCCAAATCAGACATGCGATGAGAAGAGGTTGCTGAGAACAGCTGCTGTCTTCGTTTGGTTTCATTGATTTATTTCTCGTCTCAGATGCAATATGTACCTCTTAGCGACAAGAGTTAGAGGACCTGGCCACCTGTATTAGGTAGAAATTTGCTGACTCCCACTAAGCAGTTTCGTTATTACCGTCGCACTCGGTTCCAACTACGAAATTAGTCACTCTTTCCTACATCCTCCGTCTAGCAGTGCAGGCCTTACCCATTGTTTGCCCCTTCGACCAACACGTTATCTAACGTCGTAGACGATTCACTAGGAATTGTTCATACAATTGTCTGTTGTTTTTTTTTGCATAAACGCGACCGGATTCTAAATTCGTCTGCACAAGGCACTTGTTTTTATCCAAACGAACGTACTGCTACTGAAAGCCTTGATTTGCTAAATACTAAAAAAAAAGATTGTTCGGGACTCAGACGCCTCAGGCTGAAGTTCCCTTAGAATACAGCAAGTGTCTACGTTCTGTTTAGATCCACTGTTTGAACATCGCAACTAGGCCGTGTCACAACAACTTTTCAATTTCTAACTGTTACACACTTTGCCAATGCTTGTTCCAACAACCTACGTTTGATCACATAAACGGACTGTTTGCTTATCGTATCTCTAAATAGGTGCACACATTTGAATGCAACATACGCCTCCACACGATTCTTATAAAATTGGATAATTTGATCAACGTGCTAAACACTCCGTATGTATTAATGGTGATACTTCGTATGCACTAACAGTGACATAATGTTTCCAAGTTTCACTATTTCTGCGCTTAAAACAAAAAAAAAAAACAAGCTTAGCCATTGACATTGAAATTCATACTTCAGTAGTAATAGGTCTCTTAAAATTGTGCACTTTGTGAACCAATGTTGGGATAGCCACCTTATCACAACTCAGAAAAATATTCATCTCTCTCCGATATTTCCGCTTTCCGTTTCCATTGGCACAAATGATGAAAAACTATCTAAGCAAAATATACGACACGATAATAAGAAGAGATTTAGAACGACATTTTCGGCCAATTGTAGAATGTCTTTTGCGTCGCAATTTGAGTTATTGTTGTCGTTTTTCTCTACGAATTTACAGAACGCACGGATTAAGAGAAATCTCACTGTTAGAGCCGCTGCTGCTAATGCTGGGTGATATGTCTACTCAAGTTGTTTGCATGTGTGCTCTAGTCACAGTCCTCGCGATTTAAACTTGTTCTTTGAGGACAAAGAGGCTAGCAAAAGCACTAGGGATCCTTCTCGTGACGTTTGGTACTTACGTCTTAAGTGTTAGTGCGGTTTAATCTTGTACCGGGCACGTCAACTAAGCGACAATTTGGCGAACAAACGGACCAACGCATGGAAGGGTTGAAATGCCACCGAATGTGAACGGAGAAACAGACATGAAGTACCAACTGCAATGGCAAAAGACCGACGACGGGGGGGAGGGGGGGGGGGGTCGCAGTGGTGATGCGGTGGGGTGACGAGAAATACGAAAGTCGTCTTCATCATCGTTGTAGTCTTGACAACGATAATGGCGACGCAACGAGGCGCAGGGAAGCGACGCACACAGACATGAGAGGACGAAGACAACAGAGAGGGACAACGACTATGACGCTATGTCAACGACAATTGGATGCCCCCAACTGTTCCCGTTCGTTCGTCTGCCCAACCCCTATTTCCAATCTATCTTCTTTCGTGATGATCCTTTTCCCCAGGCAGGCAAGACAGAGCCCCGAAACAGCAGCAGCGCAGCAAGCTCATCCACCACGGGACCTGCTAGTGGGCTGTTCTGAGAAATGACAATTTAAGTGCTCTTTATTTCCCCACGTTCCTGCCGCCGCTGCGGCTGCTTCGACTTGCTTCGACCGCTTGGGTTGGCTGACTGCTGGACACGGCCAAGCAACAGAAGCGCAGCTAAATAAAGGGAAAAATAAAAGCAAAAGACAGGCAGGTCTTTTGCTGGTACCATCACCACCACCGCCGTCGTCGTCGTCATCGTATCTAGTCGCTTCTTTTTCCCCTTTTCTTTCTCGACTGCTTGTGGGTCCGAGGTATTTCATTCCTTACAATCAACACATTTTGTTCTCTCTGGAGCTGGAAGCAGGCAGAGCTCCGCCGCTCCTCTTCTGCCCCTTCCTGCTGCTGCTGTTGAGGCCAGCCCTGTTGTTCGACTACCATTACCATTAACTATTACTGCCCTCACTATGACTACAGCTACCACTGTCATTTCGGCTGCTACGACTTCTGCTTTAAATACGACCACTAGGTGATGTAGGGCTTCACCAAACACATCGGGCCGAATTGCTTTTTGCTCTTGGACTTTTCTTCAATGCTCGATAAGTAGTGGAGGAGTAGTTGGTTGGTAGGCCAGCAAGAGAACCAACCTTTCGATTTGATTCTGAATAGAGAAAAGCTGAATAGAGATTGCTAACAACAGCGCATGCAATAGATATGATAATCCCCTATATATATATATATATATATATATATATATATATATATATATATATATATATATATATATATAAAGCGGGCCAACAAGTACACTCGTTAGCATGCGGTTGACGACTGAGGCATTCGTCCGGGTTACAAAGAAAACCTAGCATATAAACTACTTATTTTACCGTTTTTGTGTCCTACAAATTCAACCAAGCATAATAGACAAGGTATTTCACCATATGTAGAGGCTGTGTTCCTTTCTGCATGGCTGCGCTCCTGCTGCTTTTTATGTCGTCTGTTGTCTAATATTATCCATATACTGCCACTGTATATATATATATATATATATATATATGTTAAGAGTCTATTGATATTTAGTATATATATATATATATATATATATAGGATCTATTGATATTTCGTATATATATATATATATAGCGTGGTCAGCTCGTCTTACTCACGCAGCACTTAATGCGCCCACACATAAGCATAGTCGAACACTTAGCATGCTTTAGATGAATAGATGATAATGCCACGTAAAACATAGTGACGTGTAGCTAAAGCATTTGTCCCCGAAACCATGCAACGTGCTGTATAGGGTCGTATGTAAAGTTACTTTGAAGATTTCACCTGTAGAAAAAGCTAACATTTTGAAACTGCCCCGGGCAACAAGAGTTTCCAATTGACGTCTCGTAATCCCTTTCTTTTCATCATCGCCGATCCTGGCTCGCTTTGGGGTGGTTTTATTTTTCCAGCCAACAGAGAAAGAAAGAAACGATAAACGGCCTAAGCCTAAATAAATGAAAACACAACAGAGAAAGAGATAGGCCAAGCCAACGTGCAGAGGAAACGGCAGTGGAGACGACAGCGAACGCAACCTGGATAAGTAGGCACTCGAGATGAAGAAACGATCTCCTGGCTAAGGCTAAAGCTGACTGCGGTGCCTAAACGCCGCCCCTGCCGACGCCCTCCGCCACTGAACTCTCTCCCTCTCTCCCACTCGCCCGAACTCAACACGGGCGGTCATTGAAAGCGTTCAGGACGTGCCGTATGCTTGTCTATCATGTGGGTGGGTGGGCGGTCGGCGGGAGCCGCTGCTGCAATTCTGCCCTGTTCTTCTCATGGTGCGAATGCGGGTTTAAAGCTTACGCCTAAAGAAGAACAGACGTTCCAAAAAGAGAGGAAAACTGCTCATCTTGGAAATAGCCCTCAAGGCGTAGACGGACTAGTGGAAGGGCTAGAAGATCCATGCCCGTTTAGGTGGACGACGAGCTAGACGGAAGGTGTGCATTTAAAGTTAAGCCCGATGAGCCCTTAATGTGAATAGCCAGCTTGTGTATCGATCTTCTCCTGCTTTGCGTGGGTTTATCCCCCCCTCCCCCCACTTCGCCGTCCCCTCCTATCGCAACTGTACCCTGCACCACTAGCGCTCCCCCGATGGCCAGATGATTGAAGGATGAAGCACTTCAAATGTATTCAATACACCGGCCGGCAGTGCTCTTAAACAATGCAACAAATACCACCACGACGTTAAATTTGCACTTTTACTTAAATAGACTTCGTGTATATGTATATTGGCGTGGGTCTGTGTATGTATGTATGCATGTATGTGTGTGGGCGTGAGGTAATCGGCTTCACTTCAAACAAGGGCACTGCGTACTTTACAGCACAACTTGCTAATCTTTAATATCATTGCTAGGAGAGCGAATGCTTCAGTAACAAAGCGTCGAAACCATAAAAGAGAGACGATGGTAAAAGAGACGGCAGCATCGATAGTAGTAATAGCTGTTCTTCTGTAACTGCAACTATTCTTCAAAACCTGTAGTGTAGATCTCTAAAAGTGCAAAGGCTATGCACGGTGTACACAGTATGTATTTTCAATGTTGTACATACGTTAGCATAGTATACTGCTACATTGAAGATATTCTTCTGACATATATATATATATATATATATATATATATACATTTAGACACATATACACATACATATACATACATATTTACATGCATAGTATTGGCATGCAAATACTTGACACGATCTAGGCGCGCTCAGTGAGCTGTCGGGCGAAGTAATGGACAAAAGCTTATATCGGAGGGACGAACGCAAAATTTCCCCATCGAGAGAGGAGAATGAGATCGCCTCTCTGAGTCACCATCAATGAGCGGCGGCGGCGGCGGCAGCAGCAACAACAACAACAGTATTGGCGACGGGGATCGCTCCACCCGTCGGTCTCCCGCCTCTCAGCGGGGAACAACAACAACGCACCCGCCGATGGATTCGGTCACTCAACGGCGGCGTAAGCTGGAGAGTCGCAAACTGGTGGGGATTCCTTTCTCCTGCGCCCTGTCGTCGCGTTGGACCGCCGGTGCTGTCGGCTGCGGATCTTTGGTCCAGCGTTTGTAGTGGTCGAGCTACAAACACCAGCTGTGCACAAGCAACCGACCCTGAGCTGGCACATCTTCGACCTGTGATGGTACTATTGAACGTAGAGGAAACGCCGTGTACCCAAACATGCCCCCCTAGTTGTGAGGCCTCACATGGCCTCACAACCTCCTCCCCTCCCCCTCATCCCTACGCTAATCCAGAGACAAAACACTGAATAGTGTTGCGACAATGGGCAGTCTGTGACTGACTCTCTTGCGACAAGATTTTTATGCCATTAGCTGGTTTGGGAGGGAGACATGAATAGAGGGAAATAGTAGAAGCAAGCAAGAGAGAGAGAGAGAACGCGCAATAAACATCTGGACCGAGAAATATATACCTGTGAGCTAAAGCCAGCATGCTCTCGAATCGAATGGCTGAGGTATATATACACACATACGTACGTAGAGACGTTTGACACGTGCAGCTTTTCCACTTAAGATTAGAAGTCTCTGGGCCATTGGGGATAATATGCGTTTTCTTGATATATTCGAACGAGAAGCCTGGTTGCGACTAAGTTCCCATTTTAACTTATCATTTGTTGTGATGGCCAACATTAGCTTGCTGTCAGGCTCGTCTCATGAGAAAGAAAAACTTAAATAACAGGGCTGTGTTGGTGTTTGCGGCGGTAGACGTGATTTCTTGAACAAAAAAAAGCGCAACGTCAAAGACATCGTGCGACTTTATTTCTCAACAGTGCGTAAAACGTAGAAGTTTAGGTTTACACTTGCACACTGTTGAAATATATCGCAGTGTATGATTCGAATATGGTTCCTGTTATGTTCATAGATAATGAAGTTTTCTTCAGTATAGGCTTGGCAGATAGTTTATTATCATTGTTGGCTTGGCTGATACAATGAGGCAATACAATGCTATTTTGGTAGAAGCAATGTATATATATATATATATATATTCTACCACTGAACCACCGATTTTGTGGTGAAATAAATGCTGAATTGAATATATATATAGGCTGTCTATCACTTGATAGGTGGTTGCTATTGTCAGCTGTACAAGCATGAATGTACCGTATAGTACAGCGTGCGGGAAGAGGACCGCCCGTACAAGCGGGTCAAGCATCGAGAGTTGCTTTGACACTGTAACTTTGACTTAAGGTGGCTCCTTGTCACTATGCGCGTAAGTCGCCACACTGCTTGATTCACTTTACGCTCTCGAAAGCACTCGGTGTTCTCCTTGACCTACATCCAAGTGGATCTTACGGCATTGGCAAAACACGCGTGGAAATTTACTCGCGGAATCACAAAAAGGAAAGCTCGTGGAGTATCCCACTTTTTTTTGCAATAGAGACGCACCACTTGGCATCTTGATTGCCGACTGCATTTTGGCTGTGCCAAACGCTTGTGAAAATCTCCCAAAACCAAGCTGTCAGTCCTTAGCAGAGCCCGATGATGGCACATACTCAAACGCGTAAGGCAAACAATCAAGTTACGGAGTTTTACGATAATATTGTTAATGGCATCGTTCGTTTCTAGTATATATTTATGTGCATATAGGTATAGATGGCATATATATATATATATATATATATATATATATATATGAGCGGGGGCTACCATCAAGCAAGGACACGGACAGCTGATTCTTAATCTCACGTGACACCTTTTTACCACCGTTTTTATTAAGGCGAGCACTGCCGAGTGTGCAAATGTATTGTAATTGCTTAATAAATCATCACAATATTTTATATATATATATATATATATATATCCTTACAGCGGTCGTGCCAAACTTGATTTGTACGGTTGGCACGTTTGACTTGGCCGCGCCATCGCATTCACGACAACCTTACACCTCCCCAAAAAAACAACATCGTGGCGTTGGCTACATTACTACTATGATATAATACTTGTGTGCTCAGTCAATATATGCTATTCGAATCGATTCCTTAGGGTTTAAGAAGTATTAGATACTGTATATACATTGATTAATGTCATTTTCACGATACCCCGCGATGAATGCAAATATGCATAAGGTGTCAAGCAAAGTGCGTATGGGTAATATAAGATCTTGATTGCTTGTTGCAAGTGTTTTCTATGCCACAGAATGTCCCGCGTTTCGTTAAATAAAGGAGTTGGTACGAAAACGGCCTAGTACGTTATTAAAGCATCCTATTACCCAGAAAATAGTAATATACACAGGTGTTGTGAATGTTTCAATGTTATTTGATCCGACCGCTTGTTGGAGCGGTCTAGTATGAAATCAGACACTTAGAGCTTCACGTGTGTTCACTCCTCAGTAGTGATCTCTGACAACACGTCTATAGTGTGTCGCAAATGTGACTTTTGTTAAAAATGATTGTTCTATGGAATGGAAGGCGGAAATGTAATCGTTAGGGGTATGATCAATATTCATAAAATGTGCCATTGCAAAAAAATGATGGGGAGCTAAAGTATCAACGTGTTTGGAAGAATATTTTGCTAGAAGATATCCAACGTTGGCTAGCAAAAGAAGTAGACTTGCAGTTATCGCAGTTTGCGAAGGTCACTATTCTATCATTATTCGATTTTATTATCGAATTAATAGTGGCAAAATTCGTGTATGATAGCCATAAGCTGTTTCTCCCTTCCCAACACCGCGGGGTGAATAATCAAAAACAGCTTATTTTATTAGCATTGAATAGAATTGAGCGAACGCTAAAAATGTGGCACCACATGATTTCGATTGTCGCAAATTGCGTTTAGGTTTCGCACGAGTTCTGCCACCCCCAAGAAAAGTATGAAGAAGTCACAGTGACTTTCTTTCCCCCCTCTCTTTATATATACATATATATATATATCAGTGCAATCAATAGCTGAACTCGCAAGATGAGGGAAGATCCGGTGACGCAGAAAAACCACTGATTCAGACTGATGTACTTACTTAAAGTTTACCCAACCTGGGTGTTAATAAACCATAATTAATATATATATATATATATATATATATATATATATATATTTATATATGTATATATATATATATATGCATACATAAATACATTGTCTGTACATGTAGTCATAGTTCGTGCAGTCTAAACGATATCCAAATCAAGGGCCTAATGTGATGTCAGTTATGCGGGCAAATTAACAAGAAATGCCTCCTTGCCTTGAGAGCCAGCGCGTCTTTGCGGTTCACCGTCTAATTGCATTATTATTAGCAAGCAAGCGCTGAGCGCTTTGTTTGGATGTGGCTTTGTTGGCTGTGTCAAACGAACAAACGGTGAGGACGTAGATGGTGACGGCGAGCATCGATTGAAGCTGCTGGGGCGGCTGCTGGCCAACTGAAGGATGATGCTGGCTCCTTGCGCTCCATTCTTCCTCGAAGTGAAGTATGGTGAGTGAGTGAGTGAAGTGAACGCAGCACCGCATCACCGCCACTGGCGTCGACCGCATATCTCTGAAAATGCTTTCAGTTGACCGCCCGACCAACCAACCGACCGACGTCACGATGAGACAAGCGGGCGGGCCGTGCGGTAAAAGCTCACAATTTCTCTCGCTTTCGTTCTGCCTTCGTCGGTTAGCCAACCGAGAGAAGGGGAAATTGAGCGGGGAGAGAGAGAGAGAGAGAGCGCGCGCGCAAAAGATAGAGGTGGAGAGACGTGGCAGCCACAGCAGAAGCATCAGCAACATCCGCCGTAGTATATAGCGTACATAGATCATCATTAGGTAGGGTGGGCTCCCACATCCCTCAACGGAGCCCCACAATCGTTCGACCTCGCCCGCTTTTCCCGTCTGAAGCCCCTGCTGCCCTTCCTTGTTCAGTTCGGTTAGTCTGTCTCCCTTAAAGGACGACGCTGATGCTGTTGCTGTTACTGATGATCGCTACTCCATGACTTTTACTGCGGCTACCGCCACACCGCCACGACAGCTACACACGCTGCTGCTGCTGTTACGATTTCTTCCGCCGACTGGGTCCTCACCGGCGCCAAAGCCGACGTGGTTGTCGTTTTCCCGTAGTGGACTACTGTAGACAGACCGCGATCTACAGTAGCAGCAGCAGCAGCAGCTCAGAAGCAACTACACCCCCGTGGTAGTATAGTGGAGCGAATGAACGAACGGACGAACGCTGCAGTATGAAACGCGCGTTCTTGACGATAGAAGGCAGCGCCCGGAGACCGTGACCAACGCAAAGCAATCCTAACCGTCGTCCTGCTAAGGGGAGCGAAGTGGGGGCACTTTCGGGGACTACGGGGGGGTCTCAACAACTCATGTGCGGGGTTTGTTGAATGATGGCAACGATAGCCGTGGTGGTGGTAGCGGTGGTGGATTTGGTCATTGTGTTGTTGTTGGTGCTGTATCTGATGCTGCTATGGTTGGTACTGCTTCTGCTGCTGTAGTCGCTATAGCCGCCATTGCCTTTGCTCTTAGGCCTCTTCTTCATCTACTCTTTGTCGTCGGTCCCTCTTCTTGATCGTCGTGCTCTCATAGACTCAGCCTATGTTTACATGTCTGTGCAAACCTCTTACTCAAACCGCTGCTCGTCTGCGGCACCCTTATGTGTACTGTGCCTTCCCTACGCCCCACCCCGTACCCACCCATTCCCACTCCTGCATTCCCTACCACGAGATGGGAGCTGTACTACAGGAGCTTGAGAAGAAGGACGATGCAGGCCCCCTGTCTGACGAAGATCCGAGGACCTCCGAGGGCGCCAGCCAAGTGGGTTAAGGGCGCGCCCAGACGCTGTGTTATAGCGCGGAGTGTAAGGAGTGCGGAACGAGCGCTTGAGATCTATTCCAGCCAGCCAGCCAACCAGCGAACCGACCGTTCAAACAACCGACTAGGAGCGCTGCCCTTTGCTTGTCAATTCCTCTTTGCCATGGTTCGCCCTGGCATAAGAACATCCTATTTTTCTCCCTTTTCTCTTCAATTTCCTCCGGGTTCACCTCGCCGTGCCGACGAGCAAGTAGGTTGTGGGGATTGGCATTTGCATGTCAGTCGTTTCGACACAGCTTGACTGACCGCGCACCCCTTGTGTAACCGCCCCGCCGGACCCACGGCACTGCCAAGATGGCGCTGCCCTTTTCATTAATCCAGCCAGGAAGAAACAACAGCAACGATCAGAAAGCGAATATGTACACGAACAAAACGAAATATCATTCAAAGTCGAGCGATGCTCCGAAGCAAAACGCGAGGAAACAGGAAATATCTAGAGATGACAGAACATACGTGGAGAGAGTGTGGCGCGACAAAAAAGAGAGAAGACAATCCCAAGGTCACAGGAAACAGAGATACAGTGGGAGAAAGAGAGTAAAGAAGAGAGAGGAACGAGCAAAGGCCGCTGAAAATGAAAATATATCTACAATATTTATCGTGTCAATAAAGATTGCTGCTTTAACTCACCACTTTCTCGGGAAGTACGCGCTAGCACAATATGACGAATCACCGGACTGGCGATGGCAGGAATAAACAGCACCAAAAAAACACACGTAGAAGCGACCATTAAAGGTTTTTTTGCTTAGAGGTGCTGCTGAGGCTGCTGGCCGCTGCTGTCGTCAAATGGTAATTTTTGCAGAGTTGGACATTGCAATAAGGACGGCTGCAATCCGGCGCGCCCGATAGGAAAGAAGACGCATTTTGGGAGGCACGCGCGTAAGAAACCTGTACCTCGCGACTACGAGGCAATTGATTCCTATACTTGTATATATTAGATGACGGGTCTCGTGAGATAATTGTAATGTAATGCATGTGCAATGATGTTTGGTAAATAAAGGGGCATCCCACAAGCGTTGCCAAAATCAGCGTTGAAATATATCTAAACATCTAATGTTTGAAGGAAACGTAGTATAAACATAGGAATACATTTAGGCATATTTATATTATTGCGCTGTATTCAATAACAAAATAGTGGGAAGAAGAATCGTACCCAAAATAAATATATTCCAATAAAAAACTAATACAGGTGGTTCAACTGCGTGTACTATATATACGAGTATATATATATATATATATATATATATATATATACATTTATACATTGAGTCAGGAGAATCGAGCTAGACCACACATGAGTTGGCAAATATATATATATATACATATATACGTATGTTTATATATACACATACGTGACAGCCTGTTACCATCCTGAACGGCTAGCCGAACATGAAACGTGTGTGATAGGTCGAACAGATATTGTGATCGGATAGAGAAAAGGGCTTAGGCAAACCAAACTTTGCCTGAACATGGCACCCTCTTCGCGCGGCCAGGGCAGAGTAGGTTGTGTCAGATTCGGCAGGGATGGCCAATAGGTACGGTGTTCGGTACTGCCGTCTGACGCGGCATGACAAGATTCCGAGGTGAGGCTGAGGACGTCTCGTTAGATTTGGATTTTCGGATCTCTCTGGACATCGTCCGACAGAATAAGTCGCTTCAGTCTCGGCGGATAAGCGCATAGAAGCAGTAGTTGCAGTAACAAATAGTACTACTAGTTGGTTAGCAATGGCGGTGAAGTGAGACGACGACGACAAAGCAATCGAGCAATAATTAGCTCGCAATTTTCAGCGGCTGCAAAGGTATCGAAAAGCAACATTCGATTTTAATGAATAGCAACTTAGAAGAACAGGTAAAAAGTGCATGCAAAAAGTAGGGCTGTAAACGTTTTGCGCTAGAAAGGAACTGCAAGAATCATTCTACGAACACTTTGTAAACAGTGCGATTCTTCAGTGTATATATATAAGTAGCGACAGCTATCTCTGCACACTAATGAAAACATTAGAAATGTAGCTTAGAAAAGCTAAACATTCTAGGAAATACAATATTACCGACGGCACGGTCCAGAAAGCGCGGAAAAGCGAGAAGCTTTGCGGACGCCGAATAGAAGAAGGGTATCACAACATAAATAATCTCCGGCTATCCGCAATAGACAATTTATAGACGTTGGACCGATGTTTTATTGACGTGTGACGTGATGGTGAATTTGGTGAAACGTTCAGTTCATATATGATTCTTAGATCACATCTAATCAGGGCAGCTAAGGTAAAAGTGGTCATGTTTAACGCGCAGTTTCGTATATGTTCAATTTATTTTCTTCGTACTTTCACTTTACCCTGTTGTAGTTCTCGAGCAAGATAGCTTAGTGTCATGTCCATCGCCTTGCATTTGAGAGGTCGTGGCTTCAAGCCCAGAGTCAACCAGTTTTAAATTCGTCGTTATGATGTCCAGTTTAGACAAGGTAAATGCTGGGGTAATCGGCCAGGATAATCCGCCAAAAAACACATATACCGGTTGCGAATGATATAAAACGAGAACGTACAGTCTTGAGAACACTTATCTTTTTTCTATAGGTTTGGCCTGACATCTGTCAACCTTTGCGCATTAAGATGACCTTCCGTCGTGTTACTTTAGTGTAGTGGTGTTCCAGTGCAGAAACATTGCTATCTTTACCTAGCGTAAACTTAGTATGTTCAGTTTCTTCCGTCGTTACATGACCTCGGACAAAGGGAAAGCTCCTGTCTTTCATCGTTGAGACTTTGAGACTTTGACATCTGAACACTTTGTGCTCTGCCGTGCCATCCTCTCCACTGTCACACATTAGACAGGCAAGCAAATCTGCCTTTTCGGATGCGGTGCAGGTAACTGCTACTGGAAAGGTGCTGAGAGCATCCGTCACCACTACACTTATGCTAAATAGTAGGCCATCATCCTATCGAGTGTCTCGTTCCATAAACCGTTGTATATGCTGTATACTATATATACATATATATATATATCTGTATACTATATATACATATATATATACACATATATATACATATATATATTAGGCGAGCACTGCCGAGTGTGCAAACGTATTGTAATTGATTAATAAATCATCACAATATTTTCTATATATATATAGGTGTATATTATCGTGTATATGATTTATCATATACTATACAAATGATAGCGTAACCGTAATTCAATTGTTTTCTATCTACGCATACATATCATTATAACTTGTAGCGTAGGCACGGCCCACTCAATAGGTCGACAAGTGGCTGGCTTTTCATGATGGGCGGAAATTGAATCAGCTGCACAGATTGTTACCAGGCGCGTTACCACAGCGCTCGACGAGGATGTTTGGCGCGCTCCGACAAAAAAGCAGGCTGAGGAGCTGCGACAGAAAACAGAGCATACAGACCACCGTCGTTGCCGACATCGTGTCGTCGGTAAACTAGATATCTGACCACGTTTCTGCCTACGTTTGATGTATACGTATGCAATACGCGTCCTAAAGCGTGCCTCTTTCCGCTCACGAGGCCTCGGCGGGGAGCCTGGCGGCGCGCCACGCCTCGTGGTGGACGACTATGGTGGTGGTGGTGGTGGCGATCGAAGAGTTTCAAAGGTCATCAGTGAAGCCACGTGCCGAGGCGACGACCTTTTCTGACATGTCGTCAGGGGGCACAGCCACCCCCGTCTAGTAACCATTAGTCGGCGAGGTGGGCGGGCGGGCGGGCGGAAGCGATGCCGTGAGGTTGTGGTGGTGGCACGTTGGGACGACTTGCTCGTCCCAGCCGTTTCTGCCGCCAGATTTGCCCCCCGCCCCCCCCCCCTTCCCACTTTTCCTCCTATATGTTCCGTTCGCTTTGATTAAGCTAGCGTTTCGATTAGTGCCAGGTGCATGTTATATCTTCTCTAGTTCCGGCGGCAGCAGCAGCAGCAGCGTGCATACGACATCGACGTACGCGATCATTACCTATGACGTCGTCGGGGTTTGGTCTTTCACTGTACAGTTGCACAGATTGGTTTTGTCCTCTGCCATCTCCTTATCGGTGTCTGATATGGTGGTAGTCCGCCGCGTTTCTGGGGTATGAATAAACACAGTCGTATTATGATTATATCAATTCGTATGTGAAGCTGACACACAGTCCACATACACGCATATATATATATATATATATATAAGACCAAATCCTCAATATAGACCCTGTGCGCTTTCGAGTGTGTTTGCAGGCACTCAGATAACTATGTCCTTAATTCCAAATAAAAATTGATAGATACGCCGAGACAGCTGTAACCCCCATTTTAATAAATATATATATATATATATAGAAAATATTGTGATGATTGTTTAATCATTTACAATACGTTTGCACATTTGGCAATGCTCGCCCTAACAAAATGGTGGTAAAAAGGTGTCACGTGAGGTTAAGAATCAGTTGTCCGTGTCCTTGCTTGATGGTAGCCCCCGCTCTTATGGACCCGGTGCGAGCGGTATATCCTTAAGGTTCCTTGCCACGTTAAGACGGTAAGATCCATAAGATTCCTCTTCGTGACGCCGAGCCCCAAGAGCATACTCGCCGATTCAAGGTCCCATACACCACTCATAGAAAAAGTGATGGATCCGAATCTGCGAGGTTTTTGCGGGTCGGGGAGCGCCGCTCTTAGGAACTCGACGTCATATTTGGTTATCTTGTCCTGCCGCGCTTTTGCGAGGTCCCTGTTCGGGCCGCAAACCTTAGCATCTAAAACCCAGACCTTGGTAGGTGTTGTTATTACGAGGTCGGGCTTTAGACCCGGTGCGCCCGGTCGACGGAATACTCGCTCACGAACCACCTCATGACCCCTCTCGCGGAGAAGACGCGCCACGCGATCACAGACGTCGCCATGTCTCTTTATAATTTGTTTGTGTGTTGTATCGCACATCTGAGCGACATGAGCCAACGTCTCCGGCGCATGACACCCGTGCCTACAACGTCTGTTGTAGCCCGGGCGTCCCCTGGCCAATCTGGCACGCGTTGGTAGTGCGTTGATCCTGAGCTTTAGTAGGTTGAAATACTCCTTACCAGATAGGTAAGGCATACCCTTAATTCAGTAATGTACAAAGGGCGTTTCGTGTGCTTTTTTAAATTGTGCCCCATCGAACGTGTTGCGTAGTTGTTGAGACCAGTAATCGGTCTCTTGTGTAACAGTCTCAATGGAGGTTCCCAAGCGCTCGCAAAGAAGTCTTGTTTTCGCAAGGTCATTTTTGAAGTGCTCGGCAGTTAGTATCCATTGGACCCCAGGGTGCGTGGACTGTTGTAGTGCTGTCAGACGGGAGAGGCGGAGTCTGGGGATAAATGTTTGGAGGCAGGAGATGTCCAGACCGCCGTGTGCTGTGTGCGTGTACAGGTAGGCGTTCGGTACCGAGTTTTCGAGCTTAAGCCATTTCGACTTAACAACCTTTCCAATCTCTTTGTCTAGGTCGCTAAGGAGTGCGTGAGATGGTCTGGGACCGGAGACCAGTTTATATAGGAGGCGGGGAATATATATATAAAGTGTGTTGCAGAAAATAAGCAACTCATGTTTTTTGGTGATCATTTCGGCTTGGTTTATTTGAATGGCTTGAAAATAAGCGCATGGTGTGCATGACGAAACACGAGTATGATGTTAATTTCGTTGCAATCTCACAATCGGTTCATACAAAAAATAAAAAAGTATGAAAAAACAGTATTGCAAAATATTAGCAACAATAACATGCTAACAACACAGCTCTTGTTTGTAGAGGGTAGTCGATACTACAGCTGATTTCGATCCCGGGGATCAAATGTCAGGAATATTGTCTAGCTAAATCAATCGTTCTATAGCTGCAAAATATTCTACAGCTTAGTCGTTGTTCCAAACTAACGGCGAAGCGTATGCTTAAACCATGGGTCGTACAAAGGATCTCTCGTATAGCGAAAATACAAGAATTGAGGCACATGCTGAGCTCGGTCATACAGTAACTGCTATAGCAACCAGATTAGGACGGCATAAGAGCACCATCAGCAGGTTCTTACACCCTGGAGTGAACCAAAGGTGCAGATCTAACAGTGAGCGTAAGCCAGTTTTGACTATTCGAGATCGGCGAAGGATCATACAGTTGGCTACTCATGACCAAATGTCTTCTTCCAGGATCAGGACTACTTTGGAAGTGCCAGTGCACCGATCCACAGTGTACCGAGTGTTAAGTTCTGACAAAAACGTGCGATACGCGAAAAGGAAGCTTATGCCGCGACTGCAACCGAAGCACATTGTCGCACGGCGTGAATTTTCGCATAGATACCAAACTTGGGATAACGAGTGAAAAACATCGTCTTCTCGGATGAAAAGAAATTTAATCTCGATGGCCCTGACGGCTGTCAGTACTATTGGCACGACTTACGGAATGAACCTAAAAGGTTCTCGAAACGTGTGGCCGGTGGCGGTTCCGTGAAATATTAGGGCGCGTTTGGATATAATGGGAAGTCCGATCTAGTCGCGATTGTGGGCCGAAACAATTCCGATGAGTACCAGCGTATCGTCGGTTCCCAGTTAGAAGCCCATTTCAGAAGAATGGGGGGACCTGACGCAGTTTTTCAACAAGACAGCGCCACGTTTCATACCTCGGCTAGCACTATAGCCTTTTTTCAAGAACAAGGAGTGCCACTTTTTGACTGGCCGGCATTGAGTTCAGACCTGAATCCCATCGAAAATCTTTGGGGACATTTGGTGAAGCAGATATACGCAAATGGTCGACAATATGATAATGTGTCGGACCTCAAAGAAGCTGTCCAGCAAGCATGGACTAATATTCCACTTTCGTACTTACAACAGCTCATTAACTCCATGAAAGACCAAGTTTACGATTTGATTTAGAAGAAGGGACGAAAACCCCGTTTCAAGAATAGAATATGTAGTATCAAATAAGTCATACAGCCCTGCTAAGAATCGAATACGCCGTAAGGCGTTATTGTTGCTAATATTTTGCAACACTGTTTTTTCACACTTTTTTATTTTTTGTATGAACCGATTGTGAGATTGACGAAATTAACACCATACTCGTGTTTCGCCATGTACATCATGCGCTTAAAATTTCAAAATTCAAGCCGAAATTATCACCAAAAAACATGAGTTGCTAATTTTTTGCAACATACTTTATATATATATATATATATATATATACATTCGGTATATCACTGATATGGGAAAAACTGGGAGAAGCAGAATTGCAGTTACTAGATAGAGCCAGAGTTTTCTTTATGAAACGGGTTTTGGGTTAGCCAATTCTTTTAGGAACAGAATAGTTCATATCTTAGAGGAGGGGGTCTTTAATGACACAGGAATTACAACTTCGATGGGGTTTACCTACGAAGAAAGCGTTTGAGGCCTATAATTTAAAGTGGACGGAAAAATTAAAGGAAATCGATTTAGGAATATATAAAACGGTAGCGATGACAAGCACGACCTGGCGAGCAGCCGGATACAAGAGCAGACATTTAACTACGGCGTTTGCAGCCTACGGGCTTCATCACGTGTTATGCAGCACAGAAGAATTCCACATTCCTCAGGAGTGTTGCAGGTGCACGAGGTGCTCTGCCCAGTGTGATAGATACCACGCCGCAGCATGTCCAGCAGTTCAGTCAATAGCCGAACTAGCAAGATGAGAGAAGACCCAATGACGTGAAGGAAGCACTAGTTCTGTCTGATGTATATGTTTATAATTTTACCCAGCCTGGGTGTTAATAAACCATAAGAATAATAATATATATATATATATATATATATATATAATGGCTCACATTTAGAGCAGAACTGGAAATTTAAATCGCCATTTCAAAGGTCATGTAAATCAGGTATGGTAAGACGCAGCTCATACCTTTCCATCTGTAGAATGAGTTACTTGTAGAAATGTATATCCTCTGCTTTTTTTCGGGATGTTTTATGGTTCTGCAAATCCGTGATATACCAGACGCTCTGATCAGGTAAAAACCTTAATCGGTTCAGTATAACTGCATGACACTTACAATCAGCTCTACCAATCTGCTGCAAACCTGGTTGCCTCGCTACTAAAATGTTGCCGCTTTTTGCCGAGAAATAGTTAAGATAAGCGCTTAACGAATGTGGCCTTATGGAGGATTTCATTTCGGTAAGAAGACCTCTCCTGTCAACCTCCGACATTAAATCACTTAGGATACTATTTTGATAATCTAGTGTAACTAGTGGTAACAACTACTAAGACGACTCAATATCCCCAACACACAATGCAAACGGCAAGTGCGCGCAATTCAAGAAGCCATAACCTATTGTCAATGAAAAACTACAAAGCACAAGCTTCAGGAAGACCAGTTTTGGAAGCTCTACGTAGAAAATAGGCTTGTGTTTTTCCCCCACCCGCCTTTGTTCCTCTCGCCAATGCTGCCTCACTCTAACACTAACGCCAGAGTGATTACGCAATTGGAAGCCAGCTCGAACTGTGGCCGGTTCTCCCGCCAGAAGAACAGATATGATATAAAGCGTAGTCTGAGCTATGACCACGATCCAACGAGGCGAAGATAAGTTTATTGCAGCTGCATCAGAAACTTTCCATGGATTATTTAGAGCTGTTTTATTGATTTGGGCCAGGACGTTTTGGTTCTCTATGTTCCACCGCATCATATGCTAAAGCAACAGACGAGCATGCCTGCGTACACGTGTCAATTTTACGCTTGTCGCGTCTATTGTATGCACGTCTGATAATTGAAAACATTCTGCCCAACAGCCTCCGTCACCATTCACCGGTATATAAAGCAATTTATATATATATATATATATATATATATATAAAACTAGGCCATTCGGATCTGCACGCCTGGGGCGTTTTTCTCGGATATAAGTTCCCCCCCTTCAAATATTGTTAGCTCTGTTGAGGTCTAATGCGTACTAAGATAAATATATATTTTTTTGGTTAAATGAAAGGAATAAAACGTCGTAACAACCAAACCGGTTAAAGTTTATATATGCTACTCTGGGATAACGTAGTGAGACATAAAGGACCCGAATGGTGTACCCGGCTTGGTTATTTGCATTACGGAGCAAAGAAGCAGACAGTTGACACGGCAGTGCATGGTAGGGCATCATGGCGTTCCCATTGCAAAAGTCGACTCTCTCATAGCTGATTTCTGACTACGAAAGGTGTTCAACCGGCCGATATTGGTCGCCAAATAGTGGCCGTATACGGGTCAAACTGTGCGCCCGACAGATCAGTGGAAACGTGGAGTGCCCAGCTTCGTGAAAGCCCGGAGTGTTTGCGTGATGGCCAGAGACAAGGCCAGAAAAACAAAGTAATTACGACCAAACTCATCGACAAAGTGAATGTTGGCAGTGATGAGCCAGCGTTGGAACAGTGTGGACAATTGCGCATCAGTTTAGTCCGCTAAAAAAACTTCTCAAATAAATTATTTTCAGCTCGAATGACGAACTAAAGAGACACAGAGACGAATTGGCTCTTGTCACAGCCGCACGAATTCTGGGAACAGGGAATTCTTTGGTTCGTAAAACAACAAGAGAGTTAGTTTGCATATAAAAACTTCAATTATACCCACAGTGCTTTTCGTATCGTTTAATCTGAATACCTTAATTAATTATATATATATATACGAAGAGGGATTGTTTCTGATACGTTGATATATATATATATATATATATATATATATATATATATACACGAAGACGGATTGTTTCTAATACGTATTTACAGAAAAAAAGATTTAATCTTCCGAAATGTTTTGTTCCCCTTAAAGTAGCTTCCACAACGTGCTGCAATGCACGTGTGCCACCTTCTTTCCCACTCTTCAATTTTTTCAAACGCATCTCTCGGAATCGAGTTCAATTGCTCCTGCGAGTTTTTCTCTATACTCTCTATAGTTTCGAAACTTTGTCCCTTAAATTGCTGTGCGTTGTCGTGATAGAGGTTCTAATAGTTGTTGGCTTCTTCGGACGTTCTCACGCAATACTCTTAAACTTCTGCGGTACTATTCCTTATTCCAGTTGGCCGTAGAACCAGGTGGCAAAATACGTGGCCGAATATGCAATTGTAGTTAAACAAAACAGTCCAGAAAACCATGGCATTGAATCTGCTCTGCCTGAATTTCTTTGATCAACTCTCTACTTGGAAGCACCACTGGGATGAATGGGCTTTGGTCTCGATGTCGTCACATTGTACACGTTATAAATCTCCTGTAACCACTGATTAAAGCAATCCAATGTCTTCTGCTACCGCCTGAAGACTCATTTCGGACACTTCCAGACAAACGTTCATACTCTAAAAGCTCAACCATTTTGGAACGAACTTCGCTGGCAGTTTCCTGGCGCACAAAATATCGTCAAGATCACAAGAAATCTCCATTTTCTCATCTATCTTCTTTATAGCAATTTGGCGATTGACACCTTGATGCAGCTTCGTTTCCCCCAGTTTCGGCGCTTTTAAGTATAATTAACCAGAATACCTTGGTGGTTTTGGTTCATGTTTAAAATTTAAGTTACTAAAATTTGCCGATCCGTCCTCGTATATTACAATTCGAGTTCAACTGTCGCACAAACCAATGGATGCATGGTAGAACCAACAATTAGAAGGCATCGGAAAGGCAAACGATAAGCTTTACAGGAGGGTCTCGTACGTTATATCAGCAAAAATAGGTCCGAATTTTTTGTTTTCGAATGTTTACATTCGAGCGGTAAGGAGTGTTTTCGCAGTTCTCTGTTTTATTGGTGTATCTCAGTGTGTTCTAGATCATACCGGGACGTTGAGAATTGGTGCAGTTCAACTTCTTCGCCTTGTGCATGTTCTGTGCTGTGAATTGACTCGTCATGGGCGTTGTACACTCGCCTAAGGGCGACCCACCATCTGGGAAACCCATAGCAGGCACGACGACGACAACAACAACGCCACCGGCAGACGTCAACAACAACGACGATCCGCCAGTCAGCTGTGTTCGAAATGTTGGCGCCGAAACGGCCGTAACTGCAGAGATCGCCGCCGCCGCTGCCGGCTCTCCGTCAACAAGTGGAAAGAGGCGAGAGACGTCGGCACTGCCACTATGCTGTCAACGTCAGGCGCTGCAACAACCGGCGCCAGTTATGTTGCTGGTTGTAGCGCGGTTTTCGGCCAGACGCCAACGGGTGATGTTGCTACCATCGTCTGCGAATCTAGAGACGAAAGCAGCGCGATCGTCTCGGGGCAGACAGTGTCATCTGGCAGCGGGGGAGTGAGGGTTGGACTGAGGTCGGTGCTGGCGGTAAACCGGTTCCAAAGACGACTGCTTCTAATATTGTAACTAAAGAGCGCACTGAAACAGTTCTCTTCTCAGCCGACGACAAGCTACTCGAGAAAAAATTTACAAAAGTGTGCATTGATATAGCCCAGCACATTAAAGGGGAAATTGATTAGCCCTGCTTTGCTCGCAGCGGTGAACTCATTATTGTGGCTTCCGATATGGTAGACAGGGCTACTTTCCTGAGTCTAACTCACCTCGCAGGTATCCCTGTTCAATCACGAACGAGTGGCCAAAGATCTACTGTTAAGGGCAAAATTTGTGGCGTTCATCCGTCACTCAGTGAGGATTTAATTGTCAACGAGCTGCAGTCTCTGGGGGTGACCGAAGCCATCCAGGTGCGGTCGAAAAGCGCCAGGACTGGCATTGTAATGCCGACGGACAGCGTTATTCTCACCTTTACGGGCATCGAATTTCCTGCCGAGGTTCATCTCGGAGTGAAAACCCACGGCGTGGTGCTCTACAGAGAGCCCCATCATTGCTACGGGTGTTTTAGCCTAGACCACATCAGGCCGAAGTGCCCGTGGACGTCCCCACGTTGCCGCCGTTGCGGCTCTACAAATCACCTCCGCAAAGACTGTACTCAACCCCCAAAGTGCTGTCTCTGTAAGGGGGCTCATGAGTCTACTTGGGGATCGTGCCCTCATCGCCACCGGATGGAACAGCTTAGGAAGTCAGCCCCACTACGCATTCAACAAAACGCCTCCGCTCCCACGGTGAAAATCTGCTCACCCGTGAACGACATACAGCAGTCGGCATCTTTTTCTAAACGGTATTTTTCTGCGGTTGTATAAAACGGTATTAAGATCCAGCCATCGGCTTCGCTACCCAAACGGTCTTTCTCTGCAGTTGTTCAAAACGGCTAAGGCTCCTTCACGACCTGTAGAGCAGCTCCAAAAGACAGGAGGGGATGTTAAGGAGCTCGTACCGAATGCTATTGCTCCACCGCAAGGTGACTGTTTTGACAGGATAATGCTCGCGATTACTGAAAAGATCAAACCGACCATTATCGAAACCATTGTAACACACATCAGTAGCGCTATCGAGAAGGCATTCTCGTGCATTCTCACTGGCGCGCCTACACAAGTCACTTCCGTTGGGCCCGCTATCGGATCCCCAAACAACCTCACCGCTGGCCTGCGCGATCAGCTTAAAGACGCTCTGCTGTCTGCTGTCGCTTCTAGTTTGACTGGCTTGCGCGCACCCGAAGCTGATCCCGCGTTGACAGCGACCTCTCCTGTTGTCGCGGGCGACACCGCACTGGAGTCTCCTGCGGCCTCACAATGATGTCACAACAAGACATCCGCAGATGGGCCGTTCCCACTGTCAGCGGTCGCGCAAGCAACGGTCCGAATCTTCCTACAAGAGACGTACCCCATGCAAGTTCGGCTGCAAGCACACCGGCTCAGGCGTCACTGCATGACGTTATCCTCATGACGTCTAAAATCAAGAGCGCATCTAAGATGATTTCCTGTGTACCCCGGGGTATTCGCGACAACATGTCTCTGGAGCTGCAACTCTGATCAATGAGGTCTGCTCAACGGCAAGCAGATATTCTTATAAAAGACTACTGCAATTTCTAACTGCAGTATTCCGCATACCATCCCAGAAAGAACGCGGCCGCTCTCTTAACCGATTCCGGGCGGGAAATGGTTCCGAAACTAACCCATATGCTTCAACATTACTTAGTCGGCAAGAATGTTCGTCGCACAACAACTCTGGGATGGTTCGAGTTGTGCAAGGAAAACTCGCTCTCGGCGATGTTTCCTCCGCAGCAAGGGTCCTTTTATCAACTGACTCAGTAGCGCCGCTCTCTGCCGAAACAAGGCTGGCCCTTCTGGACAAACATCCGCCCCAAGTCCACCTGACGTATCTTTTTCGCCCCCACCCGCATCTGCCGGAGAGGCCCATGAGATCACCGTGTCTGCGACGGATGTATTCAACGCCACCCGGAGCTTTCCTAACAACTCAGGCGGCGGCCCTGATGGCCTTCGACCGCGTCACTTGAAGGACCTTATTGGCAGAGACGGCGAGGAGAACCGACTTCTTCTAAGCCTAGTACGCTTTGTTAATCTTGCTATTAATGGCAAGTTGCCTGTTTTCGCGCTACCTGTTTTCTACGGCGCCTCGCTTATTGCCTTGCGCAAGAAAGATGGTGGCATTAGACCCATTGCCGTCGGTCTGACTTTGCACCGCTTAGTCGGAAAAATCATAATCAGGAAGAGCATGCCAGACATCGTCGCGGTGGTCTCTCCTCATCAGCTCGGCTGCGGGATACGGGGGGGTGCGAAAGCGGCCGTCCATGCAACTCGGACATTCGTTGACCACAACAGGAGTGCTCCAAACAAGGTGCTCGTCAAGCTAGACTTCAAAAACGCCTTTAACATGCTCAGGCGGGACCACCTGCTTAAGGCTGTGCGCACTCACCTTCCTCGACTTTACCCGCTTGTATACCAGATGTACAGGCTTCCCAGCAAGCTAATTTGGCAGGGAGAATTTATCGAGTCATGCTCCGGTGTTCAACAGGGCGACCCCTGTGGTCCCGCTTTATTTTGCATTGCTATTCATGAACTTCAAGTACGCCTTTCTTTCGAACTTCGACCTTGGTTTCTGGACGACGGAGTTCTCGCTGGTGACGCCTCGGCGGTGCAGAGAGACATTGCCCAGGTAATAGAGTTCGAGGCGGTTTCAGGACTCAAGTTGAACGACGCTAAATGCGAAATTTTCTTTCCCTTTCAAAGAGCCCCTCGTCTCGGCTCCATGCTTCAAATGGTGCGCAATCTTCTACCAGCTGTCAGGTTGATTGCTGACCACAAACTCGAGCTTCTAGGGGCGCCAATTCTCGACGACTCTATTGACGTATCTTTAACTAAAAAAGGCTCTGACCTTGTTCGCTGGTGCTCTCGACTGCGACTCTTGGACGCTCATCGAGCCCTTTTCCTGCTTCGCGTAAGTTTGTCAACTCCGAAGCTGATGTACCTCTTGCGGTGCTCACGAGCGTATGCCGAACCGGACCTGCTTCAATCGTTTGACGAAACCTTGCGAAGTACCCTTCAGGGTATACTAAACGTTCAGCTTAGGCAAACCTCGTGGTTACAAGCTTCGCTCCCAACGTCCGCAGAGGGAATGGGGATTCGCATGGCTTCGCAGATTGTCATTTCTACCTACCTCGGGTCTTTCATTATTTACGGTGATTTGGGGGAATGCAGGGCTGCAAAGCTCAAGTCAGTTCTCAGGGTGGTGAGTGTAGGCAGGTGTGAATACGTTGGCGAAAAGAATCTCGCAAATGCTCATGCGGCACACACCGCTGCAGAGCCGGAATGCCCATGGGTCGCAGGTAACCCACTTAAACTTATGCGGTCAGCCCCTTTGACGTCACCATTTGCCTTAAGCCATATCAACCTAGACACACTCGACAGCGAAGTAAAGGCAATTAATGTGGATATAGAAAACGTCCTAAATGATGTCCTATCAATGGCACTAAATAATACCATGCATTGTTGCATTTTTTAAAGGCCTAACTGCAGTACGCATACGCGGACACCACCGCAGGGAACTCGTCTGCAAGTGTGGGCCGGTAGTGTGGGGCTTGAACCCACTAAAAACCAGTCATGTCCCAATCCCCCCAACCGATCGGGAGCTGCATGACTTCAAACATGCATTGTTGCAGTAACATCAGCTCTATCGCTTCACGTGTTCATTCGGCAAGCGAAATCTCAGAAATCGCTTAAAAACGCTCAGATCGTTTTTCTGTGCAAGGGTAAAGGCTTATGAAGTGACCGACACGGCTACAGTCCAATCACTCGTGCTAGATTTTTTGTAGAGTTTTTTTCAGCATTGTGTTAAACAACGGATTTTTTAACGTGTTGAAGATTATAATTCGATGGACACAGTATAGCTATCGGGCCGGGCGCTCGACAGAATTAACGCTTAGCGATATAATTAAGTTTATTCACCATGGCGCTGCGGGGTTGCAATGTGGTTGCAGAAATATGTCCAGATGTGGCCAACACAATTGCTGAGGTAATGATATCACACTTTCACGCTTGGACGGGGCTCTTTTTGGGGGTTCTTTGTCACTTAAGTATAGATGACGGAACAGTGTTCTTGTTTATTTTGCATTTAAGAGATATGAACCTCCAAGTAAAGATTGTTCAAAATCTTTTGGAGAAAGTAACAATAGATGTTGTAGGAATCCCTCAAGGTTCTGTCTTGAACTCTTTTTGTTTCAGTCAGCGCTGGTACTTGGTGTCTCACAACAAGATGATGTGCACACACGGGACTGAGGTTTGTGCCCGTGTGATAATGCATACATACGCGGCTTTTGTAAAAACTTTTCTAAGTTAAGTTATTACAGTGTGGGGAAACACGCATAGGACAGTACTGCAATGAACTGAGGTTGTTAAAACGATGCGTTGAGGGCAGCACTTGGCCTCAAGTGGCCGCGCTTGCTCTCCCAAGCTCATAGTGACAATAAAATCCTGAGCATTGATGGCCTGTATACTTACAAAGCTACAACGGAAATCTATAAAATTTGTAGGAAAACCCCCGGTGGGGCATATGCTGTACTTTACTACCAGAGTGCCACATATGACAAATACAAAGGCTCCTTGTGAACCAGCTAACGGTTTTCGGCCCAGATGCCACAGTTTTGTTTATTCATATTTCCATTCAGATTGAAATAGGCTTCGCCGAAACAGATCATTTTCTTCGCAAAATCGGCGTTACGCTGAGCTCCTCTGTCAGCTGAATCGTATACGGATACATTGCTTAGTCCGACCTCAAAATATACGAGTTCGCGAGAGATCCATTCGTTGGGTTATATATATATATATATATATCCATTACTATTGATCCCAATGGCAAACAGAAATTCAAGTTTTACATCCCGATAAGTGTGTGAACGTGTGCTTTTCACTGCTTTTGATGAGGCGAATTTCTTTGCCTGTAGAGAGTTATGCAGGCATCTGAGTGGGTAGTAGTCCGACGGTACAATGCCCGGTGAGTACGGTAGATGCGGCAACATTTCCGAATCAAAGCTTGCTATCTTCCGGATCCTGTTTAGATATGCTCAAAAGCGACTTAGTGTTGACTTGGTGGAAGATAAGGCCATTTCTATGCACGAGACTGTGTATTTTGTTTTGGGGGGTAGCAAGAGCTATAGTTTGCCCACTTGGAAGAAACTCGAACAATGCCTATACCACCAAACACAGAACAAAATCTTGCGTAAATAGGTTAGTCTCTTTAGATTCTTCTGGGAAGGCCTAGGGCGGGCCAGAATCTTCCAACATCTGTTTTAGATTCCCGCAAAAACAATTTATTATTACATGTAACAGTTGGGTCCAAGAATTCAAGCCAAGAAGAGCAGATTGCTAGACCGTTTGGTTGAACTTCGACACGAAACCACGGGCGTGAAGGCAGCGACGATGGTCGTGTGTCACACTTCGAAGCCCAAGACCAATTCACACCAGGTCACAAGGGGATTCTGACCCCACGATATGAGACCCCACGATGATAAACACCCCATGATTCCGGCTTTCGTGGGGTATTTATTCAATGCTCACAGAACAATCGATATCGAATAAAGTAGAGAAAACATTGATAAAACATATTTTACACAGATATTTGTTAAAGAAAATCTTGCAATCAAGAGAATGCCAACGAAACAGGTGTCAAGATGTGGCACAAATGATATATAATTGGTATGATTGTACACCGTCTATAAACCATTATGGCATCAATCCACCTATCTAACCTCTTATTCCTTTACAAACTCACATATACACGTGGACGCGTACATCTTCACGCGTATGCACACGTGTATCCTTCTCTATCTAACAAATAATGCCGATTTTGTCGGCCTTCTAGGGTATAACCACTTTTATTATTATCATTACGAGTGACAGGCGAGCGAAGACGCGGACAGCTTGATAGACGATGGGTGCTTAATTAAATGTCGATATGTGTAGATCGCACAGGCATCCAAACTGGGCTGGCATGATGTTGTCGCTTGTAGATCTGTGCAAGTGCGTACGCATATTATTTGTATGCATATTATAGATATCTGTACGAGGGCGGATACGCAACTTATAGTATTTTAAATTTTAACCACCAAGGTCTTCCGGTTTGCTTTGCTTGCATCGTTCATCAGCTATAGATAGGCCAATCGGTAGCTGCGTTTATTGTTTGAGTTTGGTTCAAAGAAGTCAAGAAGATAAGGTTCGGCCACTACAAAGTGAGCCGAACATTGAGTAGCAACGAATCTACATTAACTTCTGCGTTCAAAACTAAATAACTTGTTTTAAAGTGATGCAGATCTTACAAAACTGCTTAAAGTGACCAAGCAGTGTCCAACAGTTAAAAAAAAGTTTGTATATCCTACTTAACATCGTCACTATCAGGGACTAGAGATAGGAATTGGATATAGCTAATATATCAGTTGTAACAAGTAAAGTTTTCGGGCTGACCCTTAGCCAAGATTTAACGTCAACGGAACTGTTTTTCACATTGCTTCATAGACGGACCCCCATAAATACAAATGTGCAACGGTGGGGCTCGAACCCGCGCACCTATGTGTCTCCTTCGGTTGCGAGGCGCAGACTCAAGCCACCACGCCACCACTCGACTTCGTGCCACCTGGCTCTACGGTCAACTGGAATAAGTAGTACCGAAAATAAAAATAAAAAAATATTTCGCAAAACCGTTCGTTGCCAGGGGCTGAACTCCAGGTAAACAACTGTTATATTCTTCATCACTACAACATACCAACGCACACATCGTTATTTATTCCGGTTTACTTTATGAAAAAATCGATTTCTATACTTCCGCAACCTCGCTATTCGCCAAGCCTGGCTCCGTGTGACTTTTTTCCACAGATAAAAAAATAATGGGATGACGTTTCGAGAACTATAGAAAAAGTAAAACAAAAATTCGCGGGAGCAACTTGATTCTAAAAAACGCGCCTAAAAATGTTTTAAAGGATGGGAAGGAAGGCGGCACTAGTGCATTGCAGCGGGCGGGAGCTATTATATACATATATATATATAGAAACAAACAAAAACACTTTGGAATATTGAATAAACATTTTTTTCTATTTATAAATATGTATTCGAACTTTTCAATCCACCCTAGTATATACTTTTTTGTTTATTTTACTCTTCAACTCAATACTTTTTTTCGTTTAATAAATTTAAAACCAGAACACCGCCTGATTATGTATGCCGATGTACAAATAGATTGACAATGTAAGTATACCTGATGGATTTGCATATATATGTATATACGTATATTTACATAAATGTACACATCCTCATAAGCTGATTACACTCGCTGTCTAGTTGAGTCTTAAGAACGAGGTAGTAACTGTGTTCCCGATGTTACTCGATTTTTATGTTTAGTGCTGAGCGCAAGTGCTGGCATTGGTTTTCCTTTTTTTCTTGTTCTTTGTTTTTCGTTTCGACATTGAGCCAATGCCTGCAACCACATTTGGCGGTAGTTCTCTTTGTTCGTTGCTATTGTTGCCTCGGATTAGGATAGAGGACGAAATTTCCTACGTCTTAGCTAGTCGCAAGGCTTCGGAGGACCCGGAGGACCCACTCCTCAAGCGAGTCGATGCGAAGCGGGGACGCGAAATCCCGGATCCTCCGCTTTGTTGGGACACACATGCACGCATACAACACAGAGAGTCTGCTGTTGTCATTGTTGTTGTTATTGTTGTTGCCCTCGTGGTCCTTGGGTAGTGAAGCACGCCTATCGGGTGAACCCTACATATTAACTTCGGAGAAGGGGGTGCAGTTGTTTTGTGGGCAAAACGCCCACGGTGTCCGCCCTCCACGGGCCCTTATGCTCGTTGTAACGTGGCTAATCACACCGTGGCCGTTCGCCGACGAGTCGAGGAGGCTGGCTGGCAGGCATCACCACCAGCGGTAGCCCCTACCTCCAACCCCATCTCCATCGCTACCTCCACCCGGTATCCCCCGAACCCCACCAACACTTGGGCTTTGTCGGACAGAGAGTAGCCTGCTGAGGCCGAACCTGCATCGGTCGGTCGGTCGTGCTGGGATCGTAACGACAGCGGCCATTACGACACGAGAAGGAACACCAGAAGGCCAGCCCAGGGAGGGCCGGGCAACGGCAGCAGCAGCAGTAGGGGGAACACAATCACCACTCTGCTATTACTTGCTTAGCCTATATAGTCTATCTCTATACGTGTGCCAGCGCCTCTACCGCTACTCTACCACAGCGGCTGGACATCGGCGACTACTACACTGCATCTACTGCGGCCACACACTCTACCTTACGGCTACGAACAGCATAATAACATTCAATTATTATTACCTATAATATCGCCACGATTAGTGGTATTCTTGTCACTGCTACATTTCCACCTCTACGTGCAACTCGGAAAGTACGTGATGTCGTTGTTGTTGTTGTTGTTGTTGTTGTTGTTGTTCGTGTTGTTGTTGTTCGTGTTGTTTTTGTTGTTGTTGATGCTGCTGCTGGCGCCGTTACTGCTTGTATGCTAATGGCCCTACAATACGAAGTAATTGCTTACTGCATTACATTGTATCCGGCTTGCGCTGTATTTTCGTTGACTGCCGCTATCATATTGTTTGACTGAATTTAGCTCCTCGGTGCCATTTCTCTGTGCCTTGCTGTGACATACATAGGCAAGTGTGCAAAGTTCTACACGCGCATCTCGTTGTAACACGTGTTAGGCAATACTACCGGCGACGAACGGCAATCGCTTTTCGTAAAAAGACCACCTTGTCTACATTTTTTATAGCGATTAACTCTACGGTGTCTTACTGGCATTTTCTTTTTAATAGTTAACATTAACTTTTTCATGCAGCACCATTCTAGTTTTCATTATTTTTATTGCTATGAATACTGTTTGAGTTGTTTGATTAGAATTGTTTAGAGTAATTATTTTCCAGTTAAACTAGTTTAGAGGTATGAGTGTGTGGCTGAGTTTTATCGTCCGCTGGCTCTAATGCCTCAGCCTAGCGCGACCGCAGGGGAAACCTCGCTGGTCCTGCAGGCACTTAAAAATAGCATCTAGGTTTAAAACGGTATTTAGCATGGATCGTACGTGATTTTCTGAATAGGTCTCGTAATGTAACTCGGGAGCTTACCAGTACCCACGCTGATGAAACCCATTCAAGGCAGCAGGCATACAGACACACCACAGTAGCTTCTTGGCAGCTTAAGATACTCTCTTTGTTTCCCCGACTGTGCGTATTTCGCGGATCAGCCAATGCCGACTGAGCTGTTGCGCTTGTACCAGCGCTACAGCGCATTGGGCTGCGTTTTTCTTCTCACTTCCTTGCCGCTTCATATTGCATCGCGCTCTCTAACGTTTAATTTCAACTAAGACTTTACCAGATTCTGCCCTTTCAAAAAACGCATACTGCTTACACAGTGGTTTCTGCCTCTCCTTTACGGCAACTGCAACGTCATGAGGTGAAATTACTACCCCGATGGATCTTTTATTAAAAGCGGGATTTTTTTTATGATATCCTCCGTAATTTAGCCCATAAGCTATAAGTCTACGAAAAATGTCTCTTTTTATAAGGGCAGTTTGGCTTGCGCTACAAAAAAGCGGTAGGCAGAACGACAGTGGGGAATCAATATACATCTTGGACACTATCGTGCTGTACTCGTCCATCAAGCATTCTAAAGAGGCAATCGTTTGATCGAGCATGTCCCGTAGGTGTCGCGGTTGCAGCTCGGGCAGATAAAAAATATTAAACTGTTTAGTCCTATGTGCTTAGAAACGGCAAGAACCAAACCGTTTCGATAATTAAGAGTGCTTCGATTTAATCGACTGGCAGTTAAGAAAGCTTTATGCACTTTTGATAACAGACTGGTATTGGCATATGCTTGCTCTGTAACACGGACTCTGCATGCGGATTATGTGAGGCCATTATATCGGTACACCGCAGCAATTGAGCAGCAGAAGGAACTTTGCCCTCCGCCAAGTTCCTCTCCACTGGACGCTATGTCAGTTAGTCTTTGCTTAAATGAAGTAATTTTCCAGTCATAATAGACACAGTCAAATGAAAAGCCTGTGCTCTCCTCTGGGTACTAGACCAGCGTTATCTGGTAAATGTGTACCTATTTGACAACCTTGAATAGAAGCAATGAATTGCGACATAGCTCGCCTGAATAGAGAAGGCTCCATGCGGATCGCGCTATCATTAAACAGTTTGCGTTGAATTAAGTTCGGAACAAAGGAAGTAAAGTGTTGAAATGTATTAGCAAAAGTACGCGCTTTAATACATCCCCTTAATACATCCATCTCTCTACCTTCTTGGCCTCGGTTGCCGAGCTCCGGTGGCGCGGTGGTGTACTCGTATTTGCCTGCGCCTCGTGAACGGCGGAGACACATAGGTGCACAGATTCGAGCCCCACCGTTGCACATTTGTATTTATGGGGGTAGTCCGTCTATAAAGCAATGCGAAAAGCAGTCCCGCAGACATTAAATCTTGGCTAAGGGTCAGCCCAAAAAGTTTAGTTAAGCCCCGGTGGCAGACTATTGCGTTCTCGATGAGCGAATTTGGACAGGCTTCTTTCAGTGAATAAATATAGCATTCTATAATATGGCGTTCGGGAAACGCCATTACTCTGAGCGAATAATAAAAAATCAACGAAGTGTGGGTAGATGGCGGTGCCGGGTATTTCTGGACAGTACATGAGCGCCTCGCCTAATAGAGCCTGAAGCGTTGAAGGCGTCGAGGTCTGAACTTTTTGGTTTTCCAGAAGCTAATAACAATAATACTAATACGCTATTTGGTGCATGTCCTGATTGACGATGCGCACGTACAATTCACAAACTAAGCTAAGAGTAGCCAATAGACGGCGGTTAGCAGTCTCCAGTAAATGACTGAGCATACCCTGTTAAGCGGGATACTGTCGCCTAGGCTTGCGTCGCGACTGTTCCCGGCGGCTCTCTCTCTCTCGACTACATGCTAGCATAAGCGTGGGCAGCAGATGGGCGCGACTCCAAGACTCCCGCCGGTTCGGCTTTGTGGAATGGTGCGTATCCGATCCGTTTGTTCCCCTTCGCGACTCTCTCCAGCCAGAGACGGAGGAAAACACAGCGAAAGAGAGAGAGAGAGAGAAATACAACGAGGAACGTAACAAAGACAGGCACACCAACGAGCCATTGGGTTGGGCCCATTGGCAGGTCCAATAGCAGTGATAGGTAGCATTGGTAATCGTCTGTAAAGCGCTCGCTCAGCTTCCGTTGCGGCTCCCCCCTACTCGGCTCATCTCATTACGTAGCAGCCCCCAGCACCTCAACTACCTCATCAATGAACCTCGACGATCGACGACCACCCCATCCCCACTTCTCGCCCAGACAGGCAGACAGAGACACAATGAGAGACACACAATGTGGGAAGTGGAGAAGCGTCCGCCTTCTGAGCAAGCCTTCCGATCGCACTGGGATCAACCACCCGTCTATGGAAAAGCCAAGAATTCCCTCTCCCTCGCTGTTCTCTTCGCCCTCTCTCTCTCTCTCTCTATGTCTCTCCGGCGAGAAATTGACGACGCCTTGAGAGCAATTCAGTCAGTATTAGCTCAGCTTCACTGCGTGCACTGATAAGTTCTGAGGTTAGAGCGAACGGATAGAACGAAGGAAGACGGTGGGGTTGTGCCCACCTTAGCGCCCGGACTATTTGCACGTGCTGCTGCCGCCAGCCGGATTTGTGTCGGTAAGAGAGAGAGTCAAAGAGAGGCCAGTAGCTTCTTGTCGACCCGTGATTCACCGTGGCGTAAATCAGGCGGAACTGCAAGCCATACTCGTACATATATATATATATATATATATATGTACGGGCATGCGAACAAAGCAAAAGACTAAGTGCCATGTTCATCAAGGATCTTATGCGTTAAGCCTTGTTATCGGATTACGCCTGATGCATCGGGATGTAATTTGTTCAGCAAGAACTCCCCCTGTATGTACGGTTTGTGTTCACGTATGCGTTATGCATGTGCTTAACGCATACCGATAGACAGTTAATATATATATATATATATATATATATATATATAGAGAGAGAGAGAGAGATTTATATATATATATATATATGTAAAAGTCATAGTTAAGGAGTAACGGCTAGTCACGGCTACAGGTTATAGTTAGCCATGTAGGTCGAGTTCAAGCTAAACGTCGGACATAAGTTCGCTTTCTTTAAAAAGCTGAACATGTCATCGAAATTGAAGTGCTTTAAGAACGGAATAATCTGTATTGCCATCTAGTCACAAGGTTTTTCTGAAAACCGTACCTTTAGAGCTTAATATTTAAGCCGTTTGAAGATCGATGATAAAGAATAATATAGGGCCAAAGACTAGCGACAAGTGCATCTAATGCATTTCCCATTTAGGCAAGCTGTAAACAAAATGCAAATTTGCTAATTTTTTTAGTAACTAAAAATACGGCATTATGATAATAGAATTACTCTGTAGGAAACTAAAAACAGTAAAAATAATGTTAAGTGAAGAGAAGCACCAGATATACAAAGCATTAAGTAAGTAAAGTTCTGCAGAGAGCCATTTACAGTACGACTTTTGCACGGATGCTGCATCGCGAAAAAGATCTTCTGCTGCAGATAGAAAACTTGAAAAGCGCAATACCCGCACCGTGGCATAACACGTGAATTGTTATGCCCTCCATAGTTATGCCCATATCATGATAGCAAAAGTCTTGTTGCATCAGTGTTGCAGTGTGTTACGTAATAATAATTATTTTTAAAAAATCCTTTTAGGCCATGCCCAGCAATGTTTTAACCCACACCATTTCATACGTTTTCACCTGCTAAAGTTGACGCGCGACCGAGAACGGCTGATAATGATTAACGATTAAGATGATCGGAAACAACTTTAGTAGCAATTCCCCTGCAACGTCCGGGCTCCCTCAGAGAGGTTGTGGGTCTTCTGCCCGCCCGCAACTCACAACATGGGCTTTAGGTCACCTTAGGAACCGACATCTCTCATTTAGTAATAATTGCTGCACCATACTTATCAACACTATATTTTGCTGCTTCCTGGGCAGGAACCCGACCACAGAAGGGCAATTGGAAATATGTCCTCTGCTTTCCCGGGTTATTTATTGTCCGCCGGTTTGGCAGTCTGCCTAATAAAACACACACAAGGGTTTGGGATGTGCGCTACGTCAGTTTAAGCTTTCTGAGTTGGTTGGATAGCATTTGTTTACAATTAGCCCAACGACTTTTTTGTTTTTCAACTTTTAATTGCTCGCACAAAATGCGCAATAGTATTGTACATGTCACTGTCTGGCAGTCATCTTGAAAGACGATCGTAATCAGGTACTGCTGAAATGCGCCTGTTCCCCTCCTTCAGTGACAAATGAAGACTTTTTTTTATAGAACGTAATCTACAGATGCATACAACGGCTGATGGTAGTGCTAAGAATGACAATGATAAAACGAATACGTTAACTTAGCTTGTTTCAATGAGATGAACCAAGCATTACGCATTTATTATTCATTGTTGCCTAAACGCATGCCTTCGAGCGGCTTCGACTGGATCGCGTTGGGACTGGGTGGCGATCTACATACATATAGAGGACGACGACGACGAACGCCAGCCTCCCCGCGGCTACTCCTCTGCCTACTTTCTCTCTACTGTGACCCCTGGCCCCCAAGAATCGCTAGCGTATGTCCCGTATATCCACTTCTCTCTATTTATATCTCTCGATATCCAAGCAAGCTCGTAACAAGCGTTAGGCGGGTAACGCGTTGTAGACCTCCGTTAAGGCGTACGTACGCAGGTGGCACGGGCTGCTGATCTACATATATTGCGGGCACGGTGATGATAGCCGTCTCTACCGTGGTAATGCTCTTAGACGGCTTTTTGTGTCCTTAAGCTACGCTCGGATAACGAGAACCATGATGACAGAGGCTACTGTCGACGACGAGTGACCTACGAGTTGTGTACATCTAGGCTGAAACCTACTTGCTTGTGCCTACAGCAGCCTGTCGCCTCACGGCGAGCGACAGGCGGCGTAATGCTGCATGTTTGACTAGCCTTGTATCGGCGAGAATCATCGGCCTACTCTTTGCTTGATCAGGACGAGTGTGATTTGCTCATAAAAAACATATATATATATATATATATATATATATATAGCGTAGACCCAAGTTTCCAGGTATTCATGCAAGCTAATGTTCTGCAACAGCACAAATGCGCATCATAGGGCAGCACCAGTTATATATATATATATAATTTTTTAAGCGGCTCCACTTTGCAAGTAACGCTTCAGTTAGATATTCACATCTGTAGCATACTTAGGCATGCCATAAATAACAATTTGACTCAAACGTGAAGCTTAATTGAGTGGGTGAGTTTATAATATCATTCATTTTATTCACAATATTATTGGTAGTTACAAGTAATTTGTATGCCTTGTAATTCACTGTTACAACTAAGCAGGTAATTCACACGTTTCTGCAGTGATTGTGCGTCGATTGACGCGCATCGTTATCATCATCATGGTAGCGGTTGATGTTACATTCTCCACAAAATTTGCACACACATTCGTCAATTTCATAACACGCTTCAGGCATATATAATGATGATAACCATGCCAGGTTATCCTACACAACAGGGTCCGATTTGATTGTAGAGCCTTTTTCCACTTATCTGTGAAAAACGCTGCGGCCTCTATATAAATCTGCATTGCAAAATTAATATTTATTTCCTCTCTAAACACTAGATATCGGTCCAAGGCAAATGCACTAAATGGAATTCCGTCGAATATAAAGTCTTCCGTAAAGGTTCTCTCTCGACATAGTGCTAACGCTAATGTCGCCGATGCATTCCTAGGTAGTCCAAGTGCACGTTGTATAAAGCAGTTCTTAACTCGGTTGATGTTTTTGAGGTCTGTCAGCTTAAGGTGAGGCACAATCACGTGTAAGATATATCGAACTATTAGAGCAATTTTTATTTTAAAAAGGTTGACGGCAATTTTTAGGTCAGTGTCACGAAGTTCTCCAAGAAGCATTATAGCTGCCGTTGCTTTGGCTCGTTTTTCTTCTATGTGCCTTCCAAACGAGAGTCTTGAAGTAAGCCTCACTCCCAAATATGGGAAGTAACTTACTAGCTCTCCAAGGGCGCCGTTTAATTTTATACGGCGATCTGCGGTGGCATATGCTCCTCCGCGACTGAAACGTAGGACTTTTGTCTTGTTTATATTTATTGACAGTCTATTTTCGTTGCACCACTTTGCCGATTCGCTGAGATAAAACTGTAAGTGGTCTCGGAGTTTATAATGCGCTTTGATTATTTCGGGGTTATATAAGCTGAGATAGTATAAGCCATTGCGTGTGCATACGTAGCAAATAATAGGCAGTCGCACGCACACAGACATATATACGAGTATATAGGGTGTCCGAATAATCTCGTCGAAAACATGGGTCAAGCTTAGTGCGAAATTCATTTTTTGTATAGAAATAAGATAATTTTTTCATGCATTTTTCTAAGCTCTGATTATAGGTAGGCTGTTCGACATAAGCTTCCAAAATGCACGATTGTGAGAGAGCGCATTACTCAATAAAAAAAAACCGAGCATACCTTCCCATTTAAAATAAAAATTTACATTGTCCAAATCATACCTGGCCTTTGCTAGAGCACAAGCTATTGTGATAAAAAGAGTTCGCAAAATTATAATTTTGTATAGAGTATGAGTGTATGACCTGCTGCTCTAGCTACGACGAATGACATCTCAGGCGATGTAGAACTTCCTCTGGAATACGCCTGTATACTTGTTTTTTTTTCTGTTGTAAATTAAGTAATGCGTTCTCTCACAGTCGAGTATATAATGAACTTAGGTCGGACAGTCTATCTAAAATCACAGTTTAGAAAAACACTCATCTCACTCTTATACGAAACATTTCCGCTCTCTATTTTCATTATCAGAAATGATTTTCTCACCGAGCTTAAGCATACCACGTAGTATTACCTTAGGTGAGATTATTCAGAAACCCTATATATATATATATATATATATGTTTTTTTGTTTTTTACTATATCCGCTTTCCATAGCAGACAAATTGCATATACATATTACGACGAACTTTTTATTAATAGCAACATCTAGCCAGAACTTGTCTATTTGGAACAACAACATAGAATCTTTTATACTAAACCAAGTATGCGTATTGAAAGTGGAAAACACCTTTAAACTGACTGGCGGCGTGGGGCTAGAGGAAACTCTTTCTTAATATTTCGGCGTCGTTTCCTTCCAGACCGCTAACGTAAATAATCAGCCAATGACACTTGGATAGGGCGAAGCCAGCTTTCCTAAAGCGAGTACTTGGCGTTCCGTCGATGTACATACCCAACCAGGGGTACAAACCCAACTATTTGAATAAATAAATAAGTAATTAAAAAGGAGTGGGTGCACTCACAATACGGATTTCGTTCGTCCGACGGGAACTTTAAACTGTCGAAGAAAAAAACAAAAAACTCAAAGACCACTTAGCCACACAAGTGCAGATTAATGTTTGATAACAACAACAACGACAACGACGATAACAACGACGACAACAACAACAACAACAACAACAACAACAACAACAACAACAACAACAACAACAACAACAACAACAACAACAACAACAACAACAACAACAACAACAACAACAACAACAACGACGACAACAACAACAACAACCTCTTGGCATGCAATTCGAGGGGGTTTGTACGCAGACAAACAAACAGGTTGTTCCCCGGCTCGCTTATTGCGTGGCTGGTACAGATCGTCCGCAACGTCATCGTGTGGCACCAATTGTTGGTATTGCTCATAACTGGTTAAGTGAGCAACCTGCTGAACCTGGTGAACTCCTCTGTGGAACGCCTCTCGCAGCTGCTCTCGCTGCCAACAGCATGACCTGACTTAGAATTAATTGTATAGCAAAGGATGTGCATGATTGCAGGGCAGACACAATCGCGTGGGCAATGGGCATTGCGAGGCTCCTGCTCAACATGACTGCATCTGCCACAGTGATTTATAGCAGCGATATGATGACGCCTGTGACGAGAGGGATGGAGGAATGATAACGTGGTGCCGCAGTAGACAAGCGTATCAAACCATGTCGCAAATGGATATTGTGACACCGTATAAATGCATGAATGAGAATACATCTCGTTGCGAGTGTCCTCCACGTCGTGAACGACGACACAAATCGCTAAATGACTTAACTGCTCCTTTGTCGCTGAGGTAATCTTGGAAACCACCTATATGAAGTGGCTTTATAGCTAGAATCAAGCAGTGGGGATCAAGCCAGTTTTTCGAACCTTCCGTTTGTATTGCCTATAGGCAGGTGTGTAAATTCGTATAAAAATAAGCAGCAGCTTAGTGCGTTAAAGAAGAGTGCCTTCAGTAGCAATAGTAGGAGAGTAGCACGAAGACCGTAGCTGAGTCTTATCTTCACAAAAAATGCTCAACTCACATGTATGCCAAGCGTATAATTCATTACGCTGTTACTAGGCTATGTGCAAGCTAGCTAATTTGTATGAGTCTTGATAGCTTCCTAGGTAAATCAAATGAGTTCAAGGACAAGAGGGTGTAGTTAGAAGAAATTGCTCTGAACACACTAGCGGATTACTTCTTATACGCAAATCGTGTGTAGGGCTGTAAACGTAAAACAAAATGAAAGACTAATTCATGTTTATTCAGCGCCGCGGCTCGGCTTACCCGGCGTTCTCGTAGAGGTAAATTCCGGCTTAATCAGAAGAGTAATATCTCTTCCATTGTTCGATGTACAGACAGGTTTCGAGGGTCGCGGATCATGTCGAGAAAATCCTCGTGCTATCGTAAAGTACGTCCTCTGGAAGGCGGTGGGCTATTCCGATTGGCTATTTGTCATTCGGCTAGTAGAACTAGGACGTTCTAAACCTTAAGATCCAAATTTTAGAAACCTATTAGTACGTAGGTACCGATATTTGTATTTATATTTATAATTATATTTATATATATATGTAGTGAAACACATTTTTTAAATCATAATCATAAGTGTAAACAATATATGTATATATATATATATATATATATATCTAAAAAGGTTGCCTAGAATATATTACAGATCCTAGGGTTACGATACAGCATTAACGCTCAAACACATTCTTAAGCATCGCAAACTACCACGTCGGCCACGCTACACCTGCAAAGCTTTTCTCGTTAGGTGAGCAGTCAGCAGGCATATGCGACTACAAGTGCGCTCGCTCGCTACACACTCAGAGTGTCCTGTCGTCGTAAGCTGCGAGCGCTTAAGCTCGTGCTGGGTTCGTTCGAGTTTTGTCTATTCGCAACCCTGTGCGCAACCTGAGTCGTTGCTTTTCAGCGTGGCCGATTTTTCAACGCTGCGGGTAGGCACGCGCGCTTACGGTTACGCGTCGAGAGTTTCGTGTCGTTCCGGGCTGGGTTGGGGGGCTAGAGCAGCAGCGGCAGCAGAAGTCGAATCGACGCATTATCCAGGACGCAAAAGCTTGTCGGCTGCTGCACAAATTGTTGAAGTAACGACCGCCTCCCCCCCCGTGCTCGTGGAGAGGAAATGGCGACAACATATTTGCTCGGCGAGCAGATGACGTTGTTCGCCATTGTTATGGTCGTCGTCGTCGTTGTCGTCGTCGTCGTCGTGGTTCTCGACGACAACGACGACGGTATTATCAGCATGCCTTGTTAATTAGTCTAATAGGCCGTAATGCCAGTCGCTTGCTCGCTCGCGGACTTGGTGCCGCAACAGCAGCAGCTCTATCCCACTACGACGACAGGGCTTGGGTTTTCCTTGTCGTCAGTCGCGAGATTTGCCATTACGAAGGTCTGATATGAAGCAGTGTTGTTGAGATCTTTGTCGTCGTCGTTATTGTTGTTGTTGTCGTCGTCGTGATTGTTGTTGCTGTCGTCGTCGTCATCGTGGTTGTTATAACTATTGTTGTTACAGAGTGAAGCATTAATAGTAGTTGTAGTAGTAGTAGTAGTAGTTAGTAGTATTGTGGCAATACCGTGGTGGGCTGCAGCAGCGCTCTCTCAGCGCACCGGCAAGCATTGTTCTCCGTTAACGCTTGCTTGCACATAGAACACGGGCGCGAAGCAAGCAGAGTACGTCACGCCGATCAAGCCGAACCGAATCGCGCGTCGTCGTTGTCGTCGTCGTCGTCGTCATCTTGACAAACGCGGGGGGGAGTTGGCTTCCGGACAGGCAGGAACCGTGTAAAGATGGTTACGTACAGAGAGGCTAAGCCAGTCGATCGTAACTCGGTGCACCACCTCCCCCCCCCCCCCCCCCAATGAATACCTCAACGACCTGGGTGGCCGCGCCTGTTCAGGCATAGATCAACTGCCTATGATGGCCAACGATGATTGCAGTTAAAGTTCGCCTTGCTGTGGCGCTCCTTCGGTGGTGACAGAGATACTGGTGATGATTATGACGAATATGGTTGATGTTGTTACTAGTGTTAGTGTTGTTCGTATTCGGATGATTGTCCTTATTATCGCAATTCGGATTATTATCCATAATATCGCAATTCGGACTTTCGTCATTGTTATCGCAGCTCTCTCCGCGCGGACGGCCGGTTAGCCATGTTAGGCTGAACACACAGGCGTATGTTTATATAAAATGTATATAGATACAAATATGTGTGAAAATAGATATACTTCTTGTATATATATATATATATATATATATATATATATTTTTTTTTTTTTTTTTTTCTTATATTTTGTTTCTTCTTCTTTTTTCAAATATTCACGACATGGATTCATATTTCTCATGCACACGTTCCCAGGAGACAATTGTCGCTCCACTTACATGCTCTAATAAAAACTGAATTGTATATATCAAGCGATTTGGCAACAAAACAGCCTATTACTCAGCTCGATTAATGGCAAATGAAACCGAAAAAGAAGAATGACTTAGCCGAGTATAAGTGAAGCGTTAGGACCACATAGCGGCAGGGTGCGTGTTATTGGCGGCGGCAGCGGCGGCGGCAGCAGCAGCAGCAGCGGTAGCGGTGGCACCGTTACCAGTGCGTTCTGTTGTGGCGTAATGAGAGAAGGTCGGCGTACAGAGACCACCGCACTTAGACCGGCCACGTCCGCGGAGACGTGACACTCTACAGACTCGCGCGCAGGCCGGGAACGCACAGACACTTTCCCGCGGATAGGCACCTGCTCGATGTCGTGTTCCCAGTTTGAGCGAGTGCGGCCTCCAAGTGCGGCCAACTGGCGTCTGGCTGGAACGGATCCGAGCAAGACCAGCGGGCAATTTCCCATTTTTCCTTATTGTTGCCGCGCCCAACCGCCTTGGTGGTCGGGGGCTATTTTGCCGTCCATTCGGCGGCGGCGGCGGCGGCGGCGACGACGACGAGGAGAAGGTGGTTTACTTCATTCTCTGTTGGGTGTTTTCACTCGATTTAGCTTCGAACTTTGCCACCATCACCACTGCCAGCGCCGACACCATCAGCGGCGAACACTTTTCTTTAAAGCGGATTCTCATGCCACAAACACATGCGACCGAGCAGAGGCTATCGGGGGACAACCCACACACAGGCCTACTTTAACGCGCCCCCATCCAACCCAAACTCTTCCCTGGTACCGCCGTGTCGTGCGCCGCCCTCTTCAATAAAAATAGTAGTAATGGTAATAAAAAGGGCCAGCTCTATACACAGACAGACACCGCCACGGTCATACAGACACACACACACACCTTCCTGCAACTGCTAAAACACAATACGGTTGTTGTAGTAGCGTAGAAACGAGAACTGGTAGAACTATGAGTAGAAACACAGCGCAGCAGATTTTCTGCAGAGTTGCTTTGAGCCTTGTGGCGGCGTGGTCTAGGGAACTGCTAGTGCGCTAGTCATGGTTGTCGTCTACCGGGGTATCGCGGGTTCGATCCCTGTTGTTGATCGAATTTTCTTTGAGCGTTGCTCATTTAGAATAGATGATAAAACATACCGCTGAGAGTTAGCGGCCATGATGCCACAAAGACTGTTGGGAAAACTCTAGACATCTCAACATGTCCGGCCCTCGGTGCTTTGAAGGTATGCCTCTGGACGAGTTGCAAGCCCGTAGGGGACGGAATATAGTCTAAAATTAAAAAACAACCTCCTTTAAAAAAGAAATTTAAGGACAGTGATCTACGACCTTGCAAGTTTCGGCATCCACAGGTCCCTGAATAACCCGTTGCTGTCTAATAGGGCGAAACCAGGCGGCCACTGCGACGATGATCGTAACAACAATTACTAGTAATTACTCAGTACCGGGCATTTTTTCAAATCTGTTTATTTAACTCAAGCTAGATTTTAATATACGCTTCATAGGGTTGTTCTTCATAATCTTTTGGTCTTCGTCACGCTTCCGGCGAGCGAAGTAGTGCAACGATTTATGCTCCAGTGCTGTGCATTCTAGTGCATGAAATTTAGCACATTCTGCAGGCCCTAGCCGGCATTTTGTGCTTCTGAGGCATAAACTTGTGCATTCGTGCTTGCGTCATCAACAATCTATCTTTTCTCTCTCTCTCTCTCCCTCTTGCTTGGTCTCTTTATATACATATATAATTTAAACTTAATGGGGAGTGGATGGTAATGCACCATCTTTTTTTATTGAGACATTTGTGCTCCCCTTTTTTTCGATCATGGTCGATTTTTTTAGTCCACTCCAGCATTCACCTTGTTTAAATTGGAAACCATGAAGACCAATTTAGGAGTGGCCGGTCTGAGTCTTAAACCCAGGCCTTCCGAATGCAAGGCAAATGCTTTTGCCACTAAGCCATCTTGCTCGGTATATATAAATATATATATATATATATATATATATATATATATGTATATTTGACGTCGTTTAAAGGTCGAGATCTGCGGACGTGTTTTTGTGGCTCACGCTTAGTGGCGCTTAACCGGCTCGTAAGCTGCAGCTTGACTTAGTCTTAACTCTATCGGATCGCCTTCACCTTGCATTTCGTCCGAGACTGAAAAAAACGGTGAACCGTGAGGTGCCGCTCACTTCGGCCGAACTTCGGTTCTCCTATGTAATACGGCTCTTGCTGCTCGGCTTGACACGGCTCCCGTTACGTCAATTTAGACAGTGGAACTAACCGCATAGACGACTGCCTGATTCCGCCTACATTCGGCTCCCGTTCGACCGTTTGTAAATAATCATATTACCTTTCTTATATATATATATATATATATATATATATATATATTACCTTTCTTATATATATATATATATATATATATATGTATTTGGCGACGTAAATATACAAGTTATTGCGAGCGACTGTGGTACTCGATCATGGGTCTAAATGCTCTTGCCCGACTAGTGGTGCCTCTTGCTAGCCTGGACATAGCACACTTATGCACGGCTGCACTTACAGCTCTCGATGATATATCCAAACCGAGTAACGGCATGAGCAACAAATCTACAGGTGTTAAGTGAAGAAGACAGGGTGTCGGCTCTGAGTCGGTTGTTGATGAGCCCTCGGGGAACGACGGTTGTTACAAGCGCGAATGTAAAAAAGATGTCATGCGTGAGCAGAGAGAATTGGATATGCTGAAAAGCGAGGTCAGCTCAGGAACATGTGAAGCATTCAGGGTTCGATTTAGATCGGATCGTTCGGGTTGATCCGGGATTTTATATTCTACAAGTCTAAGCTTTCGAAAATTGTAACGTCAATAACAAAGGCGCTACGACCTTTACTAGAACTTTTATCGGTTGCTAGCGGCCCAGGCACTCATAACAACGGGTGATCACAATGATTGCATAAACGTAGCAAACTCTACACGGGTCATTTCGTCGGATCCTTTAGAAGGTGCCGGCCCAAGCTTCATGTCAGAGCATAGCCCCGTGACTAGATTGGACCTCTTGGGGCCAAACAGGGTGACCTGTCATCTTGGCGGCCAGATCTAGGCTAGGCAAGATCTTCGTAGACATAGCCAAAAATGAGAGCGCAGGTACCATACCCACCTATATTGGGGCTATAGTTGAGTCCAGTATTGACCTCACAGAGCATTTTTAAGCTTTCATTAAAGGCGAGAAAAATGTTATGGTCAACGAACTAGTTGCCGCAGTGTTGTCACGAGAAAACACCACCTCACCGTGTAACGGGACTTGGGTTGACCGTTTCTCAACACTTTACAACTCTAACCTTCCTTTACGTCTGTTAAGGTTGTTTGCTATGCGGTTCTCAAAGAACTCGGATGCGGCCTATTTTTTAGGTCTCGTCTTCTGCAGAACCTGCTTTCGCTAAATCTTGGCTACTCACACAACGGACTTGGTAAAGCTTTGGCGAAGATAATCCACCTACTGCAATGGAAACCTCCGCATCCCCAAACTCGTCCCGAAGATCAGGGGGTGGTGTCCCCGGGGGCGAGGGCGTTTTCGGAGCGAGGTTGTTTGCACTGAAGAAAAAATATCGCTTTTCATCGGCAATACGTAGGTCGCGGCAAAGTTGGCAGTGATAGACTCTGGAGGTGTTATTAACCTAGCGGGTAGGCCTCACCAGTTAAGTTTTTTCTTATTAATCGAGGTGCTGAAATAATATTTCTCACTACCAGAACTTTACATACCCAGGGCTCGATTCATCAAACTCGACCTTACGACCGTTAGGAGAGATCACTTGTTTAGAGTGATTGGAGATGGGGCCGCTTCCATTTAGCACCAGGTCAAATTGGCTTACAGTAATCCATCGCACTTGGTCTTACCGTCGGAACTGCTTACCTATACTCGTACGTTATACGCTCATGGTTCTCCGCTTCGAGGCTGGTCTACCTAATCAGGGGAGTCAGTCTGCTTAGCCTTTCCTGCTCGCTTAAAGAAATGTAACTTAAAGTTGTACCTTGCGTCTATACTTGCGAGTAGCCAAAGGTGGACTGGGCCGTTCCGAGGTAGTTTCCCTTTCAGCTGCAGCACACACTGCCTCCATGCGGCGACCAGCAGCGTTGAGTCTACTTTGGGCCTCCAGGCGAACTTTCGGCCTACGCTAGAGCAGAGGAAGGGTGACGCCACTGCATTCTGTGGGGCTCTCTAGAGACCTCTTCTCTTTCGTGTGCGTGGTCAAGATTGGCAAATGAGGGTCGCTGGAGAAGCTGTTGGAACGGAACAGTTTCGGCCGCTGACAAAGCGAGGTTACAAGCAATTTCCTCGCCGGATGCAGGTGCATGGCTGCACGCCCTCCCGTGCCCTTAAATGAATACCCTTCTGGGCGACGACTCTACATAAATATTGGTCAGGTTGAGGTTGGGAGCAAAGCTAGGTTCCCCCACCGGCGCAGATGCGGTGACGAAGTCGACTTCCAAGATCACCATGGACCTGTTTCCAGAGTTTAGGCAGAATTACACGGCACTGAACCACGAACTAGGCATTTGGCAGAGAGTTACGGTCCGCAGACTACCCCTGTGTTTTAGAGTCTCTCGGTTTAGTCACAGACGATGGTAAGACTGATGGCATGACCCTGACCTTATTTAAGTAGGTTAAAAAACTGGTGTGGGATGCGACTTATTTTTTAGCCTCTTCAATTGTTAACACAGGCACAGCCCGGAAGCAGCCAAAGCATAAAACCTCAATTACCTTCACTCGTTTTCACCCTTTGCGTTAGAGACATTGGAAGGGCGTGGGTTACATTCAAAGAATTTGCTCAGCGATGTCGGGAACGCTTACAATAGGAGATAACAGGGCGTGCGAGTATGTTCTGTAATGTCTGCCATTAGATGTTCAGAGAGGGAATGCTGCCTTGGTGACAGGAAATCTGGCTAGCTGGACCAGCCCAAGTCATTAATTTGCATGTGCAGCACATGGTGTGCCTTATGTGGGCAGGCTGTGAGAGACATTTACGAATTCAGCTCAACAGCTTACGTTGATTTTAATTTAGGTGACTTGTATAAACAGATAGGAAGTCAGTCCGCCAATATTTGATACGGTTGGCAAAAGCCTTTTTTTCCGCGGGCGCACTTGGTCATCTTAGACGCCGATATAAAACGCCTGGAAACTTATTTGGCAAAACACACCGATATAAACAATATTGTCAGCCGTCGCGGATTTTTGCGGCCTCTGCAGGACTTACAGAATGCGTAGCTCTAAAGCGTGCCAAATAGGGGTTCAACCATTGAACAAATCTGAATTGGGCAACCTAATGTTCAATGCGCTTGTTACAATCTGGTTTATTACGAACCCTTCAGGTAGAAAGTGTTTCCAGTGCCGTTCTAAAGACGTTCCGCCCGTTGAATACAAGACATATTTTCCTACTATTGTTCAAAGGAAAAGAAGCATTCCTAACGCTCGTTGTCTTGTCAGGACAAATCTACGAAGGAGACAACCAAAAAGTTGCTTGAGAAGCAGCATGTATTCGACTCTGTGGCAGCATGGTCGCTGACTCTTAACGGTATGATTGATCATCTATTCTCAATGTGCTTCGCTCAAAGAAAAATCGATCAACAAGAGGCGACACCTCGGCAGATGACAATCATGACTAGCGCACTAGTCCCCACCTGGACCACGTCGCCACGTTAATCCTAGATAGGGCTGGTCGTCACTGGCAGTACGTGTTGCGCTTCTGAACAAGGTGTACCGTAAACTCCGAATAAAGGGAGCTCATATCTCGTTGCCATTTTTATAGATTTTCGGGAGCCCTTGACAGAGCTGTTCAAACAATAGTAATGAGAACACTAGCCGTTAGTGGTATTTTGGCAAGTAGCCTAGGTCCGATGCTAGATGATTGGACATCCCGCGCTTCTTCAACCACTCCTTTCCCCTATATTGGTTTGTGATCGTCTAAGTCAAGCCTTAGAGTCGTTCCGTTAAAGCTTTGAACAAAATACAATATCTGTTAGCTTGCAGCGTATATGGACAAGCTAAGCGTTATATATATATATATATATATATATATATATATATATATATATATATATAAATTTATACAAAAGACTATAAACACACGAAAGCACATCTTTGTGTTGCGTCTCTCAATGGAAATCAATTATGCATCTATCAGCACAATTGTCAGCCAACACAGAACTGGACAGTAGAACGCTGTTCTATCCGCATTTAGAGTTCACCCATCTGCTTACAATTTTCTGTCTGCGCGCTTCCCGACCCTCCGGTGGCCACGACCGAACTACATCGTTCAAGTTGCAAACGGCTGTAGCAACGGAACGCCGAGGCATTGGCTCTCCCATTCCCTTTACCACTAGCATCATGAAGAGCACGATCATCATTCGGTGTTGTTTTTTGTGAGTATTTGCGAAGGTATAACCCTAAGCTCTTGACTGAAGCTCTCTCTCTCTCTCTGTATCGTGCTTTATATATATATATATATATATATATATATATGACTTCGTTCCTCCGTTTTCGCTTTCGTCACAGTTTCCCTCTCGCTCTCCCTCCCTCGCCCACTGTGTGTGTACTTTTCTATCTGGTTTCTGTCACTTGGAGGGTGCACGACAACCCGATTAAAACGCACGGCTTGCTTGCATCTAATTAGCACGCCCTGTTCTGGCGTAGGGGCGCAGACTTTACCAGCTGCTGCTCATGTTGTTGTTGTTGTTTGGCGACACTCCACGATATCTGCTTTGCTGGTTGAAGTGGTAACTGGTGGGCGAGTGGGTGCCGTGGTCGTCATTCCCGCAGTGCCCTTGTTAAAGCTCAACCACCAAAAGCCACCTGCAGGCAGTAGTTGCCGACTAAAACATTAGCTGATACATAACCCATATTTATATATATATATATATATATATATATATATATATATATATATATATATATATATATATATATAACGTGTTCTAAAAATGTTTGAAAATCGATATAAGGAATTGCAGAGCTCGTTAAAGCAAGCTTGTATTTTTTCCAATGGAAGTCATGTCTCGGAGTAAGAGTGAAATTACTACATTTTATGACACTGGCGCTTTTGCCCGATATAGGAGCATACAATGTGCCGTTGCGAGACAACCAGTTCTCGTAGACAGAAACTAAGCACGTCGTCGTGTTCGTGAGAAATTTCTGCTACTTCCGAGAAAAAACATATAACGCCGGTCAGAAGATGCGACTTGGTCGCTTAGAACAAAATTCGCCAAAAATATTTTTTTTATTCGCTTTTACGCAAAATTACCTCAAAATCATAACCCTACGACCATTCACAGCGCTCAAAACTAACCGCCATTTCAACATTTAAAATCAACATTTTAGGGACTAGTTTTGCGGCCAGTCTTCTGACGCATAAAATTTCGATCAAGATTGTTATAACTGGCACATAAGCTACCTCCAATTCCTCAGTTATCTCCCTGATAGTAATTCGGTGATTGCTGAGTAGTCGTAAGTTTTTTATAGAGGTAACTGGTAAAATGCGTTATGCACACCGGGCGACGTTGTTAAAGCCTCGGTAGTGTGGGACTCGCACCCACTAAAATCCAGTCGTCCTCTTTGCCCCTTGACGGGGGGTGGCCGCAGTACTGTCTTCTCGAAATTACTTCGCCTGGCCACTCTTCTTGCCATTTAGGCTGCTCGGCTTTGTGCGGCGGTTATTTTCGCCTCAGAGATACCTTGTGCGAATTTTCATACTAGAATCCAGGATTTGTGATATTTGAGGAGCGCCTCTACAAGGGCCTGGCATGTCAGGGGGTTCTGCAGTCCTAGGTTCGGGACAATAGCTCTCGCTCAGTGTCGAAGAAGGAGCACCGCTCATAGCAGTGCCTAACATCATCCGGTTCCCCCGAGTTGCACATGCGGCATACAGGGGAGTCAGTTTTACCGATGCGGTGTAGGTACTGCTGAAAACAGGCACCATGGCCTGTTAACAGTTGCGCGAGTGGGTAGGTAAGCGAGCCGTGTTTGAGGCTGTACCATGTTTTAAGATCAGGAAGTATTCATCTTGTCCAATATCCAGGATGGCCCGGCTGGATTGCTTCCCATTGCTGGCTCCATTCGCTTAGTGTGTCGGTTCTGCTGACTAGTGTGCCCTCCGTCAGAACGTTGGTTACAGGGTTTCTTGATGCCAATTCTTTTACTCTCAAGTCCCAGGGAATTTGTCTGGAGAGTACCTGTACGGCTGCTGTGGAGGCCGTGCGACTTGCTCGTGTTAGGTTAAGCGCCATAGGTCTTTGGGTCTTGTTGAGGAGGCGACGTGTTGTAGCTCTTGTAGTAGTGCGTTCCCATAAGGGTGCGGCGTATAACATGATGCTGTCTATTACTGATGCTAAGAGTCGGCGCCGAGAGTCGCTTGCCCCTCTGGTCCGTGGGAGGATTTTGCGTAATTCTGCTGAGGCTTTGGCTGCTGTTTTAGCTGCATAGCGCACATGAGGTGTTCCTGTGAGAGCTCTATCCAGGATCACGCCCAGGTACTTGACCACGGGCGTGGGTGTTATTGGATAGCCTTCCAGGTGTAAATTTAGGTTGCGTGGAGGACGCTTCAGACCGTTTAGAAGGATTGCTTCCGTTTTTTGTGAAGCCAGTTCGAGGCCAAGCGTGCGGAGGTGTTGTCGGATATCCGCCAAGGCTCCGTTGGCTGTACCTTCGAGCAAATCCTCGTCACTGGCGGTAACGATCAGTGCCAGATCGTCTGCGTAGGCGATAGAAAAAACTCCCGGGGGATGCGGCAGTCTTAGTACTCCATCATAGGTTATGTTCCACAGGGTTGGTCCCAGTACAGATCCTTGGGGAACCCCGGCAGTGACGGCGTAGTCCACTCCATCGTATGTAGATGCTCGGTCCTTTAGATACGACGCTAGGATACGTCGTAGGTAAGGAGACACGCCTTTATTTCCAAGTGCTTGGTTTATGGCGTCCCACGAGAGCGTATTAAACGCGTTTTTGACATCAATAAGGACGGCCAGGCAGTGCGCCCGGTTCGCGATAGGTGAATTTCTTTGTGTTTCAGCTATGTTTAGAACTTTGCTGATAGCCGAGTGTGTGGAGTGCCCGGCGCGGAAACCATGCTGGTTTTCTGACAGCGCCTTCTTATCTTCTAATTCTGTAACTAGTCGCCCGTTGATAATATGCTCAGCTGCCTTGGATAGGCAGGAGAGCATGCTTATAGGGCGGTATGCTGAGGGGTCTCCTTGTGGCTTCCCGGGTTTCGGGATAAGGGTTAGGCGTGCCGTTTTCCAAGGCTTTGGGTATTCTCCGCTGGTGAGAATTGTGTCCATCATGCGTTTGAATACCTTTATATGGTTCTTTAGGAGTACGCGTACTGCTTAAGGGGGGACAGCATCTGGGCCCGGCGCTTTCCCTGGTCGTATGCGTTCAGCCACTATTCTGATCTCTTGAATTGAGATTGGCTCGAAGGAAAGATCTGAGGTTGCTTCAAAGAGTACCGACTTCGGCAATGGTCTTTGTGCAAAGAGCGCATTTAATCGGTCGCGCCACTTCTACAGGTAAAGGCGGCTGTGCGTGGCGCATTTTATTTCGCACAATCATGTTTCCTTTGCCCCAAGGGTTTCCCTCGACCTCCTCACCCAGAGAGATCCAGTGGTCTTTTTTACTAACCTTAATGGCTTTATGTAAGGCTCTTCGTGCTTCTTTGTACTCTTCCCATAGGTAGAAGAGTTCTCGCCTTGCTCTGCGGCGCGTGCATACTCGCCGTATGCGGTGGCAGGCCCTTCGCTTTTCGGCAATCCGATTATTCCACCAGTAGCACGGTGGACGATTGGCTATCTTAGGATATATATACATATATATATATATATATATATATATATATATATATATATATATTGCTGAGTAGTCGTAAGTAAGTCGTCCTTGGACAATCGTTTAAATTTACAAATAAAAAACAATATATATATATATATATATATATATATATATATATTGTTTTTATTTTTAAATTTAAACGATTGTCCAAGGACGACTTACTTACAACTACTAAGCAATCTCCGAATTACTATCAGGAAGATAACTATATAGAAAATATTGTAATGATTTATTAATCAATTACAATACGTTTGCACACTCGGCAGTGTTCGCCTTAAAAAAAATGGTGGTAAAAAGATGTCACGTGATGTTAAGAATCAGTTGTCCGTGTCCTTGCTTAATGGTAGCCCCCGCTCTTATGGACCCGGTGCGAGCGGTATATCCTCAAGGTTCCTTGCCACGTTAAGACGGTAAGATCCATAAGATTCCTCTTCGTGACGCCGAGCCCCAAGAGCGTACTCGCAGATTCGGAGTCCCATACACCACTCATAGAGATAGTGATTGATCCGAATCTGCGAGGTTTTTGCGGGTCGGGGAGTGCCGCTCTTAGGAACTCGACGTCATATTTGGCGATCTTGTCCTGCCGCGCTTTTGCGAGGCCCCTGTTCGGGCCGCAAACCTCGGCATCTAAAACCCAGACCTCGGTAGGTGTTGTTATTACGAGGTCGGGCTTTCGACCCGGTGCGCCCGGTCGACGGAATACTCGCTCACGAACCATTTCATGACCCCTCTCGCGGAGAAGACGTGCCATGCGATCACAGACGTCGTCATGTGTTTTTATAGATTTTTGTGTGGTATCGCACATCTGAGCGACATAAGCCAACGTCTCAGGCGCATGACATCCGTGCCTACAACGTTTGTTGTAGCCCGGGCGTCCCCTGGCCAATCTGGCACGCGTTGGTATTGCGTTGATCCTAAGTTTTAGTAGGTTTAAACACTCTTTAGCAGATAGGTAGGGCATACCCTTAATCCAGTTATGTACAAAGGGCGTCTCGTGTGCTTTTTTAAAATGTGCCCCATCAAACGTGTTGTGTAGTTGTTGGGACCAGTAATCGGTCTCTTGTGTAGCGGTCTCAATGGAGGTTTCCAAGCGCTCGCAAAGAAGTCTTGTTTTCGCAAGATATTTTTGAAGTGCTCGGTGGTTAGCATCCATTTGACCCCAGGGTGCGTGGAGATTTGTAGTGCTGTCAGACGGGAGAGGCGAAGTCTGGGGATAAACGTTTGGAGGCAGGGGATGTCCAGACCGCCGTGTGCTGTGTGCGTGTACAGGTAGGCGTTCGGCACCAAGTTTTTGAGCTTAAGCCATTTCAACTTAACAACCTTTCTGATCTCTTTATTTAGGTCGCTAAGGAGTGCGTGAGATGGTCTGGGACCGGAGACCAGTTTATGTAGGAGGCGGCGAATGAGAAAGTCTTTCAAAACTATGAGTCTTTGGTTGGGTTAAAGAGGAGCTATTGTGAGTCTGTTGAGTAAATTAAGGAGTATATCCTTGGTGGAGTCAACTCTGCCATTGCTGTCAAAGTGGACTCCCAGATATCTCCATCGATCGCTCATGCCTTTAGCTGGCAATTGCCGATCTCCAACGTTAAATTCGGGTACGGTATTAATAAAACCTTTATCTTCCTTCCTATTAAATAGGTGGGAGATAGTAAGGCTTTTATTAGTATTAAGTTCAAGGCCTCGAGATTTCAAAAGGGGGTCCGCAATATTAAGGAGCCGTTAGAGAGTAGATTTCGTGGAGGCTAGGAGGATGAGATCATCCGCAAAGGCTAAGCCCATAAGGCGGAAATCATCAGTAAGTTGGTACCCGATATTAGTATTGTCTAATTTAAAAAAATGTCGTCGAGAACTAGATTAAATAAAAGAGGGGACAGAGGATCTCCCTGTTTAACACCCCTATATATATCAAAGTGCTACAGTACCGATAAGAACATACGTAAAACACAGATGAAGAACACTAATTGCTTCCGCCTACTACGCAACCTAAGCCCGGATATGGGACTAGGGAGGAAAAGAGTGTAATCACCTAACCATAAACTAAAATTCCATTATGGTCTGTATGGAAAAACCCTCTAGAGGAAGGGCTTTGTCAAGAGATCCGGAAATTAGTCGAGTGGAAGCTCAGACGAAATAGAATGACGGCGGTCTCCAGACCGTTCGGTGGCCACCCCCCAATGACCAAAAACGGCTGGAACCGGGGTGGAGAAAACCTCCTAGGACGTTTCAGGAAAGCCCGAAGATATAGGCTGGACCCATGAAATAAGCACTACCAGAAAGTGCCCCTAAATTTGAAGCTCTAATTACGGCGGAGCTCCAGGCAGCAAACAATTCAGAGACGATCCTAGTCACAGAAACATTTTAAACTCCACATCAAGGAAGCAACGACTAAGGGGAGCTAGTCACACTGGTTAAAGATAACTTGCCGATAAGGCTGTGAAGCAGCACCAATAATGTCCACACTATGCTTGCCGCTGGGGCTTCACAGGCCGAGAAGATCGGCTCGCAGGATGATGAAGGAAGAAAACGCTTAAGGAAGAGGTAGTGAAGAACTGTAACAAATTGAGAGATATCTTCAGTAAGAAAAGCGAGAAGACAACGTCAGCTTCAGTACACCTGCAACGTAGAAACGCTTTATTAAAGTACTGGTGGTGCCCCGAGATGGCTACTGTACGGAGAGCCAGGTGGCGATTTCAAGAGCCAAAATGCGAGAACGAAATTGGCCGAGGAGAAATGACGGAAAAAAGGAGATTTTCTGTGCTTTTTCCGGAATTCCTCCTCGGTCTGTGTGCTCTCCGAATGCAAGGCGAAGTGCTCGAATCTAAAGACCACCATCCGAAACAGTAAGCTTCAGTGCTGCAATCAATTGATCGAGAAGATTGAGCACGACGTGTGCAGTTGTGGCTTACTTTTTTTCCGACGCTGACGAAAGAGGACAAACACCCGAACGAGAAGAATATCCCACTTGTGAGTAAATCCAGCGAGCAGCTGAGAGAATGTCAGAGGACACGGCCCAAGGACCCTACGGCACACCTCCGGAAGCGATAAAATGCCTAAAAAGAAAATATCCAGCAATCTAGGCGTGTCTAGGTTGTGGAACCTCACTGAAGTAATACCACAAGTATCCCGGGCATGTAGGTTAGGGGGTCACCAGGTTTTTAGTGGGTTTGAGAGTCCCACACTACCCAGACCAAAGGGTGCGCGTTATGCATTTTTGTTCCTGGCCCCTGTAAAAAAAAGTTGTGGAACCAGCGCCACAACTTAGGTCCAGCATCCATGTGCTAGGACCTAGGTTGTGGAACTTAGCGAACGATAGCGTGCTAGAGGTGAGCAGGCCTCGCCGGGTTGAATTCGTCGCCTACGCCGATGACCTGGAATTCATAGACAACTGCTCAAGGAACGCGGAGGCGCTGGAGGACTGAGCAAACGACGCCTTGAAGAGGGCAATCGGATGAATGAAGTTCAATCAACTAATATTAGCACCGGAAAGGAGCAAGGCACTCTGGCTTGTTAAATAAAAGCACTGCCGAAAACTGGATATCCGTGCAGACAAATCCAGATCAACGAGTAGATCATATATCTCGGTATAATGCTAAGCAGAAGTTTAAGTATGTGTAATGTAAAAACATACATGTAACGGCCGAAACGCATCAAGTGGAAGGCAAGCTGACCAGGCTAATTCCAAGAAGAAATAGGTCTCCAAGCAAAGCATTTTCTTCTAGCATCAGTCGCTCACGCAAACCTGCTCTATGGGTCATTAGTGTGAAGACCAGCTGCACTGAAAACGAAAAAAACTTAAATCAAGAAATATAATTGATTATCTTATTTTATTTTTTCCGAACGCCTTATCATTACGTACATTTCAAATTACTGCTTGTATTTTTGTTTCGCTTGCAGGTGTAAAGGAGCCTAATTCTTTACGACAATTGTATGTAGGGACTAACGTTGTCTCATGTGGTTCCCTTTGATGATTATCATATTGCAGCGAAGTACGTGCTTATTGCATGTAGGTTTTCAATTCGGCACGTACTAAAAGTATGATTGTGTAAATCTTATCCCACTGCCTCTTTTTCCTCCTCTCATATATTAACTAATTATACGCCAGTCTTGTTCTTGTCTCCTGTTAATTAACTTTTAAACAAATTGTGTACTGCCTCTCTCAGTTATGTCTTATTATGGTTTCTTAGTTTTTTGTGTCTCTTTGCTTGACTATGATCATTTCCTTATCACGGAAGATATTATCATGTTCTCTTTTTTTTAGAATCTCCAAGATGTTAACAAAGTATGCCGTGCTTGATTTTGGTTTGAGTTTGTGGTTCGTGTGTGTGATGGCTTTGTTCTGCCATGTGCAATGTGTGTGAGTGTGTGTTATAATGTAATCTATTTCTCTGGGCCGTTTTTGTGCGATAAGAGCTCAGTCCAGTAGATTTTACTAACCTCACGCAAATATGTTGATGTGTTTGTTTTTTTGTATGTAATATCACATTGTTTTGTTGTCTATTTGACTCCGATGGCGGTACTCTGCAACCACAGCTCGCATTGACACATGTTTGGTACCAAAATGATCTGATTATGTTCGTTTTGGGCGCTGTGAGTGGTCTTAAGGTTATGATTTTGAGGTATTTGGCGTGAACGCTAATAAAGAACTTCATTTTTTGGCGAAATCTCTTCTAAGCGACTATGTTGCATCTTCTGACCGGCCTTGTATATTCTTCTGAGATGGAGCAGAATATTATCACGAACACGACTGTGTGCTTAGTTTCTGTATAGGAGGACTGGTTGTCTCGCAACAGCACATTGTGTGCTCCTAAGTCGGGCAAAAACACCAGTGTCACAAATTGTAGTAATTTCACTCTCGCGATACGCATACCTTTAAAGGAATAGTCCTTAAGATTTGCCGATATAAACAGAGGTAATGATAAACGTATTATTGTGTATGTGTATAAAGTGGGTGCAAAACTTTTTGCATCGCCATCGGCCGTCCTTCTAAGCCTAAAAAGCCCACTAGGCAGAGTAAGCATGGAAAAGGCAGTCGTTGACAAATACGCACGGCCTTCCTGAGTGAGCTTGTAGACCCAGTATTAGAATCAAATGTTATTATGACCTCCACTCATACAACGCTTCCATAAACAACTCCTCTGATATGAACGGCGCCTAATCACCGACGTGGCCTAGCGCTGTTTTCCGTCCACCCGGTAGGAACTGATAAACGCTACTACCATAACCCCTGAAGTCCTTGCGTGCCAGAAGTTGAAGCTGGCGTAGACTACAGCTGCAAAACTTTCTCTCGGTGACTACTTTATTTCTGGAAGGTTTCGGGAATGCATAATGCATGTGCATCGCTAGCAGCTGCCAGCAACTAGCAGGACTCCTAAGCCCGCTAAACTCGTAGTCCTCTCCACCCCTGTAAGCTCGGAATTACGTGCATTTCTTTGACACCGTAAGGGAGGAGTCTATATTGCGCTATATGCGCCCCACCTGTGCTCATCCCGCCCGAGAGGGTCCAGCTGCACTGTCTCCTCTTCCGTCGTCGGTTCGGTAAGATGGCATGATGGTCAGGTACTCCCCGCGATGGCACTACTTTGCTGTGTGTGAGATTTCGATGAACCTTAATGCGGTTAGAACGCGATCGATTTCTGTGACACTATGAGGTGTTAATCACGGCCTGTTTTTAGAAGTAAAAGCCGTTTTCTACCAGTGTATTTAGGCACGCATTTGTAGTATCCGTAAGTGTGCTGGTGTCTTTGTTAGTGCCTGTGGGGATTAATTGTTTTGTGCGTTGTTTGCAGTGCAAAGGGCCGGAGGTTCTTAAATGGAGTTTTTTTTAAATGAGTACTCTTTGATATGAAAACGGCAAAAACCAAATAGCTGTATTCTAGTATTTCCTAGAGTTGCGTCTGCGGCACAGGAATCCACATTGTTGGTGGTAGGCTCTTATGTAGGCTTCCGTAAGAACCAGGGCGTCCAACGCTGGCTGTGAGGACAGCATACGCAGCAGCAGCTCGATGCGCGAAAATACTTTTTATATTAATTAAATGTGACTAAAGTAATGATTACAAACCTCACTACGTAATAACGCATAATTAAATAGACTTAGTTAATTAAATTCGTTTTTGTCCTGTTAGGTTATTTTATTTTATGTTGTATCTCTCTCCGAAAGATAAACAGAATAATCGTACTATGAACGAAGGCAACTTTTGCGAAATAAATTAGCGTTTGTTTAGTAGTTTGTCTTTATTATAACTAACAATGTCAAAAAGAAAATAAGGAGATGCCATGTAATCTAAGTGTCATTTTTGTGTGTTCATACGTCAGTATCATTCCTAATACGCTCTGAATATTTGTTCTTGGTTGATGTTATGTCAAAGGAGCGCTCTTCTGTCTGTCATTCTGCTTCATTCTTTGTCGTTCAGTTGTCTTATCCCTTTCGAGCTTGTTTCCTATGACCTGCTTTGTTCGTTAAGTAGATCGAGCAGTTATGGATGTTTGTTCTGCTCACTAGATTGAATCTCGTCGTCTTCCTTTCGTTAAGTTGTGGCACTGTTGTTGTTGCTTGCGGCCGTTGTTGTTGTTGATGCTATAGCTGCTGTCAAGGCTAGACGACCTTGTAGACGGTCAGTGGACGAGAATGTAAGGGGAGTCTAAGGTGACAACAATGGGGATGTTGGTCTAAGCAAGCAGCCGATAGCTCGAAAGTCGTGGGTGGGTTATTATTAGAAGCGACGCCTGTCTTCACCTGTTTTAAACGGGTCTTCAACTGCGTCACTTCTTCTTCTTTGTTGGCACTATATACTGTCAACAAAATCCTGCCGTTTGATGTGTTAAACACTTACGAACGCATGCGATGATGATACTATATATGGAATTTAATTATTATATTTTTGTTGATACATCTAAATAACTATTAATGTTAAAAAGGAGAAACAAGACTAATTTTTTTAAAGAAAATGTAACGATTTGAATAGAGTTCAATACCGACCACTGGACAAAGACCTAAATACCAGCGGACTTATGTTAGCTCCCAGGCGTGTGACCCTCGAACTGTCGAGGTAAAGCTTCTCAACAGGAATTGAGGGGTAGGTGCACTCGAAACGCGAGGAAACTGCAGGAAACCTAGGATGTATACGACTACGGCTTCGTGATGATCGTTATATGATAAAGTCGACATGCTACCTCTCTGGGCGCGTGGGTGTTAGACGTTTCATGCACGCAGTCTCTTCATAGCGTTCTGCTTGCCGCCGGGGGGAGGGGAGAACAGGACTTCGGGTGAGCGCCGGTACTGATGGTGTCGACCGGCTGCGCGCTTCACGGAGGGAAATTGCTTTCTCGTTTGCGTTTAATGTAGGTATACTTATTTATAGGTTTGGATGCTTCTCTAAACGATGATGACAGGCGCTAAAGAGAGAGGCCTGGCAGAGCTTGCCCCTCCTATACGCACCAAATAGTTATAGCCTGACAAAGACATGGCCTCCTACGTGCCTAGGCATGCAAATTTCGAACATGGCAACTGTGTTAATTATTACTCTATAATAATTCAGCTTTTTTTAAAAATTCGGATCGTCTTGGTCTTCTCTAGCAATTCAATTTAATAGGCAACATTATATATATATATATATATATATATATATATATATATATATATATATAAGTATTACTTTAAGCCCCCTGATCTTGCTTGTTAAGCACGCACTCCCATCAACTCCTGTCTATCCTCGCTTTATCCACGCTTCTAGTCTGTGGAGAGTCATTCAGAAGGAAACAGTACAGGGCAGCTAGGGCACTCCCACGTTGTTGTCAAGGGAAGGTATCGCAGGATGTATGTAACGCTACAAACAAATATAGTATATATATATATATATATATATATATATATATACAGGGCCATTCATATTGTTGTGCACGCATTTCGAGGTTTGATAGAACTCGGCAAGAAAATAAGTTTTCCCTATGGAGGGAAGACGTGGAAACGTCTTGTTTAGAAGAGAGAGTGCAGTTTATAAAAGTAGTTTTTCTGCCTTTTTTTCCTACATAGTTGTGCGAAATCTCTGTTTGCGGGAGAACCAGTCAACGCATGAAGGAACCGATTACACCGGCGTGTTCGGAGGAAAATTCTGCACAACACTGGAAGAGACTTGACTAGCTTGCGTAGCAAAAAGCTAATACCCAGATTAAGGAAAGTCATGAAAAGTCGATATTTTACGTTAACGCCTTTTCATGAAAAATCGTAAAATTTTTCCATTGCGACCAAAAATGTACGTCCGAAAGACCACTCTCACGCAATAGCAAATTTAATGCCCATCATTTTCGTATCAAGGTAATGGTGCTGCGTTACGTAGTTGTCAAGTCACTAAGCTTTTTCGACAGTCATAGTTGTTATTTTTTACGTGCAAGTTTTCACGTTCAGAACCGTAAAAATTTGCCAAGACGTTTCCGCCCCCTCCTTCCACTAGGAAAATTTATTCTCTTGTTGAGTTCTACCAAACCTCAAAATATGTACCTATTTTTCTCATACGCCCTATGGAAATATGCATGCCTTCGCTTTCGATATGGCTATCGAAAAAGCTTAGTGACTTGACAACTACGTAACGCAGCACCATCACCTAGATACAGAAATGATGGGCATTAAATTTGCTATTGCAAGTGGTCTTTCGAACGTATATTTTTGGTCGCAATGGAAAAAATTTACGATTTTTCATGAAAAGGCGTTAACGTAAAATATCGACTTTTCATGACTTTCCTTAATCTGGGTATTAGCTTTTTGCTACGCAAGCTAGCGAAGTGTCTTCCAGTGTTGTGCAGAATTTTCCTCCGAACACGCCGGTGTAATCGGTTCCTTCATGCTGGTTCTCCCGCAAACAGAGATTTCGCACAACTATGTAGGAAAAAAAGGCAGAAAAACTACTTTTATAAACTTCACTCTCTCTCCTAAACAAGACGTTTCCACGTCTTCCCTCCATAGGGAAAACTTATTTTCTTGCCGAGTTCTATCAAACCTCGAAATGCGTGCACAACAATATGAATGACCCTGTATATATGTATATAATTTTATTGACATTTCATAAAACGCCATTATTTTTTCGAAAGCTTAAGAATTTGTAATGCAGTTCGCAAATAAACCACGTTTTGAATCTAAATGAGTATATATATATATATATATATATATATATATATATATATATATATATATATATATAAGCCTAGTAGATATTGCTTACATGAACACGAGCTACGAGGAAGCGTTAAACCCGGACGTTGTGGTGCATATTTCTAGGCACTGCCGTTAAAGGTAGAGCTATAGTTCCTTGACAGGGCAGCAATACTAACAAATTGTCAAAGCACCAGTGTCAAGGTGCAAATTGTCATGCTTCTTTGCATTATCTTAAACACCCTAGAAATGCTACCTGGAGCGCCTAAGAGTTCGAAGCAGTCCAGTTTAAGATTTTGCCGTTTGTAGCTAATTAAAAAACAAAAATTCTTCATCGCAAATGGCATCGTGCGTTTGTTTAGTTAAACACAACGTTTATCGGTGACACGCAAATTTCTCCACACATTGATTTCCTTCGTGCTCTCTGGTTGATTTTATCTATCTGCACGTGTATCGCAATTCAAATTCCCACACACTCAGCTTCTAGGTGAACATATATACTCGTACGTCTTTGTATACAGTGCTTTGTCTGTAATCCCTGCTTTGATGAAAATGTTGTAGCAAATTACTAAACTTGAGCAAATTAGAATGTTTTGTACGGCGAGCATAACCTTATACATAACCTGTTTTCTCCTAAGCGACTAAGATTAATACGTAATCTAGATAGATATAAGGTACTTAAATAGCAAACAAAATCTACCGCTAAATAAGCCGCTACCGAAGCAGCGTGCGAGACTGCTGAAGTTTTTAACCTTAGGATACGATCAAATTACTAACAGTAATACGCTTTAGGAGCGACGATGACTAAAACCTTTCAGTTGTTCTCATCAAATAAAATCTCGGTCGATCTCGGTCAATAATGGACAACAAACCCGGCATACACCCTAACAGAGGTCTCATGCTGGGACTTAGGACCCTTCAGCTAACATATGATAACGCTATTTATTCTGTGCGGAGCCATTAGTCAATCTTTCGACACAAAACAGGTGTGTGATACACTGGGGAACACACAAATACTAGCCTCCATCCAAGCTCTGAGCAATACTGCCCTTCGCTCAATAAAGCCAGTTTGAATGTTATTCACTAATGCTAACAATGATGTCGTTCGTAATCATCACATCATCGAAATAGACAGATGCACCCAGAACCGCTAGTCCGTGGTTGATTTGAGGTTGAAGAGCCCAGGACAGGACGGCAAACTTTTCACAGCAAAACGGCGCGCGCCTGTTAATAGTTTATGAAACTAATGATGTTGATGATGGTGATGACGATTATGTTGACGACGACGACGACGATTATACTTGTTGTTATTCAATGGGCAAATTGGCAATTAACTAGAATATGATCGATTCGTTAATCGACTAATTGACCGAGTTGTGCTGTTTCAAAGCGGAAAAGTCTTTCGGCGTCTTGACGTGCGCCTGCGCTGGAGGCAGGCCAGGCCAAGCCGCCCACCGTAAACGCCGGAGTGCCACTAACTGCGCAAGCGTTGGCAAACTGTGTGTCGAGCCGAGGACGAGGTCATCTCTTGATGGGAATCATCTCCAGGATGCAATGCGATGGGGGGCGTTGGCGTCTCCTCCGCAATTTATTCATCACTTTCATTCGCGTGATGTGTTGTGGCGGTTTGCGTCTACGAGCGCCACGCCATGATAATGGACTCGTGGGCCTTCTATCGCCCCCTGTATCTCTCACTCTTCCTCTCTCTCTAGCCCACTCATTCTCTCTCTCTCTCACTCACTCTCTCTCACACACACGCATACACTACAGTCTCTCTCTCTCTGTCTCTTGACTACTGTTTGTCCAGCTTTGCACACGGAGCGCTGGCGGCGTCCTCACCCATTATGCCGGGCCACGTCCTCGTTACACGCTCATGACAGATGCGGGGGCTGCATGCCGGACACTCAAAGAGGTGCTAATTCATTCACCTGCCTAGTCAGTCGCGTGCTCGGCTTCGCGCCTGCCCGCTTCGTGGGCAGCGATGGCACCAGACGCTTTCCATTACGTCTTTGTTACCGCGAACGAAAGCCGACGGGGTAGGTAGCCGACGGGGTAGGTAGCCGACGATCGGCGCTACCAGCCGCACAGTCTACCGAGGACGTCGCCAACACGCGCCGAGTCGGTAGCCAGCTGCCTGCTAGGTATACTATATATATATATATATATATATATATATATGTACACACATATACATCTTCTCTGTCCCTTATTTCATGTGCAGCTGCTCATTAAATATATTTGTGTATGTATGCATATGTATATATATATATATATATATATATATATATATATGTGCACGCAAAAACGCGTCCCTGGCCAGAGAGTTCATCCTGGTAATGAGAAGTTCCAGCCGCTGGCCATAACGACCCGTGTGTGACGGTTGAAAAATCGCACACGTCTCCGCTAGCGCGGTAAATTTTAAAGTATTTTTTTGTGGGTTTTTGAACCAGGGTTTGTATATATATATATATATATATATATATATGGACAATTTTCCAATGAGTTTTATGTATATAACTTTTATATGTTAGCACCTTGAGGTAAACAATTTTGTATCCGCGTGAATGTGTGGTCACGGATTCTCTAACCCAGGATTAGCCCAGTTCGACAGTGTACCCCGAACAGATGGTTCGTTTTTTCGTTGAACAGCCTCTGACGCAAAAATTCCGATGCTCTCAAGTCTCCCGTGGAATTTGGACATGAACTCCTGAAGTAGAGATATGTAATAAAATAATAATTAGCAATAGGTACAAAGTATTATACACACGCATCTATTATATATATATATATATATATATATATATATATATATATATATATATATATATATATATACATATATGCGAGGGTCTTTCGTTCAGCATGACAAGGAAAAGTATCTTATATTAATAAGAACAAATAGCCTGGCAATGTTCGTATTTTATCAACTTATTTTTTTATCTACAACAGTTATGCCATTATGTATATTTAGAATCGGATATGTAGTATGTATAAATGTATAGTGATGTAAGTATGATATTTAGAATCTGTTTCATTTCGACGCGCCAATTTTGTGGACGATATACTTTGGTGTCACCATCATAGAGATCAAATCAAGGTACCGTCATTGTCCCTTATTCTCCAGTTGTGCAAGTGATACACGGTATCCGCATTTGTCCAGATGATACAGCTCACGTTGCTCGTTGCAAAGTCTGCATGAGCAATTCGATCCAGGGGTTTGGCCCCTCCGGCACAGGTAATGACGGAACCTATACACTAAGTGTGGCGGGTTATCAGGTGCCTCTTAGGTTGAAGGGGGGGAGCTTTCCAGTGCACACTTGTCTTTTCGGGTGACAAGACGAACTCCGCTGAACGCCCACATCTCTCTAAGCTCTTTTGCTCAAAGTGTTTTGCCTAAACAATGCTAGCGCGGTTGTCATAGGAAACATGAAACGTTGGAAACGATTATAATTTAGTGAGCGAGTGACGCACAAAGGGTATACTGTTTTTTACGTGCGTTTTTCGACAGACACAAGACTCTTTTTAAAAACGCAGGTATCGCCTTATCCAATGATTCTAATTTTTGTACTAACAATGATTAGACTATGCATTGCAACAGGCGTAATGCGGATACCGAACAGTTGCAGAGCAGTCCGTAGAGAGATGAGCTGCAGGTGTCTGATCGTAGCTGCAGCAGATGAAGAAGATGGACAAATAAACATTGATACTTAATTTCTTGTTCACTTAGTAGGCGTCCCATGTAAAAGACGCCCACTACGTTGAAACTTTACTGCCTTAGTCTTGTTCACGTTGATTAACAGGTTATTGGTCTTATGTACCGCTCTAAGCCCATAAAGGCAACCTATGGCTCTGACCGTATCTTACTGTACAAGACGGTATCGTCGACGTAAAGCGATTTTTTTACTGTGGGATCTTTTGTCATTTAAGACGCTTGGTATACTAGATCTTCTATTAACGCCGAAAATAGTTGAGGACTAGTGCTATTGCCCTGAGATACACAATTGTTCGTTCGAATGGGGCATGTTGACACAATGCGTTAAGAGTACTACCACATTTGTTTGAAGTAAGGCTGAGAACAATATAAACATCCGTGGTCCTGCTAATATTTAGGCTGGCTTCACAAGAACTATTTTCTATGTTTTGAATATAATATAGTGTCAGGAGTAGATATAAAACGCATTTGAAAACAGATGACACACTTCAGTGACGCACTTGAGTTTTGGCCTTGGTTCATCACAGCATTTTTTTGTAAAAAAAGTGCAAACATAAGTCCAACACTTCCAAACAAAGCTGCAAAAAGTTTCATCTTGAGCAAACAGCAAAAGAGAGATGGTGTCAAAATGTCATGTATGAGCTAGATAAAAAACGTCTGAAGTAGTTTCCTATGATGTAATTCCGGGGGTCACACACACACACACACCGCGGAGAGTCAGTGGTTGGTTGGAAAAAAGGTTTATTTGGTAGAATACGAAACGAGCCACGTCAGGGTCCAACGGACCCTGAGCAACACATAGCTCACCTAAAGGAGATTAACTTGTCAAATACCAAGTAGATGATCGTAAAAGCTTTACCTGTTTTTTAGCCTTTTATAATATGCCAATGGCTTTCTCGTTCACGGTCTCTTCGTGCAACCATTGGAAGTGCACCTTTCTGATTCATTGTAGCAAAGCCGGCTTAGGGTGAAAACGGGCCGTTCAAAAAATCGGAACGTTGCCATGCGTAAGGTCAAACATTGCTCGGATAGAATTTTTGCCTTTTCCTTGATTGTCAATCTGGTTAAACGTTACCCTGCTGCTGCAGCCCTCAGCTTGGGGACGCCTGGATAAGTCAATTTTGAACAGCTAACAAACCGCCTTGTGGAAAAATGGCCACGGTGAAATTGAGGGAGTAAGTTCAAATGTAAACGCTGAAATGTGTCTGCCGCGCACAGAGTCTATTTTGCTGCGTTAAAAAGGCCCTGCTTTGCGCTAGAGACGTTCCATTGACGTCCAGCGGGGCAACGCGATCTCAATTTTAGGGTCGCTTGGCGAATGGTCCAGACTAGGGCTGTTCTAGGCTCAAACTTAACACGTTCACTTACATAATATTGTAATATGAATTGGCGAATAATGTCCTGCCTTTGCGCAAAAAAAGCATGCGAAACTAGTCCGGCTCTCCCTCAAGGTAACGCACAGGTCGATGCCCAGTACCCCTAGAATGGTATGCCAAACAGCTCGTCTGAAAGCATTTGAATGCAAATGGTCAAATGGGAACGCTCGTCTAATTGACGCCGACTATGGAGCCCCACACATTCATCTGCAACTGACAAAATATAACTGCTAGCTGACCCGATCCTTGTTGTAGAATGTCTACAGCTTTGGTTCGGTCTTCCGGAGACACTGGCTTACCGGATTTATATCTACCAATGCCTACAATCTATCAATCAAGCGGAGGTCGATGAGTAGTGATGCATGTAAGAGTTTGAGGCATGAGAAATATCAGCAGTGTGTCAAGCCGTAAAGGGGTTTTATTATTCGTTATAAAAAATTATCGATTGTAGTTATACTAAACCTATTAAAAATGTTGTTGTCTTGTCTAGTGAAATTGTAGGTGCTCTCGTGACTTAGCGATAATGACCAACTCATCTACTTAGAACCCGTGTTCGATGTATACCTTACGAACTGCCTCCAATGAACCTGCTATGTACATGACAAACATAAATTGGCGCGATTTTATATTAAAATGTTTTTGTTCTGTTGCTGTTGTTTTACATTTGCCAGCACAAACTTGAGCGCGTTCTCCGTTGTTCGGTCCGGTAAAGAGCCGTGTTGCTTACCGGGCATGGTTTTTTTTGTACGGTCGTAGAGTCGTGACACAATAAGCGACGCAAACACTTTGTACGAGGCGCTGGATAAAGCAATATCTCGTTAGCTTCCTGGATTGCTGTATCTCGCTTGTAGATGGGCCGCACAAAGTTTCTTTTCCGTTTGTCTGCTATTTTGTCTTTGCTAGGGCAGTCGTTGTAACGTTTTCCTGAAACGAAACACATACGGTCTATGCTTGATGTTATATGTTTGTAAACAATTTGGTTGCCTGGTACGACCAACTGTTTCGTCCTCTTTTGCCCCCATTGCTTGTTTGACTTTTTCGTCCGTGAGGAGTACGAGGTCGACGCGCCCATTCATGTCGGGCAGTGCTGTGTTGCCCTCAACGAGGCTTGTGAAATATGTTACCCATTAGGCAATAAAACTACAAGGAACAGCAGCAGTAGAGACGAATGAATGTCTACTACAAAGTACCCCACGGCAAATTGCACTCGAAATTGGAGATCGTTATTTGATATACATGAATACAAACAAACAAACATACCGCACCGCGGGCGACACAAAGTGCGACCAGTCAAAGCAGAAAAACGGATAATGGTCTTACATAGCAGGCATAGAACGACTGAGAGGGTTCTATATTGAGAATAACCGCGATGAATTCACATGCATTTCACGGCGCTACCCCAACTGTCTCCGATGCATAATTACGATGAGCGCTGAGCTTGCATCTCCTAGAGCATGCCCTAATGCTCGTACGACCAGATAGCGACATTGAACGCTTAGAGAAAACAATAAGATGCAAAAATTGATAAAACAGAAGAACTACGAAGGTAAGTGCAAGTATTTAGGAGCTGAGCCAACCGGCAAAAACCGGAGCCTGAATAAACGCGGCGGTGATGTGCGGTAACTAAAATAAGTGTCACACTAGTATATATTTAATGTAGACGAGAGAAAACAATAAGGAGCATTAGTGTACACAGGGGTGATGTACCTCGGTCCCGTAACATAATTTTGATTACATATCTAAACAAACATGTCACTCTGTTATATATATATATATATATATATATATACGAGGGTATAGGGTATATATATCGTATAGGGTCGCTCTTGGAGGTGAATGACGCAATGGTGAACCCGCCGGTGGGTAGGAGCCCCGGACCCGAGCTAGTGGCAAATGAACATCTTCGGCAGGCCACTTTTCTTGTGTCGTGCTGCACTGCTCTTTTTAATGAAGTGCTCAGAACGTCTTAGTTACCCGTGGAATGGAGGACCAGTTGTCATATTATTATTGCCAAGGGAAAAGAAAACCCGCTGGCCCCATCGTCCTACCGAGGAATAGCAAAATAAGAGCGTAATATATAAACTTCTGCCCGAAAACGATTGGATTCAGGAACAATCGAAATTGTTCCCTGCTTTCCCAACCAAGGAGTCGTGTATTCACGACGTGGCACAATTTTTGTCCAGGCATTTTGAAAACAGAGTCCGAAAAGGCCTACAATTCTTTCACAGTGTCAAGAACTCATGTAGGCTGCCGATGGAGGTTGCTGTAACTTGTTTAATTTGAATGCACTCACTCCTCAATCCTACGGTGTTCAGGATAATTTGGTCTCATTTCTTGAGATCAAACTTAAAGGCGTTTGACATACTTAAGGCTAGTTTCCTAAAGATAGCATTGAACGTTCACCGCACTAGCCTGAATAGGTTAGTGCACTTACCGGCATCGTCGCTGTTTTTCGTTGAGGACTTGCAGAGGATGTACAACCTACCGAAGACGACAGCCTTTAGAGAACACGTCTCAATTGGAAAATTCAAAATATCCGACATCGACCCGTTGTTTCATGAAACAAACACAATGACATCGGGTTCGTGCAAAGGCTGCGATGAGAACCGACATCTAGAGACCAGAATTGTCGTCTATGGCTTTCATCTGAAGATCTGTGTGCGCGATAAGTTTTCTGAGAAATTGCCTGAGTCCATATGCAAACTTTCTGGCCGCCCGTGCGATCTATATCACCTTTAGCGTTGCAAAAGTGCAATTCCGTTGTCTCAGCTCTGGAAATGTGATACCTATGATTTATACGCGTAAACCAGACCTTGGTTAACAAAACTATTACTGCATATAGTTGCCTAGAGCGGCTAGAGAGTCCTTGCGGCAGCATAGTTGCTGACTCGCAGCTACTCTTAAGAAGCCCCGTTCAAAAAAATTCGATCAACAACAGGGTTGAACTGACGGCATCTCAGAACGTGACAACCATCACTAGCGGACTAGCCCTCTAGACGCCGTCACGTATATATATATATATTTATATATATATATATATATATATATATATATATATGACGTTCCATAAGCAATTATAATTTCCACAGGAGGCGCCACAATGATATTTTTAGTATATACGAAAAGAGGTACTCTTACGCTATCAAATGTCAAGTTTCAGGATATTGCGGCGTTTTTATTACGTGTGAGACACGTTTGAATTGAGCACGTTAGCGCTCGTCGAAGATATGAAGAAACAAAGAATTCCGTAACTTGACTAAGCATTTTTATTGCAAGAGGATGGCGAGAGCGATTACAGAGACTTTGCACCATGTAGCACCAGAGTTTGGGACCAATATTTTATGATTTATTCTGACCACTAAGAAAGACCACTAAGATCCACTTCTTTTTCCGAAGGGATCAAAAAGTTGGACAAAATATCTGGGAATTAATTGTGCAGATCTATAATAAAATGTCAACCAAATCAAGTTACAACAGAAAAGCTGCAAAAGACAGCAGGAGAGGCAAGAAATCAAAAGAAATAACTCTGGTAGCAGACGGGCGACAGGCGACTGTACTGTGGCCGGGCGTAACCAAATTGCCCACGGATGCTTAAAGCTCTACAGGTAAACCTAAAAAAAACCGAGCCCAGTGGCGTGGTGCATTTGCATGCGCCTTGCGACCGGAGGAGACACATAGGTGCACGGGTTCGAGCCCCACCGTTGCACATTTGTATTTATTGGCTTTTTCTTACGAAGTAATGCGAAAGTAAACCCGCGGACGTTATATGTGAGCTGAGGGTCAGCCCTAAAAAGTTAAGCGGCGTGGAGCGACGAGTGGAGCAGACCCCTCCCCGGCGACACCCGTGACACATGGACACGCCAACTTCCACCTGACCTACGACGCTGGTACGAAGAGCGGCAAGGGGATCTGTCGTACAGTACGACGCAGGTACTCACCGGGCATGGGCAGTTTCATACCTACATGATGCACATAGGCAAGGCCACAACGGACATCTGCGTCCTCTGCACCTCAGGGGACGCGGACGACGTTGAGCATACGATAACGCACTGTGCGGTCCTTGCGAGTGCTAGGGTCTTGACAGAACCAGAGATGGCTGAAAGAACTTCGCAGTCTATCGTGGACTATATGATGAAAGACGCGACCAGGTGGTTCGAGGAACGGGCCTACCTGGATGCCATCATGGCAAGGAAACTGGCCCTGAAAACAGACAGACGGGCTAGGTTGGAGAAAGGCCTCAATCGAAGCGGTCGAGAGGAGGTGCCGAGGGAGGAGGATCTCGACGCATCTCCCAGGACGGGCAAGCATTAGCTAGACGCATAGAGAGTTAAAGCACGACTCCCCCCTCAGAGTTGTCGAAGTAATGCCATAAGTCCGTTCCGATTTTTAACCCATTTTTGAAGACACATGTCGTTACAACGGAAAACTTTTATTGCAAAATATCCCATTTAAATTCCATTAGGTTCTTGGTTGTGTGCAATTATGTGTGCGGTCTTGCTTTGTCGTGGTGGAATGTCACTCCTTGTCTGTTCGCCAATTCCAACCGCTTTTGGTTAATTGCCCTCTTCAAGTTGTCCAGTTGTTGACAATACTTTATCGTACTGATTGTTTTGTTTGGTTGCAACACTTCATAAGAGATCACCTCCTTCGCATCCCACCAAACACTTAACATTAGTTTTCTTGTATGGGGTCCGGCTTGGCAGTTGCTTGGGGACTCACTGCCTTTTAACCCACGCCCTTCTGCGGACAACGTTCTTAAATAGTATCCACTTCTCATCCCCTGACACTATGGTGCGGAAAAAGAGGCGAACCTCGTTCTTTTTTAGAAGCTGATCGTAAACTAGCGCACGCTTCTCCAGTTGGAGATTGCTGAGCGAGTGCGAAAAAAAATTATTTGCATGCATGAATACATATTAAAAACAAAAAGACTGTGATCCCAACTGCAGTATTCTACATACCACCGCAGAAGGATGCGGTTTTGAAAACTCTCACATCGGTACTACGCGAGAAATTAACAGATCCCGAGCGGCAAATGGACGAAGCTAACCTATTTGTTTTTTACGTTACTACTCGACGAGAAAGTTTGTCGACGAGAAAGCAATACTTCTCTGCCCAGCAATGGTTTTTCTCTCACGACACAGTCGCGCTGCTTTCACCAAAACGAGGCTGGCGCTCCTTGACAAACGTCGTCAACCTGACTTATCCTTTTTCCCGCCTCCCGTACCTTCCGGGCAAACCCATGAGATCACCGTGTCTGTAATAGATGTCATCAGTGCCATCCAATGCTTCCCCAACAGCTCCGATGATCTTCGGCCGCGCCATCTGAGCCACAGGCAGAGATAGCGAGGAGAACCGACTGCTCCTGGGCCTAATACGCTTCGTCGCTCTTGCTGTTAATGGAAAGCTGCCATCGTGCATCTTCTGTGGTGCCCCGCTTAATGCCTTGCGCCAAAAATAGTAGAATTACCCCCATTGCCGGTGGCCTAACATTGCGCCACTTAGTCGGAAAATATAATCGGGAAGAGCATGCCGGACGCCGTCGTTTAGGTCTCTCCGCATCAGCTTGGCTGCGGAATCACGGGAGGTGCGAAAGCTGCCGTTCATGCAACAAGGGCATTTCTTGACCGCAACACGAGTCACCCTAGCAAGGTGATCGTCAAGCTCGACTTCAAAAACGCCTCTTACAAGCTCAGGCAAGACCACTTGCAACTATACCCACGTGTACGTGAGATGTACGGGTCTCCAGGCAAGTTCATTTAACAGGCAGAGCTTACAGAGCCATGCTACGGTGTTGAACAGGGTGACCCTTGTGGTCTCAATCTATTTTGCTTTGCTATCCACGACTCTCAAAAACGCCATTCTTTTGAACTTCAATTCTTGTTTCTGAACGCCGGCACCCTCGCCGGAAACTCCCTGGCGGTTTTGAGAGGTATTGCCCAAGTAAAGGAGTTCGAAACTGTCTCAGGACTTAAGTCAAAAGCAAGGTTTTATTTTATTTTCATGAAGACCCCTATCGCAGCTTCGTGCTCTTAGTGGTGCGCAAGTTCTGTCAGCTCTTAGCTTGATTCCTGTTACTCTCATCTTGATTCCTGTTCCTTGAAACGCACAGGCCTTGACAGGGTCGTGAGCGAAATGAGCCAGTTCTGGACTGACCCTAGCCGGCGACTGACGCATAAGTGATATGCAAACAGTGTCTACAATTGTAACGGACACCGTGCTTATATGAATGCCTTATAATGAGTTAAATGCTCTATTTGTACAGTTTTTGTGCATCAATGGCATATCAAATGAGGGTTAACTGGACACGCGATGCATAAGCAGTAGCTCTCTATGACACACCTTTTCTCATACGTTTGCGTTTGAAGAATCTAAATAAATTAATTTAAAGATCGCTAGCACTGATGCTATAAATACCTCTTGCACTGAACATACATGGACTGCATGCATACGCTAGAGCAGAAAAAACGTTTTCTTCCATTGAGACTAGTAATCATGTGGTCTATTGTGTGGTCAAGTAGTTTATTAATTAATGGGTTGGTGCAAAAGTAACCGTGTTAGGGCAACCAGCGCAAAGGCGCCTGTAGTATCAAACTACTAATTAAATTAGAACCCTAACATGACCTCGCTACGCAGTAGTTGTTCGCGGAGTGTCTATCCAGACATAGAGCAGCCGGATATGTATATATATATGTATCCCAGGTTTCCCGTCATAGATGCGGTCCTGCGTACAAACTCTGACCGCTGAAGAAGTGGCATTGGAGTTAACTTCTACGGAACCATTAGTTAGCTTGCCGAGACAACTTGCACTGTTGTCTAACGCTGTGGATTACTCATCGTGCCGTAACAGCACAGCAAGCGTAATTACTAAATTGCAGAATACAGCTCAGTATAATGCCTCTGTAAGCGGCTAAATTAATTGTGTCCTGAAAACATTATAAGTGCCTTCGGAGAAACATAAATAATTTATTTTATAAAGCTGAGACGATAGAAACGATGCATGGAGTAAGCAACGCCTTTGAGCGACCAAGCACGCTAATGGCATTGCTTCATGCATAGTAATGCTATAGTATGACTACGGACTAGAAGCTCGAATGATTTATATTGTAAGCAGATTAGCTCTTTTTAGTTTTATACTAAAAAAGCTTCTAATTCTTACGTTCTGTGCAACGCGGAGCGGTTTTGAACCACAGGACGAATGTCGATGCAAACAATACTGGAGCAAATGTGATAGATGCCACGCCGCAGTATGTCCGGCGGTTCGGTCCATAGCAAACTGGCAAAACGCTAGAACGATGGTTGTGTCGAAACACTCTAACTCACCCGGGCTGGGTAAGTGACATAAACACAATACCCAGCTACGGATGTCAATAAAATAACTACATAAAAATAACTTTCCAATTATATTTAATTAATGCCCGAATTTACTCTCTGAGTGCATCTTTTAGGCACATAACCTTTATTTTACTTCGACGAAGCAACGCAGAGGCGATGTTATGGTCAATAGCGAGATAAAGTGACCCGGCCTTTGATTGACGCGCTTATCGGTTTTAGTGAAAGAGTTTAATTTTATCTTCTTGTGAGGCCAGTATTAATTTACTCTATTAAGTGGTCAAGTACGTTTACTTACTATTGAGTTGGCGCAAATGATTATGTGGTGCAAACGATTATGTGGTCAGGTAAGTTTACTTACTATTGAGTTGGCGTCGAAGCCATCGCTTACGCGTACAATCTCGCGGTGCTGGTCGCAGCCCACAGGGAGCCGTCACTTGAGATGCGAGCGAACGCCGATCCCGAGAAGATCAAATCATGGAAAAAAGAAATCACCTAAGTCTGGCCCCGCACAAAACGGAGGCGCTGTATCTCACCGGCCGCAAACGTACTTGTGACATCAGGATTGAGGTTGCGGGTCACCTCGTTCCAATAAAGAAAAAGGAGGCAAAATACCTAGGTGTCACCTTGACACTAGGCGTTTGGGAAATGCACACGTCAAATACATTACTCGGAAAGTATCAAAGGTTACGCAAAACATAGCCAAGGTACTTCCTCGAAAGGGAAGAGCTAGCGAAGGCCGACGCAAGCTGCTAGCCTCTGTTGCAGAATCTACTGCGCTATACGCTTCCCCTGTCTGGGCCGATCTTGTACTCCAGACAAAGCGCAACCGGCAAGCCCTTCGGCCGTCACTAAGAGGCATAGGTTGATCTGAAGGTTTGTCGGGCTTAGAGAACCGTCAGTACAGACGTACTGATTGTCCCTGCACGCCAGCTCCCTTGGAGCCTATTGGCGGGGAAAAGGAGTGAGAGGAGACTCGAGGAAGATTTAGCGTGGGCGGTAGCACGCGAATTCACATTTCGCGCATGGGCTTTCGAATGGGCCAACCCCTTTTCTGGTGATCATAGCGGGAAATAGGCGGATTGGTCATCCCAATTTTAAAAGATTGGTATGAAGGGTCTGGACAGGGACCGCTTACATATTACGCAATACAGGCTTGGACTGGCCACGGACAGTTTCATGCCTATATGAGAAAAATTGGCAAGACGACGGTTGATACGTGGTGTTATGCACAATTGGAGAACCCGACACAGTCGACCATACAATTGCAACCTAGGCAGCACTTGGGCCGGCACGACGACCCTTCTCATACACGATGGCTGGAATCAACAGCCAAGATTGTCGTAAGAATGATGACAACATCCACCGACTGGGCGGAGGGGGTCATTTTCTTTGAATACATCATGAGGCAGAAGACAGGTCTAGAGGACGCCCGAAGGTCACGCTTTCGGTCTAGTCAACCTGCTCTGGCAGTGATCCGTGAAGACCCACCCTCATTTGGCGACGTTCCCGTAGATCTAGAAGAAGGTTGAAGCATAAAGCTCCTCTCTCCTAGTCTTAAGGTACTGTTACATAATTCCGAACTAGGAGGGGGTGGGAGAGGTGGTTTTTAGTGGGTATTACACATTCGGCAATGGACTGAGTCACATACTCTGCTCCCGAGTCGACTCCCATACTACCCATCAACAACACCAACGGATGTGCGTAAAAGCAAATTTCACTCCTTAAAAAAGAGTTGGCGCAAAGGTTTTTATGTAAGCGTTTCGCGGACTTGTAGGGTTCCTCATGCAAGTCTATCATGGTGGAGAAGATTGTTAACTAGAATAGCAGAGCCTGTTAATCAAGTCTGCTTATCAGCTTTGGTATCTAAGATAAAGCTGTAAACAGAACTTTGAATTGTTGCCTTGACCTTCTGCTCCAGACGTGTGCTTACCGCCGCAGCTTCCGAGAAAAATATAATGTGAGAAGTTTCTTACGCCTTGATACCGGGTATCGCTACCTTGACCATCCTCTTCCAGTATTTTGGGAAATCGGACTGTCTATTATGCATAATTTCTAGTTATACGTGGTCCATTAGTCACTTAGAACGTACAAAATGTATACACGTATTAAAATGCACGTATATAATAGTAATCAACCCACATTTTTATATGACAGATGCAATGGTTAGGTCAGAATGGAAGGGCACGGGCAGGACAAACAGGCACATAACCGCCCGCTTTGCTGTGCACGGTTTTCCTCACCCTCTATGTCAGAAAGACGCTTGCCATGAACCCTGTGACACATGTGTTTGTAAATATTGTTATGGTATATGTGTGAGATATCATGGCAGTGAGTGCAATGCAAGCTCCTCTCTAACAAAGCTGGCACTGAGTGATTTTTAATACTAATGTAATTACGAGGCGATAGTGATATCGATCGTACTATTGTATATTTTACCCAATCTGGTGTGTAAATAAATCATGTGAATAATAGTAATCATGTTATCAAATCGTATTACTGTTATCAATATATTTTTTTAAAATTAAAAACGTACATTTAGAAAATAATTTGCAAAAAATGAAGTTCATTCTTAACTTTTACGCCAAATACCTCAAAATCATTACCCTACGACCACTCACGGCGCTTAAAACTAACATATTCAGGCAAATGCGCATTTCATGATGATCATTTTGGCACCAAACTTATGGCAACGCGAGCTGTGGTTGCGGAGTAATTACGATTTTTTGGCCAGATGTCGAGATTGAGCGCATGCAAAAATGACCTAGAGTGCTAGTAGATCATTTATGCATGCACTTAATCTTAATTACACCGCAATCACGGTTCGCATTGCTACGTATTTGGTACCAAAATGATCGGTATGAATGCGCATTTGCCTGAATGTGTTAGTTTTGAGCGCTGTGATTGGTCGTATGGTTATGATTTTGAGATATTGAACGCGAAGGCTAACAAAAGTAATTAATTGTTTGCTGAATATTTTCTAAACGATTGTGTTGCATCTCCTAGGCAATAATATATGTTCTTCGCAAAAAGCAGAATTTTCTCGCAAATACGACGGTGTGCTTAGTTTCTGTATAGGAGAACCGGTTGTCTCGTAATTGCACATTTTATGCTCTTATGTCAGGCAAAAACACCTGTGACTCAAATTGTATTAATATCACTCTCACTCCAAAACAAGACTTTTCAGAAACCATGTTCCAATGAAAAAAATGTCCTTTAACGAGCTCTACAATTCCATATATCGCTCTCCAAATTTTTCTGGAACGAAGTCATTTTTGCATGCACTCAATCTCCACATCTGGCCAAAAAATCATAATTACTCCGCAACCACAGCTCGCGTTGCCATAACTTTGGTGCCAAAATGATCATCATGAAATGCGCATTTGCCTGAATATGTTAGTTTTAAGCGCCGTGAGTGGTCGTAGAGTAATGATTTTAAGGTATTTGGCGTTAAAGTTAAGAATGAACTTCATTTTTCGCAAAATCTCTTCTAAACGACCGTGTCGTATCTTCTGACCAGCCTTACATGTTCTTCGGAAGAAGCAGAATTTTCTCAAACACGACGGTATGCTTAGTTTCCGTCTAGAAGGACTGGTTGTCTCGCAACAGCACATTTTATGCTCCTATGTTGGGCAACAACACTAGTGTCACAAATTGTATTAATTTCACTCTCATTCCGAAACAAGACTTCTCAGAGACCATGTTCTATTGGAAAAAATAATTGTTTTAACAAGTCCTACAATTCCTTACTACGAGAAAAAAAAACTTTTCCAAACACCCTATATATATATATATATATATATATATATATATATATATATATATATATATATAATGGTTCCCTTTTAAGCTTAATTTTGAGCCTCTTTGACGAGGACACCTTTATGGTAGGGTGAGTAGGGTGCGTTGCGGGTAAGCCAAATTCTTGCAAGGGGACTGACTCACTAAGCTGCGTCTCCGTCTCTATTCTGCTTAACGATTTTGTTGGCGATATTCAACAGAAGTGCCAAAAAACTGCAGTTGTGATGTATGCAGATGCCATATTAGTCGTCAATCGCGGTGACAATCGTCAAATCTACACCAGGAACAAAGTTCATGGCTATCATCACCTAGTATGTTAGAATATAAATTTCACGAGGCGTACACAGAGTGTATCTCTATCGAGTGTGCTCTCAAGCGTGTACGAAGTATGCTGCGTCTGCCTGGCAGGCTGGCTCTTACAAAAGTATCGTTACATTGCCTTTCTCGAATGACATGCCGAATGTCAGTATAAATGTCAATGTTATAACATACAGTATAAATATTTAATGTTATATGCATACTTAATATGAGTAGAATAACTGATGTGATAATCTATTCTACTTGCAATTTACAATAATTATTTTTATTGCATTTGCCTGTAGCTTTTAAACAATATAGAATAAGTGTGCGTACATGTATGGTGACTGGTATGGGCAGCTGCAGTAATTTTAACACAGATCGAAAATAAATTTTTCATTGGAAACAACGCGTCCCAGAAGCAGTTGAGAAACAATGTGTGTATGTGTGTGTGTGCAATCCCCGAAACATTATCTAAGGCAAGTACTTCATAGGGCTAGACAAGAGTTGTTTTAATTTTGCCTACATAATACCTCTTAAACTGCTTGTTCCAACGTCCACAGGGTCCCGCCCACTTTTTGGTCTTTCGTGGAGCTTCTCCGGCTTTGTTCGCAAATTTTGCTTTGCGCCCTAAATTTTATGGACGCTTTTAACAACAAACATTTGATATGACATGGCGTCGAGTTATCAAGCACATGAGCTGAATTCGCCACCATAGTGTGTCATTTTTTGTTTAGTACGTTACGTATGCACTCCTGACATGTTCAAAGGCAAGAGAGAGGATCTCCACATAAAGGATCTAACAGCAGTGCTACAATCGAGTACATCAGAAGGCAGGAAAGTATTGCTGGCCTGACTGCTGTGTGTTCATTACGTCTAATGACCTGATAAATTAATTGTGGGACATTCGATACCGATTTCCGGCTTCTCTCCGATCGACGCTCATCCTTACCAGGTGACCAGCCCAAAGGTCTGACAGATTGGCTGCTGATTCGATCGGTCGCAGTGTTCCATCACGCAGAATGAAGTCTATTTAAGGGCTATTAACTTAATTGTGTCCGGGGCTAGACACAAACAACAAAATGAATACATCAATTACTCAATTACTCTCGTTATCGACGAAGCATCAAGCATGAAGCATCGAAGGTCGTTGGATTCCCAAATACAACTGCGTACAGACTGAGGTCGAACCTATCGAACTTAGCCAGCCGTCGTCGCCATGCAAGCTACCATCGTCGCTAAAGTGTCCTGAAGTTTGAAGGTTTGCTCTCTTGTGTGGCTCTTGTGTGGCCCGGACGGTAGAGAATAAATAGCCAGAGACATAGAGAGAGAAAATCTGAGAGAATATGGCAAAAACAGCCGAGCACAACTCCTTGGTGCGTGCATAGGTCAAGGACAATCGCCAGTAAGTTACGTCAGCCGGCGTCTTTTATTGCCGTAACACCGGCTACGCGCAGCGTACCGAACGATCCAGATTTATATTCTTGAATAGACAAGTCTACAAATTGGGAGATTGCGTTTGTGCATTTTATGTGATGGGCTCTTGAAACTCTTGAAATGTTGGTCGAACAATTGACCGAACAGAAAGCAACAACATACATTGCCGCTATGCATTTGCTAATCACGCATGCAAAAAACGCTTGCGTTTTGGCGTTTTGCAATTTCTCCACATACTAAATTTTGCGCTAAGTTGTTGCTTAGCGCATTAGAGCCTGGCAATCAATATGTAATCTTGATGTGTGTGGTCAAAGATAAACAAAACGAAAATGTGTCAATGTTTCATTCTCTCAATTATCTAAATGCCCACTTCCGTTATTAGCCTCTGCTGACATTCACAAGGTTAGCTACTTCCCTTCTTAAAGATTTCATGATTTACAAGCGGGGCACGTCAAGTGCTAACCATCTTAAAATGAAGATTTATTGATGTTTCACCTTAGAAGCTTAGAAGGAATGCATATTCAAGAGTCATAACTATAACTCTCAATTTTTCCATAAATGTTCTTTATTGTTATGCTAGTTCTGAAATTTAGTGGACGCACTGTACACATATGTTCCCGCTCTTATGTCTGTGCAATCTTGACGTCCAACGCGGGAACGCGGCGTCCGTCCGGGGGACACTGCTGAAGTGGTCCAGCCCACCCTACACGAGATTGAGTAATATTCTTAGTGCACACGTTCTCGGTAGACAATAGGCGCTCCACTTGCATCTGTAATGTTTATGTGTGCATATTAGACCGGTCCATATGCATTTAGTTCGAGAAAAACAGCTTAGGGATGTCTAGCATGATCAACAGTATAGTGTGGTTCTCTTATTTTCCTACACAGCAGATATGATCTAACCGGCTATTTACCAAATCTTCTATCAGATTACTCAATATTGCTCGCTGATAGCAGTACGCGTTCATATGTACTGTACGTATATGTACTGTAAAAAGTTGTGTCTATGTGCGCACATTTATCACTTATTTTTTGCAACGACTTGTCAGACAATTTTGTGCTCGTTTGCAAATATTAGTCTAAAAAAATATTCTAGTCTATTTGCACTTTGTTTTTTTAGCAGTTGTCCAGTCACGCTCGCATATTAAAGCTTAAAAGGGAAATAAGTAGGATGTAAGGTATTACAACGATGGGATAGATTAGTATGGGATAGCCTAGTATAATCACGTGCGCAAATTTAGTTTGTTGATTTAGCAGTGCCTGATATTCTTTAGCCTCAATGCACACACTGAGAAACAACAAAAATGCAAGAGGGGAAACAACAAGCACAACAGTACTAACAGCACTAACAAAAAAACAAAATACTTTTGTACGCGCTCGCCTTGAAGTAAGTAAGCTATCGTCGTAGCTTGATTTTCGTTGTTGTTGTTGTTGTTGTTGCTGCTAGCAGCAGCAGCAACTTGTTCTGTTAAGGCCTCAACAACCAGACCACAACAGCAACACACACGGTAGCATCGGTAACAACGACAGAACGCGAGAATAGCAAAGCTGTCCTGCCATTTCGTTTTGCGCACACAACGCACAGAAGCAGATAGACGACAGCAGCAGGGAGACAGGCCGAGACACAGAGCTGGCTGGTAGCTGGACACGTGGTACTCGGAGCTGGTACTGGTCGTCCCTGAACAACGCCGCGACGTGTTGTGGTTCGTGCTTCGACAACACCTGCCCAGCTTAGGTCGTTCAGGCATATGAGGATCCCACGCAATGAAGACGACAACAACAACAACGTCTGCAATAACAACAACAACAACGTGTGCAATAACAACAACAACAACGTCTGCAACAACAACAACAACAACAGTATAAATGTACGCAGTAACAACAACGATAACAACAACTGCAACCATGTGCTGCTACCTTGCTGGCTGATTGACGGAGATATTGATGGCGCGGCACGGTACCACCAAACAACCGTCGCAGAGATTTCCCTCTGCTGCTCTCGCCCCCCTGTCTTCCTCGCCCCCCTGTGTTCCTTGCTAGCTAGCTCGATCTTGCTCGTGCCCGGCCGCTCGGTACTCGATGTGGGAATGCAATAAAGCTTATGCAGTGCCTGCGCGCTCCACCACATGCCGATCAGTGAGAACTACAGGGAAAAAAACAGCAGTAGCTGAGCCGGCAACAGCAGCAACAATCATAACGACAGCAAAAAAGGCATCAAAAACTTACGCCTTAACAGTAAAACAATAACAACAATAATAATAGGCATAATAGCGATGCCACCAGTAACGGCTAGGCGATGAGAATGACAACAATTCGCGACAGCAACAACAACAACAACAACAACAATAACAATTTACGCAGTAACGATACAACAGAAACAACAATCATAGGCATAATACCAATGCCATCAGTAACGGCTAGACAGTGGGAACAACAACAACAATTAGCGGCAACAAAAACAACAATTTAGGCGATAATAATACAACAAAAATAACAATCATAGGCATACTAGCCACCAGTAACAGCCGTGAGAACAATAACAATTCACGACAACAGCAACAACAACAACAACAATTAGCGACAACAACAAAATGTACAGACAACAGCAACGATAGCAACACCAAACAACACTACTGAAAGCACAAATAATATTAACGATCATAACAAGATTAACGCACGATGGTAATTGCAGCAACAATCATAGTAGCAAAAATAACAAATAATAGCATATAGAGCGATAGCTCTCACGCCACCTAGTATTTAACTTTGACTCGAACTCTAAATAGAGCACACAACGATTCTAAAATCATCCATCACGTTTGGAGTGCACTTCTCTAAGCTGCGAGATGGGTTGACTGTACACACACAGGGTGACAACAACAAATTGAACCATTTACGCATACGCAATTTTGCGCTTGTACTTAGCACACCCAACTCCGCTTTTGAAGCGCTTTTAGCAGTTTGCAGTTTGAATACCACTTAAATCTTCGACGAGAACATTCGAGACGACGGAGCAAGCTTGGTTACTGAAGTCGCGCGTTTAGCACGAAGCTACAGCCCACTGAAGAAACTGGTTGATGAAATCTATTAATTTGGAAATTCAATTGATTTAGCATTTAACCCAATGAGGAGTTCCCAAGCCTCCGGTAAGCCTCTGTAAAGGAACGACAATTTAAATTAAGAATGACATAAAGAAATATAACAATGTATACGGATAAAAGAAAATACGGTGAAACCGGACGCGAGGTGCCGTCTAATCTTAGATATGGTCACCCCCCAAAGAAACAAATCAACAATCCATTTCTATTTATGAGAGCCATAGAGCTTACGAGATTTGAGAAATATGGCTTCATATGTGCCTTCAGCTGCCCAGCTGTCCATAACCAGACACTCAGCTAGCGCAGGGACTACAAATTGAATAACTTGTGAGATTGATATATTCGAATAAGACAATAATAATCAGCTACAGTAAACACAGCTCAAACTCGATTACGACAAGAGTAGGACTCCGTCAAAGCTGCCATCGTTATCCTATCCTGCCTCTTTTGTGCACACAACCTCGCTGTAGATTGCTGACACCGGCAGCGGTATGAATGCATAGGCGTTTTTGTCTTAGCTTCTCTACGTTGCCAGGTGACATTTCGCGCACGGAGTAGAAATTGCAGTTATCGGTTTCAAACGTTGTGTCTTGCCGCGCTTTGTCGACGCAGTGGCTTCTGATAGTGATCAATGCAACGATGGTAACACCAGGCGTAGACATTGTAGCAGGACGAGCAGCAACGGCTAGAGCAGCACTAGTATTGTAGGAATCCTAGTAGAACATGAAACAGTTCTGGCCAAAAAACCGTTAATTTAAACCGGGCATCTTTGCAGCTTTTTTTCTGTCCAGACTCTGTCCAGCATTGCACACCGCTACGGCAATGACGGTAGCATTGAGTACATCTTACGAGAAAGCGCGACCAAAATGAGAGAGAGACAGAAAAAAAGTCTCGTGGGAGGAAGCATTCTCGTCAGCGGGCAGTCCGCTATTGCTCGAGGCAATCAAGCACGGAGTATGGGTGGACAAAACTAGACAACGGATAGGTATGAAAAATAACCCGCTGAAAAAAAGAACGAAAAGGAAAAGCAAAACGCAACGAGAGCACGAGAGCTATTGCCCACAGGGGCACTAAGTAAAAACGTTTCAGCGGATAGCGGAAACCAAGTTCTCTCCTCCAAGGCTCCATAATACAAACACGAAAGTGCGTCGTGTTCCTTTTCTCCTTCGCAATTTCCACACACGCACACACACACGAAGCAAATAGCGTTAGCAGAGAACACAGACAACTTGATCCACTGCCGCCCTGAGACGGCAACCAAATCAGCTTCGAGTTCTTAGCCTGCCTTGGCAAAAAATGGGCAATGATGTGTCCGAAGGTAGGAATGGACTTAGACCATGAATACCTACCAACACACGTGCCCACCAAGTGTATATACGCAGTTCCACTTTGTTCTTGTTGTTGTTGTTGTTGCTATGTTCGTTACCATTATAATTATTAGTATACTTTTCTTGATCTGTGCAATCTTTTCTTGGGGGTCGTTCTACTGTCGCCTCCACGGAAGTCATAATCGTCGAACAGCATTGTTACAATCATGTTTTATCGATTGGTTGGCATTTAAGTAGCCAGACACATGTATGCTTTCCTAATGAATCGGCTGGCTACAGGTAAACGCAAGACACGATATATATTTATTTTAAGCACTAAGGCAAGACACAATATATATTTATTTTAAGCACTAAGGCAGGTGCTGCTACTACTAGGCACTATGAAAAACTTATCTGTGTTTGTCTGTCCAAGGCATTCTTCAGTACGCAAAACAACCTGGAAAAATATATGATAGAATAACTTCACAGCAAAATAATCGTGATCGGCGCAATTGCTCCGAATGCCGAAAACGCCAAAGCCAGACCGTTTCACCGATTTGCGTATCCCTTGACAGGGATTGTGCGACTTTTTAATGCGCGCTTATGGCGAAGTTCCGTTACAGAAGAGTACCGGCGGCTGGTGCTGAATGCGGGGAGTTCCTTATAAATGACGTATACATGAAGCCCAAAATTCGCGCAGTTGATCCAGAACTTAATAACACAACAACCGTACTTAGACGTGACGATAAAACAAACTAAATATATTGCTCTGCTACAGCACGACTTCAAATCCTGGGATTCACATTATAGGCGGACGGAATAATGTAACCTAGTTGTGACGCTTCGCCTTGCCAGCTTGCATTATGACCTGGAATTCAAGCTTGAATCTCGTATTATAACCGCAAAATATGCCATTAGTTGGACGATCGTGGTATCAAATTATCGGCGTACCCCTTATGTCATAAAACGACGTGGAGTGTTTGGTTACGGATGTTAGAAAGCAGATCTGCAGAACAGTAGGAGGTGTAGATATTCTTAAGGGGGCCTAGGAACTGTACCCTAGAGGTTACGGTACACATTCACTTTATGAACGCTTATTAACCATCGAATAGACCGCAATATGTCAGACTGTTACGAAAACACCATCCAAGTTTCCCTGAATCCCGGACACGCATCTCTATACTTAATATAAGAAAAGCACCAATAAATTTTACAAAATTCCAAAAAGAAAGTTTTTGCTACCATTTATAAGCTACCCCATACGATATGAAGAGCACTTGCATTGCCCTCTACAGATACGGTTCCAAAGGAACCTCTAGCTGCACATAAGTTAGGAGCCTCTTAGGGGCGCTCGTAGGGCGCTCGTTGCTTGTCTGAAAACACCCTTCAGCTTCTCTGAAATAAAGTCAGCCATGTTCTTCAAAGACACAGGGCTTTTAAGGCCGTTCTAGCAAGGAACGAGCCTACTATGCAAGCAGATCTTTTTATCGCACCTTGCGAGCGGCATCCCACGGTGATAACCCTGCTATGTAGATGATGCCGTTATGCACAGCTAACTTGCGTCGTATTCTTACGGTCTCACTGTAAACGTTGTTAAACCCAAGACTGTCAACTTCTGATGCGTAGACTGTTTCTCCAAGTGGAGCTTGTAGAAAACCTTTACTCACCCTTGCCATCTCTCCTTGGGGTATGTGAGCATTAATCTTTCTTAAACGAGAACTGGGCCTTCCAACAAACGCCCGAGACAGATTATTGGGATCTGTTTCCCATATTGAGGAGCACAGCGCTTTTAGCCCCCAACCATAAACACTTTGTTAGAGTTCCGCTCACAATGATCTCAAAAGGTACCCGATAAGCTACAGAAAATTTACGACATTCCCACTGTGCTACACGAACTTTAGAAGTGGCTCTTACGCCGCTACCTTGCGACCTGTTACAGCGTGCACCGGTTTCACTATCTAATTTAAAAGTACACTACGATTCCATACCCCGGGCGCGAACTGTATCCCGCCGCTGCGGTGACGTTTTTCACTTGTCAAACTAAAAACAACTGAAGGCGCTCGATTTATCTTTCCGAATTCGAGTGAGAAAGCTTTTTAATCAAATCATAGTATATTGATAGTTATTATATATGCGTTGTATACATTGACATACCTAGCAATAGCGAATTTGAAATAAATGATCATAATGTCAGGAGTGGTGAATTTGATTTCAGCATGGCGCATAATAAGCAGATGCCAAGAACTCTTGTCTTGTACATTTTTCAACATATATATATATGTATATATATATGTTGAATTTATTTAGTAAGGATGCAAGTGAGCGACAACTGACTCCCGAAAAGAGATATATATATATATATATATATATATATATGTAAAGTCCACACGTAAAGGCTGCCGCAGCATGGTAGAGCACACGACGACGCCTCGAGCCTTTTACACTGCACTAAAATGAAACGGGAACTACAATCTGTCGCAATATGTCAGGTTGTATTTGGTCACGTGTAGACGACTACAACAGTGATGACATGACTGATTCGTTCACTTGGCATACTGAGCCATCAGCTAGAGACAATCGAACAGCAGCACATCTTCGTGACGGCGCTCAGTCTGCGTGAGTTTTTTTTTGGCTAAATATGAGCGTGACATGCGGGCATACCACATATAGTTCCATAGCCCTGGAGCACGCACATAGCTTTCCCCTCTACTCTTTTTTGTTATCGTCGTTTTGTCAACGACGCATTATCGGCAACATCGCACGGACAAAATTCAAACAACGACAGAAACCAAGCAACGCGCCAAAAAAAAAGCACAAGATCCCGTCTCATGTGGCACGCAGTATTTAAGACGCGATGCGGATGATCGAACAATCGTTCGCCAGTGCGAGGTTCTCCAGGAATCTGCACAGAACAAGAGGTGGCACATCTGCGCATACGTTGAGGCTGCTAGTTTTGCGCTTTACGTTGTGGTGGTCACCTTAGAAAGGATGGTGTCGACGCACACGATTCTGGTGCTTACGTTAACAGTGCTTCTGGTGACCGGCTACTGTTTGGCCGACGATGAGATCTCGACGGAAACGACCACCGACGACGACAACGATGAAGCCTCGCCGTCTACGACCCCAGCAGCGGCGACTTCGACCAAAGGCTCTCCGCCAAGGAAACCCTGCAAAGGTGGGGAGCGCCGCAAGAAATCAAAAAGCGGCAAAGCTCGAGGACCTGGTGGCGAGTGACCAGTTGCCGGGGTGCTACGTCGTTTCGAGACGCTTTCCTAACAGCAGTCTTAGTAGTTGCAAGCACAGCTGCAACAAAAAAAAACAACACCAACAATAGCTACGCTAGGGCCAGTGGAAGAAGCGGCAGCAGCAGCAGCAGCACAAATCGTGGCACGTGGTCGACAAATTGTACAGCACAATGATGACGAGGATGGAGAGGAATGGCTACGAGAAATCGGATCGTGATTCCATACAGTTTGCATGTGAAAAAGAAGGAGGGGAGACCTTCTGCAAAGTTCATTTATAATATCAACACTCACAGACACACATGCGCGTTATGAACAGACTTGGCTGACGACGATCATGGAATAATGGCCAAAACAACGTAGCCATATATAGCCACACCTAGCACATTGAATTAATTACACTGATTCAGTTGAGTAAACACGTAAGTGATCCCTTGAGTGATGCCATTGTGAGACTGCATTTATTAATAGAAGGCCTGGAAGTACTTTGAACCCAGTTTTGTTTTATAGAGGGAACTATGTATAACTTGATACGTGGTATGTTGCAAATTAGCTGAATTACAATTAAAAAAAACCCCACATGATAATAAACATCGCCAAAACAAGCATGCTACGATAGAGTTGAAGTGGATCCTACGCGCATTGTGACTGAGGAAGTATTGAAGATATGAAGAAGATATTAAACTCGTAAATCACTTCTGACATCTCGGTATAAAAGTGACGCTGCAGTTATCATTCAACAGACAAATAGAAGATGATGCGAAACAAGGCCACCGCAGCCATAATTCTAGTGGAAGACGTCACTGATACAGAATTAAAAATATAGCTAAACTTAATTAGAATAAAAATTGTACCTATGACGTTGCTGCAACGTTGGACGCCATCGTTACTTGGAGAGCACTTGGCAGATAGCGTTGATGGCAGATTGTGTTAGTGGTGAATAGTGTCGATGGCAGATAGTATTGATGCAGAGGCAGATAGTGTTGCTGGCAGTGAGTGTTGATGGTGGATAGTGTTCATGGCAGCTAGTGTTGATGGTGGATAGTGTTGATAGCAGATAATGTTGATGGCAGGTAGTGTTAATGACATATCGTGTTAAGGGTGGATAGTATGGACGGTGAGTAGTGTTAATGACAGATAGTGTTGATGGCAGGCAGATAGTGTTGATGGCAGATAGAGTTGATGGCAGATAGAGTTGATGGCAGATATTGAATAGAGTGGATGGTGGATAGTGTTGATTGTGGGTAGTGTTGATGGTAAATAGTATTGATGATGGATAGTGTTGATGGTGGATAGTGTTGATGGCAGACAGTGTTGATGGCAGGTAGTGTTAATGGCAGATAGTGTTGATGGCATATGGTATTAATGGTGAATCGTATCGATGGCGGATAGTGTTCAGGGTAGATAGTGTTGATGCTAGATTGTGTTGATGGCAGATAGTGTTGATAGCAGATAGTGTTGATTATGGCTTGTGTTGATGGCGGGTAGTGTTAATGGTAAGTATTGTTGTTGACAGATAGTGTCAATGGTGGATCATGTGGATGGTGGATAGTGTGGGATAGTGCTAGAATATATTGCTGATGTAAAATTAATGGCTGACAGTGTGGATGGTAGATAGTGTTGATGGCAGATGGTGCTGATGGTAGATAGTGGCGATGTCAAATAGTGGCGATGATGGACAGTGTGAGCAAGCTATAGTTTGGCTAATAGTACAGAAGAGGTGATGGCAAACAGTGGCAAAGACGGATAGTGTGAACACGCTATAGTTTAGCTAATATTACAGAAGAGGTAATGGCAAATAGCAGTCTTTAAATAGCAAACGCACTCGACAATTGGGTTCGATTATGCCTAGTACTGGCCCTTATGGTTGAACGTAATGCTACATTACCGATGCAAGTTGTACGGAAATAGAAATTAAAAGGTCTTAGCCAACACGCTCTGTCTAAACTGAGGTGTAAGTGGTCTCTCCTGCCGACTTCACAACTAAGTTGGCAAAAATGCCCAACAGCATCCAAAGCGCGGGCATTTACTGAGCAAGGTGGCTTAGTGGCAAAAGCCTTTACTGTGCATTCGAGAGGCCTGGGTTCGAGATCCGGACCGGCCACTCCTAAATTGGTTTTCATGGTTTCCAATTTAAACAAGGTGAATGCCGGAGTGGACTAAAAATCGACCATAATTGAAAAAAAAACGAAGAGCACAGATGTCTCAATAAAAAGAGATGGTGCGTTACCATCCAACCCCCATTAAGTTTAAAAAAATGTTTTAAAAAAAGCGCGGGCATTGCATGGGCGTACAGCGACCTACACATTTGTGTGTTTTTACAACTAGCCCTGAATGTAGACAGAGCAAAACAAGTATAAATATATATATATATAACGCATTAAATCTAACCGATGAAGTGATTAAGCTAAACGGCACATCATTTCCGATAGCGGCGTTAGTCTATTTCTCGGGCTCCCACTGCAACGTATCTTGATATAGGCGGATCACGCGCCGCCAATTAAGATGAACGAAAATCAATTATATTTACATAAATAAAGTAGTAATAAATAAACATTGTCAATTAAAAAATATATACACATATAAAGAGGAAAAATGGTCTTCATAATTCAGCACAAATTGTTAAAGACATGACTTAATTGGACAGCTCATTCAACTGATTCTACAGGAAAACCTGCAGAAGTCATCATGTGCACGGATGATTAGCAATTGTCTGACAGAAAATATAGCAATTTGCAAGTTGTAGACAACAACTGAAATATCTGGTAAAACGGTGCGGTGCGATAGAACGTTTTCTGTGAAGCTTACTGTTTCTGCTCTGTAGGAAAGCTGGTAAACATGTTCCGCTAGTCACAAAGTGACCGAAAATAGCATGTAACGGGACCCAAGCAAGACTTTAAGCAACACCCACTTGATTGGTCTGCGTATCGTCTTTAGAGCTTCTACGCGATTTGGCCGAACTGGAGATAACACAGCAGGAAAAGCTCTCAGGACATGAGGATCAGAAGCTGGTCTATCGTGTACTTTTACTTGGTTTCGGGCATAGGTCCGCGCCGTAGATTTTGTTCCCTAAGGCTACATTTTAAACATCCAAGACTGTGCAGTACGAAATGTATAATCATGTGATCCTAACATTATAAAAATCGAGCCATTCGAAAGATTGATGTAAATTGATATCCGGCACACCAATTAAAATGTTGGTGTTTAAGTTAAGTTTACATGCAAATTCAACCATAAGTCTAACGCAATTGACTGTGCAACGATGATACACCAAACCGGGCCTATTATAGAACAAAATAAGAAATTCGTAAAAACGGAGCAGCAACCATGGTGGATGATGCTATATATAGCCGTGTTAAATATGATAATTAATCAGATGTGAGAAGAATAGCAATCTAAGTCGTGTCTGTAACAAGGTTTCATACGGCTATTGGTGTCATACAGGGTGATTCGTATCAAAATGTACTTCGTTTGAGGTTTGATAGAACTCGGCAAGAAAATATTTTTTCCTATGAAGGGAGGACGCGGAAACGTTTTGTTTAGACGTGAGGAAGAAATTTATAAAAGTCGTTAATCTGCCTTATTTTCTTCTACATAGTTGTACAAAATCTACGGAGAACCAGTCTACGCATGAAGGAACCAATCGTATCGGCGTGCTATAATTGAATTTTTCACGAAAAAGCGTTAACGTAACAAATCGACTTTTTATGACTTTTCTTAATCTGGTTATTCGCTTTTTGCTACGCAAGCTAGTGAAGTGTCTTCCGTTGTGCAGAATTTTCCTTCGAACACGCCGGTACAATGGGTTTTTCATGCCCTAACTGGTTCTCCCGGAAACGTAGATTTTGCACAACTATGTAGAAGAAAAAAGGCAGAAAAACTACGTTTATAAATTTCATCCTCACTCCTAAACAAAACGTTTCCGCGTCCTCCCTCTATAGGGAAAAATTCTTTGCTTGCCGAGCTCTATCAAACCTCGAAAGAAGTACATTTTGATACGAATGACCCTGTATTTTTTACTTCCCCTGTGAGTTAAAATGCTGGTGCCCATTTTTGGCAATGTTAAATGCATGTTTCTTGTGTTATGCTCTATTACAAGTTTTAAAATAAATAACAAACCTCATCTGGTTGCATGGCTATTAAAAAGATTCCATACTGCTTAAAGGCAATTTATCCCCTGCTATGCTGCCTTTCCTCTAGTCTCCAAATCTATAATGTTCTTCTATAATGATCCCTCCGAGCATGAGGTACCTCGTGGGAAGGTGGGCTAACGCAGCCAGCAAACATCAAGCGACTGCATGCAAGAAAAAAGTTGTCACCCGTTTTTGCAAGGCAATAATAACAGTTCTCAGAAGAGAATTTCAAGGAGCCGACTGTGATGTCAGCGCCTTGAGATAGGGGCCATTTCCGTTACTTTGTGGCTCTGACTTACCATCCGGAAATCAAGTATTATACGCTTTGCCTGACGACACTACACTACTGCTTCGAATAGCAAGATGGCTGCGAAGGAGATTCTGCGAAATCTGTATACAAGTAGGCGTAGTCCGGCTGGGCACCTAAGACAGGCTGCCTTTAGCATACGTAATATTGGTCTTCAGTGATAACACGGGAAACGAAGGTTCTCACATTTTTCTCTTGGCTTTAGGCCACAATGCTGCTCGTAGTCCGATAGAGTATACGTCCCCTTCAAAAAAATTAGAGAGCAAATCCAAGCTAGCGGTTCCCACCTGCAAGCGAAGTGTCCGAAACTCCGTTAGCGAAACGCCCGTCAAAATGTTACGTTAGACAAGGTATCGACGCAATGGATTGCCTCATCATTCGAAAAAAGTATTTTCCTTGATTCGCTTGTTTAATCATAGAAAGTCGTCACCGCCCCTTGTCCACAATATCAAGGAGTAAGGCTGCGTAAAAATGTTACTCTGCGCTTAATAATACAACAGGTGCGCTCCACTGTGTGCTAAACAACCGCTGAGCACAGCGGTAATCATTTTACCCGAATTTATATCGCGTTTGACTAATAAAAAAGCTAATGAGTGATCTATAAATTTGTGAAAAACGCCCGAAATAAAAAGTGAATATGTCATAATTTAGCAAACAGCATCCAAGTTATCGAATAATATTGCGTATGTACCAATCAAGTTTTATCAGTCGGCGTACACCATGAGGCTACGATATAAGACGGCCTTAAACATTCTGTAGAAAAGTTGTCTAACTGTACGTACGCAATGAGTACTGCTCGCAATAATATCGAACTTAAAGCTATTTTAAATGTGAGTCCTTTTATGTTGCTTCTTTGAGCAAACAGAGGTAGTGATATAGTTTCTTCCGCAATCGAAGGCAATCTAAAGGCGCCCACAATCACTGAATTGCGTACTTTTGCATTAAAAGATTTTCCGTTTACTCATCCTCGTATGATCACCTGTATGCGTGCGCATCTATGTAAATATTGTAGCCGTATATTACACGTGATATGTGTTTGGATAATTTGAAGTATCGGCAAACACATCGACATTGTTACGCAGTTGTGCCGAGATAAATATATATATATATATATATATATATATATATATATATCTACCGAGCAAGATGGCTTAGTGGCAAAGCCTTTGCCTTTCATTCGGGAAGACTGGGTTCGATGGCCAGGCCGGCCACCCTTAAATTGATTTGCATGGTTTCCAAATTAGACAAGGTAAATGCCGGAGTGGATTAAAGATTAGCCATGACATAAAAAACCGAACACAAGCATTAGCCTTACGGAAAATCTAAAAAAAAAAATATATATACACTTAACAATTGTCACAATATGAAAAGTACAGAAGTCACAGCTATCAAATATCGCTTGTAAATCAAGTAAACGCTAATGCCAAGAAGTATATAATGTCTACATTTTCATGGTTGCCTGCGTGGATATATGTGTTTGTGTTGGTCTGCTGTATATTAGCGTGCGTGGCAAGGCCGAAGATTGCTATATCTAGCTATGCGTGTATTCCGGCTTGCTTATGGCTGGTTGGCTGACTGCATCGGCTGGTTGTATCAGCAGGCCTGATTTGATGGCGGCCATGCGCAGATCATAGGGAAGGGCGGGCTTAGGGAGTGAGGAGCATCATGGCGTTCGGGCGGCCGGGTTTGGCCGTTGCGGCCAAACGAGCCAATGAGTGCTCGGTCATCCGCGTGCCAGCTGCTTCGCTTGTCGGCCATAACAGTAGCTATCGTAGTAACAGAAATGGCAGCAGCAGAAGCAGCAGCAGCAAGAGTTGTTGTAGTGTCCGTGCTAGCAGTAGTTGCGGTAGTCGTATTCATCAATCGGCGGGTCTGCTTCTTAAGGCTCCTTGCGACGCACGCAAAGCCTAATCCTGATGGCGTCGGGGCAGGCGCAGTTGGCGTGGCTGAGCTGGCGGAGCTGGGGGGAGCTGGGCGGGCGAAGGGTAAGCTCAGAAGAAAGACTTTGAGAGCGACATGACCAACCCTCAAAGAACTCTCAAAGAAAAAGGAGAAGAAAAAAGAGTGAGCGCAAAAGAAAGATGGACAAACGGGGCAAGCGTGCCGGCAGTCAGTCAGGCAGGCGGACAGGCACGCAGCAATGATACGCCGCTTGCTGCGCAGCATCAAACGAACCATCAAGCGACAGCGGGCGGCTAAACAGACAAACGGGTGAATGCTCGTGTACAGCGAACAACTGTCAAGAGACAGCCCACGCAGGACCGCAAGACGAAGAGACTAGAGAGAAGACGAGGGAAAAGCGGGGGGGGGGAAGTAGCGAGATTTAGGCATAGCATTGCTATGGAAGCTAGACAGAGGAGAGCACACAGAGCCGCTCGTGACCGCTCGGTAGTCTGCTTGTCCTGTCCAGTCGTTCCTCCAGCTGTCCTCGATGTCCTTCCTGTCTACTTGGTCAGCGCGAATGCGAGGTCCTTGAGAAGACCGTGAGCTTGGAGAAGAGGAGCATCAAAAGGCACATGAGGCAGAGGAAACGGGCGAAAAAGAAACCGAAGAGAATAAAGTAAAATAGCCTTATATATATATATATATATATATATATATGAGACTAGCCTCTGTCTGGCGGACTTGTCCTCTGGGGGCCGCAGCAGTAAAGGACGCAGGGACCGGCCTGGCGAGAACGGCCGGCCGAGTCAGCAAGACCGGGACCAGGGTCACGACCAGGACGTAGTAGACGACGACCAGCAATGATGGCAGCCGGCAGGAGGAGGGGCTGTGCCTGAAGTAAAGGGGATGACTAGCACTAATGCTGCTGCCAGTGCCGCGGACCCCTATGGTACGGCTGCAAATGCCGCCGCCGCCACCGCTGCTGCTGCTGTGGCAATGGCTACTCGGGATAGAGGACGCGGGCAAAGGAACAGCTTTAGCAGGAAACGATCTCCCGAAGAGACGACGTTGACGACGATGACAACGATAAGCAGCAGGGATTTAGACACAGAGATCGCTAGCCGCGCTTGTCGCCCGTTCTTGCTTGAACGTCGAAAGGCCAGCTAAGCGTACAGCAGGCAGCGTACTGCAACGGGAGTGCGTACGCTTCTCCACCGTCCTGACTCCCCTCCCTGCCTCTCTGGCTCCTGCGTGCCCGACTACCTGTAAAAAACGCCGAACCAAACCTACTATATATATATATATATACATACATACATACATATAAGAAGGCATATGTAGATCCATAACGGTATATATATATATATATATATATATATATATTGTTGCATTTATATGATGAGAGCCGTATCTGTCGCCGTTTTTGAGTACCTGTGTTTGAAATCCATTCATTTGCGCGGGCAACCAGCGTCGGCGGCATTCAGTTCGCGCGTTCAAACCCAACGGACACTACCGTACGATCTCAGTCGTACGACAACCACTCCTCCGTCGTCATCACAGCAATAAAGACACACTAAGTCAAGCCGTCAGAGAGACGGTAGCTAACTAGTAAGGCAAAGTGCTTGTGTCTTCTTCTCTTGGTGTAGAATAGTACGGTAATTCGGGGCAACAGTGACATAGACGAGAGCTTACGGTTGACAAGATAGTCAACAATTTGGTGCCGTGACCAGGATTCGTGACTCGTCTGTGACGTTTGCCGACCGAAGTGGCTGTCCTAGCCTGCCGTACTAATGCCCCCTCAGCGGTGGCTATCTGGAACAACTTGTTCTAACGTTTACACATGCTAAGCCGACCGCCACGACTTCGGCGCGTTTGGGCTTAATTCTCGAAGACATCTAGTTGATTCCGTCGCCTCGTAGACTGTGTGAGTGAATCCAACAAACGTTTCGGAAGAGTTGGAACTCGGCGTCATAATGAGTACTACCGATGACGACAACTCGCTGGCTTCGCTGCGGCGAGCACGTGGCCTAGAACGCCGGCAGCTATCACGAGCAGCCGAGAAGGCGAAACAGTGGGACAGCGATGTATCCCGACCGGACAGAAATGTGATAGTTGACTTGATATCAGTTGTGAAGCAACGTCAACAAATAATACGTGAATTGGATCTACAGGTGTTTGCGAATAGGTCGTTATCTGATGTAATGTTAGAGGAGGAGGAAGCTCACTGTGCCGAGTATAGTGACAAGGCGATGACGACACTCGCCATCCTGACTCGACTGGTTGGTGGCTGCAGCACAGCAGTGTCTTCTACTCTGACGCAGTCGCTATATCGAATATCGGGGGTATTCGCCAAGCGTCCACGACTTGGTTGGCTTATTGGTGGCCCCGTGGAAAAGCGAGTAAATGCCACGGTGCAATCCGTCCAGGGGCACTGCTGTTCTACCGCGTCTGTTGGCGACATCGAGAAACTGCGGTCGCATGACAAGCTTGGAATAGAGCCATCTACAGAGACCCGCTTAACTAAGGAAGAAGAGACCCTGCGAATGTTGTTCGAAGCAACAACCCAGCATCAGGACGTCCGCTATACGGCAACTGTTCCGGAGAAGGATAGCATCGCGAACCTAGGCAATAACAAGACCGCGTTGCGACGACTCGATGCTACACTCATCAAGCTGAAACGTGACCCTGATAAGCACGAAAAACATAACGACGAACTGATGATCTTACCCCGCAGCGGGTATGCCGAAGAGGTTTACGACTCCCAGGCTGAGGGACCATCTGAGCGTGACGAACCCAACTATTTGTCTCACCATCGCGTCGGCCCCTACGAGAGGTCTCGAACTGTAGAAATATTCGCCAAGCGGTTGCTGCAGCGGGTTGCTAGAATATTTGATCCGGTTGGATGGATGTTACCGTTTGTGCCACTCGGTGAGAGTGAAATTGCCGTGCCAGAAATCGCGCGCTCGCGATTTAAGGACGGGTACTGGGAGGGCCAAGTCTTGAATGACCTGGCTACTCGAGAGACGTACAGCCACCCTAACAAGGGGATCGACGCCCATGAGCTGCACGTATCTGCTGATAGATCTGAAAGGGTTTATTCTGCCGTTGCTTACATTCGGACGTTGCACGACAGCGGCTCAGCCGACGCGGCTCTCCTGATGGCAAACTCGATAAAGGCCGACCCGCACAAATCGCTCCAAAGAAGCTTGGTCAGTTTTGAACTGTTCCGATTAATTCGCGGCCAATCACCTACGCCAGCGGTGACCCCGGGGAGCTTCGCGCGATCACGCCTGCTAACTTCCTTCACGCCGCGACGCCACAGCCGTTGTGTGCCGCACTTCCACTCGACCCACTGAAAAAGACGGTGCCTATCGGTGACGGTCCAACTCGTCCAGATCTCAACCGCGCGACCAGGGCGATGACTCGCTATCTCCGGGATCTGTCCGTTCGATGGAACCACGAATATCTGCTTCAGCTACGTTCGGCCAACATCGACAGCTCGGGTCGGCATAAGACTATTAAAGTGGGCGACGTTGCCCTAGTAAAGGACGATAATGTGCCGCGACTACATTGGCAATTAGTTAGGATCGTATCCCAGAATGTCGGCCGAGACGGACTCATTAGAACCTACCAAGTTCGTTTCAGTAACGGCCGCGTTTCTATCCGCGCAGCGCAATTGCTGCATCCTCTGGAGGTAGTTGATTAACACAATTCGATATGGATTACGCGCCTAGAACGGCTATGAGGTTATAAAACGGGGACCGTTTTCCCGGGGAGTGTTGCATTTATATGATGAGAGCCGTATCTGTCGCCGTTTTTGAGTACCTGTGTTTGAAATCCATTCATTTGCGCGGGCAACCAGCGTCGGCGGCATTCAGTTCGCGCGTTCAAACCCAACGGACACTACCGTACGATCTCAGTCGTACGACAACCACTCCTCCGTCGTCATCACAGCAATAAAGACACACTAAGTCAAGCCGTCAGAGAGACGGTAGCTAACTAGTAAGGCAAAGTGCTTGTGTCTTCTTCTCTTGGTGTAGAATAGTACGGTAATTCGGGGCAACAGTGACATAGACGAGAGCTTACGGTTGACAAGATAGTCAACATATATATATATATATATATAAATAAGTAAATAAATGGACGCTTGCTAAGATGTTAGATAGTAACCACAAGCGGAAACGGAATTACATGATATCGCCACTTTGCAGAAGAAAATGCTAGCTAACCACATAATCAGTAAGTAGAGGTGGTACACTAATTAATTTTGATGACATAGTTTTTTCACAAACGCGACTGACTAAGATTTTAACTAACTACAAAGAGCACATTTTGTATTAAAGAACATCAGAGTATAAACATTAGAGCAGATTATGCTTATGTTATGTACAGTACCTATCTATACGCATGCGTAAAACCAAATAGTATCCGACTGGGCTTCTGTCCTCTAGCACAAAAGGTAATACGTATGTTGGCGGAACAATCCCCAGAAATCACCGAACTGCATTAGGAGTCGAACATCTATCTATGCAAATGCTAGTGACACGATCAATGTGTAACGAATTCCTTCTAATAGACATTTTATGCCATTCATTATAATATAAAGCGTTTGATTTGGCACATTTGTCCTGTACTATAGTCGTCCGCGTAGACGTATGTTTTTTGGGAGGTGCCATGTTGAACTGCAAATCACGCGTCGGTCGGCTCTGTTTATTTTGCTTCCAGGATCAAATTTGAAATGCTAGACCGTTCGTGTGCCTAGAAATAACAAAGTAAATATTTTTTTGTTTGCGAAAACCACGGTAAGCTTCTTCCTCTTCTAGGAGCGTGGCTGTGCGAGCTTTAACTCTGATCGCCGCAATGTACTCCGAGAAAGTGAGTGCCGGTTACAGTATACCATTTGGCATATTGTATGTTCTTCTATCAATCATGATTTAATTTTGTATAAACAAACACATCACTCTCCGTTGAAACACGAGTGGAACGTTTTATTTGCTTTGCTTTTAACAAAGCTCTGATTTTGATTACCTATCATCAAAACCGTAACCATTTTTCTAGAGTCTCAAGACAGAGCACACAAGTAAGTGTGCGTTACCCATTGCCCAATTATTCTCGCCTTGTGGAGTGAAACCACCGCCACACTGCCGCTGCCTTCCACACCAACATTACATGGCATTCCCATACTTGCACACGCATACATGTATTCACACTTTAACTCTACGACTCTAAACTTCTAACGACTCTATACTGGCGTATCACCCTCGTATCGACATCCACTCTATGTCTATGACGATATAGCGCATAATCTGAAAAGGGCGACACCAAAATAAAAAGAGAGGCAAATATAGAGAACAGGGGAGAAAAAGCGAGCGAATTGACTTCGCGCAAGGTTCGACTAGGGTAGCACTACTGCAGGGAGATGAGCTCCGTGCTCTGCTTTGGTTGGGATTCCGCCGGTTACGACGCCAGCCCGCACCCGCAAGTCTACTAGTTCGACGACCGCCTGTACGCCAGTTGTTCAGCCGCCTGTAAATTGAGGCCAAGCTATTACTATGTGTCTATCTATATGTGTCGATGCACCTATCTAGTGATCTCTTTCTCTGCGTGTGTCTGCCCGTCCGGAGAGAGGGGTGGAAGGAGGAGCGTGAAACGTGGCATGGACGGAGTGCGCTGGGCGGGGTAGGATCGTATATCGGCGCTCGGCGACTCCGAGCGGCGACAGATGACAATAATAATGCACCGTCGCTGCAGTGCTGTTGGTGCCGCAAACTTCAAAAGCAGCACGACCGATGAGTCGAGGTAGAAACACCGCCATCCAATCCTCCTACCACATCCCATTGCATCCCATCTCATTCGACTTCTTCTCTCTCATTCCCGCCTCCTCTTTACTTTGATATGGCATCAATAAAGCACTTAATAAACAACGCCGAGTATCAGCTCATCTGACCGTCCACCCGCTCACTCGCTCGTTCGTCAACTCGTGAAGACTCTCCCTCACCTCGAGTGAGGACAACGCGTGTCCCAGCAAATTGCGTTCCCGTTCCTACAGCCTCCCGACACCTGATATGCTTTGGCGTGTCTCTATATATATATATATATATATAGATATATATATATATATATATATATATATATATATATATATATATATATATATATATATATATAGCTCATTCGGCAAGTAAGGTAAAAATGTGACAAAATAAAAAAACAATAAAAGCTTATTTTTTTCTTCTACGTAGTACACTCTTTGTGGCTCTACGCACTCAGTCTAGTCATATTGCAAATGGTGTGTTCTTTAAAGGTACGATGTCTCAAAACGATAAAACTCTAGCGAGTCTTAGGACTCACAAGTGTTTATATATTTGTTGGAGTATCGGTGGAATCTTATGTTTTATCTTTGCCATGCAAATTGTGCTCGCTCGGAATTACGCATTCTAGTCGGACAACGCATTCTAAACTAATAAAAAGCGCATATAAAGTACAGTTCGAGAAACATATAGCTTAAGTGAAGGAAACGGGGCGTAAACCTCTGACCCAAAATAAGGTTCGCGTACAAATAAACTTCACCTTTATGTTCTGCGGTGAAGTTGTTTCTGAAACCACTTAATGGTACGTGCATTTGACCTACAGAAGGGAATTACATATTATTTAAGATTGGGGTTCTTTCTAAAGTTCTTCCTGTATATAAGGCTGTGGTTCTTTCTAAGTAACAGTTATACATAAAGTATATTTCATAATATTGTGTTCAGCCGTACTAAATTATTGTGGAAGTTTTCTAGCACTTTACGATTTACATACCCCTAAGTAACGTGGCCGAAAGTCCAAACATCCTTTACAAATATTTAAAAATTAGTGTACGGCGTTTTAAGCCGTAACGTCGCGGTTTTAATTGCTTAATTGAAGTTGTTAAAGTTTGAATCGTCAGAAACTGCCTCGTTCCGACAATGGCAAGAAAAAGCTCACGGTTCAGAGTCTTATCTACAAGCCTTAAACTGCGTGCGATTATACCACAATTTGTTAATTAGACCGCTTTTGTCGTGACGGATTGATGTGACAGATCAACGAACGGGTTGACTTTCCGCGATAGGCACAGGTAAATTAAATACTCCCGTCAAATATAATATACATTTAACACTCCACGACATCGCATAAAGTGGCGAATACGTTGCACTGGCCAGGTCACTCGCACTTAGGTAGCCGTGGGTACGTGCAATGTAGCGGAATATAAATTAAAATTCAAATGCACCTTTTTTTTGTCAGAGGGGGGACATTATTTACATTTTACAAACCCTTACCTAAATACAAACAATAGTCAGTTTACTTGTGTGCCGACATTTGCGCTGTTAGCGTTTCAAAATCTCAGTGTCCTCACCATCCGCCACGAAAACATGTTATTTACACGATCTGTCTTGGCAATTTGTTTTGAGGAGAATAGTTTGATGTATTTGATGAGTTTATAATACGATTGTACATGCGATAGTTGCTATGGGATAAGAGTCGAGTGTACGCGTAACGTGCCACGACCATCAGCGAAGTAAAGAATCAACAATAAAGCGTGCAATTATGTAATTGAGCCTGATTTATGTTCAAAAGTACCTAAAGTGTGCACAGTCTTAAAAGCTAAAAAAAGGCCATTACTTTTTTTTATTTTTACACACAAAATGCCGTCATGGATTTATATATATATAGGAATTACTTGCTGAATACATTACGAAAAGCTCAAAGGGACATCAATGATACACTCGGCACAATCTATGTCAGGCAGGTAAGGTGAATTAATTTTGCATTAATTAAGCACTTCGCCTTCGAGTTGTCTGGCAGTCTTAATAAATATAACCTGTAGGGATATAAGTTCGAATTTTTAACTGGACGGTAAACGGCAGTCACGTCTCCTCCCAGCCCGTCGAAAATAATATAACGTTACCAACATGGTTAAAGCATCGGGAAAATAAATAAAATAAAGTCGTTGCACCATTACAAATAAAGCTCATGTACGTTATTGCTATAGTTGTATACTAAACATACAAAACACAAACACACGCAGTAGGTTTGCTAGGTTTTATAATCATAAGAGAAAAAAAACAATAGGTACTAATGTTTATAAATTGTCTACTCTTAAATGCATATTCCCCTCAAAGCACACACTTGTTTGAGCATTTATACAGACTCTGAATGACTTGATAGAAGCATCTCTTTGAAATTATGCCATATATATATATATATATAGCGCTTTGCCGCGTCGGTCGGTTCGTCTGACTCATCAGCGTTTCCATCCATACATGCCTCTCCATCCGTCTGTCTTCATATGTGATCAGCGTGTTTCTTCCATACCTCCCGCAACACAGCAGGCGTCTAGTGGTGATGATTGAGGCTGATTACCTTTTCCTCTTGCACATTGCTTCCTATTCCTTATATATATATATATATATATATATATATATATATATATATATATATATATATATATATATATATATATATATATATATATATATATATATATATATATATGACAACTACAGTGTTCCTCTACACCTATCTGATGGCCTTGTTGTCCACCCATGTATTTTCCTCTGTGCCCTTCGTATGTCGTTCTTCTCGGCCGATGTTTATGCCGCCTTGCCAAAGCCTGCTGGTGAAAGTTAGCCTCGGCGGTGGGGGATTCAGCGGTCGAGGTGGCGGGACAAGTGTTGGAAGGTGAAGGAGATGCCAGGAGCCACAACCGATGCCCATCTATCTCTTTATCGAGGACGAAGCAGGAGGTCGGAACAAAGTAGCATTTGTCCACTGCGAACACTGTTGTTGTCGTTGTCGTTGTCGTTGCTGTTGTTGTTTTGTTGTTGTCGTTGTCGTTGCTGTTGTTGTTATTGCTGTTGTCGTGCTTGTCGCCATTGATTTGCACTGGGTACTAATTGCCAATGACTAACATATTGGTCGGTGGCAGTTCTTGAAGAAAATCACCAGCATGAGAGGTGATTTCCCCTATCGCACTTACCCATCACTACGCCGGTCAGGCCCTAACTGGCAACCTTGCGGAGGCGGACCAATGCCCACAGGCAAATCGAAGCAACCGTAGCGCCTGCAGCAGCAGCAGCTTTTGCCACCGCCGTAGATCAAGCATGATTAGCCACCGGGCTCTTCGGGCCGCGCAAGGCTTGCTCGCTTGCTTACGTTCGGTTATATATATATATATATATATAGCATGTATACGAACAGCCTCTTAGTTACATTCGTACGAATGTGTAGTTAGTCACTCGTTACCTGTGAAACATTTGTAGGAAGGCTTCGTTTTGATAGACAGCCACAACAAATAGTCTCGCACTTGGTTAGTTAGGTAACTAGCTGAGCTGGGCTAGCAGTTTCTAGTTATAGCAGTCTCAGCTTCTATGAGCGTCGGCGTCTGTCTCCATCTTGATGTCTGGCGCCTGTGTCGTGGTTTTTCCTCGTATTTTTGGTCGGCAACCGAGAAGAGGGCGCAGTCGTTCAATGACGTCGTTCGTTGGCCGTGCGCCGCTCTATGTACGCGTTCCCTGTTTTTCCCACCTGATTGCTTTTGCTCATTTCGATTGAACGCGTTGAACGAAAAGGCCAGAGCGACACCGGCGGAAGACTGCGAGTGTATCTGTCTCTCTGACTACGTAGGTGTGTGTTTTTCTGTGTGTGTATGTGTATATGGTTAAGAGGTGTCTAGCTTTTCTGCCGCCGGGTGAATCCAAATCGGCGAACCGGCACTAGTGACACTAATGCTCCAAGGAGTGCCCTAATCACGCATGTTCCCCGTCGTCGTCTATCGCGATGTTTGGTCCGACCCGACTGGAAAAGCCTTTTAAGGAATAGTCGTCGAACTTAAGCACCGGTGGTCGTTCTAGTAGTAACCAGAATAGTACTAGAAGAAGGTGTTTTTTGGGGAGCACTTTGTTTTCTTCATTTTGGTATTTAGTACTTTATTTGTTTTAACTGTTTAATTCCTATATATGTAATTCTTGACTTTATTCGATACATTACCGTTAGAACGAACGCTGTCTTCTATAAAAAAAAGTTAGAGTTCGTTTTTTTATCTTCTTCTTCGCTAGTTCTGTTGGATCTGGTTGAGTATTGCCGCTATTATATATCCGTTTGTTTGAAAGAGTCTACTTGAGATACAGTGTGAGAAAGCGTGGATCCTTCCAAGGTAAAGATGATGTGATGCCATATAGTGGTCGAGTAACCTAAAAACCAAAGAGAACAAGTGACTTTGACAATGCCGATAAATCTGAGAGGTGTCAGCCGCGGTGTAGAAGAAAAAGAACTTTAGTCTGTAGTTACAGCAGTGGTGGAAGAAAGGGGCTTTCGAGCCCTTGCTGGTGCTAGCTGCTCTGACGCTCAGCGTTCAGATCAGGTTCAGATCATGTTGAAAGCCTGAACGAGGCGACAAAGGAAAAGTCGTCAGAGGACAAACGCGGGCACTGGGAAGCGAATGAAGTAGAAAGCGTGTTCTGCGAACGAGCGAAAGGTCAGCAGAGGCGAGCGCGGGCGCGAAGAGTAGAGAGAGCAAAGGAGTGTTGGTGGTGATTTCGATCGTCGTTTTTGGATCGTCTGATGAGAAAAGATTGACGCGCTGTGTGGGCGCGTCTTCATGCGAACTCGAACGGCTCTCGCCTTAAGGCAACTGCCTACACTCAACACGGACGACTGTTGAACTCGTGCTTTACACCACACCCGGGAGCACGGCGAGCTTCGTTGTCACTCGTCGCACTTCGCCGACTTCGGCAGGCTGAAAACCTGCGACAGACCGGCCAGCAGCTGCTAATCAGTTCGCTCAACCTTTGGCAGCAAAGACAGCAACCCACGCCGCGCCGGATCAGCTCGGGGCGTCATCGGGCGCTCCTTGCAAAGCCAGCGAGAGTAGCAACCTCGAGGTAAAACCACCACGAGGCAAAATAGTGCGAGATCGCTCTATCATCTGTCTCTCTCTCTATCGTTCTGTGCGAGTCAAGCAGGGCATACGTACCTCCGCCGAGCATACAGACAGGCAGACTTCAGTCCTGTCTGCTGCCAAAAACCTTCAAATAAGCAGAATCCTTGTGCGCGATTTGACTGGAGATTAAAGCCACTTTGAGACCTCTCTGGCAGCGTCGGTCAAGGGTGGACACACAGAAAACTGCTGCTGCTGCTGCTGTTACTGTAGCAACATGGGCGCCTCATATTGAAATGCTTAATTAGGAAGGGATTGGCCGGAGCAGAGAAACTACACAGGACATATCAAATTGCAGTATAGACGGTCGGCGGGCCGAGAGCAACCGATTTGATTTTTTTAATTACTCGTCTGCTGACAGCGTGCTGATTTTCCTCGACGCCCATGGGTCCTTCGACGGCGAGTCTTTGTCTCCGGTCTTCAGCGCCACAGTGTGTCTGTCCACTAATGAGCGAACTTCAGGAGATCAACTGCTCATTTGGATTAAGTTCGAACGGCTCAGATCAAGCAGAGGGGTTTCGCACAATCTCCGTATGCCTTCGGAGCCTTGTGCCTCGGCATAGCCGTTGTCAACGATTATGACGAAGCCGGTAGCGTAATAGAAGGAACGATAGAAGGGACAATGAGCCGCACGTCGTAATCTCCTGCAACTAAAGACGAAGCTGGTCGGGGAGATCGGTAGATCTTTCCAACACAACGCGCAAATAGCGGGCTGTCTTACTTAGGCAAAGCAAGTAAGCCAGTAAGTAGGTGGGAATCAGACAACAACACGTAGGCATTCATGATGGCGCAATGTGCATTCGCTCGACGGCATCCAGCAATGCGTCCTCCATCCTACAGCTGCAGCCAAGCGCCGAGTGACCACCGAGTTATACCATAAACATAGCTAGATAGAGGACGTTGTTCATGCCAGCGAACACTCGAACAGTAGAGAGAGCCCTCTCGAGCGTTCTCGTCTACACGGCGTGTCAGTTCGACGCCAATCGGCGCCCTATCGGCACACCGTGCATGGCTGGGTCACAGTCGACTGCATTTAGCCGCCTATGCCGGCCAACGTTGTAATATCGCGGTTTCCTTTCCCTTCATAGAGCACGCTCTCTCTCCACCTCTCTCTCTCTCTCTACCTCATCTCTCTCTCTCTATATATATATATCCGTCCATCTCGCTGTGTTTGTATCTCTCTTGCACGTGCGCCGCGCGCTTTCTCTTTATTTATCTTTCTCTCTCTCTGCCCGGCGCGGAATGTTGTTACGACGCTAACGTGTGCTGTGAGGGGTATATGGGGTGCGACGGCCGGCCGTCAATTTTCGTCCGCTCGTTTCTCTGCTGCTGCTGCTACACTCGGCTGCTAGCCGCTAGGCAACTAAGCGCCGCTCGCACACGCGAATAGCAAAGTGGTGTGTGCCTGGCACTACTATTAAGCAGCACTGAATTGAAGCAGCACTCGTGCTGTTATCGTATAGCATGTCTAACCGCCCGACCGTGTTCTGGGGTGCACGTATGGCTCCCCAGTTGGGGTAAATGACAAATATACCGAGTCGACGACAGCAGCAGCAGCAAAGCGCCGCCTGTACCTGCTGCCTCAGCTGGTAACCCCCGCTCGACCTGCCCCCAGCTCGACGTACAATCGACCACGACCGAAATACCTATTTAGTCGGGTTCCCTTCATCGCCTCTTAAGAGCACACTGGTAGAGCACGCTGACAGAGACATGCAATCATTTGGCAGGAATATCAGCAAGGGCAGCAGCGGCAATCACTACGATGACGATCACGACAAGCAGAAGCATGGCGAAGCAGGCGAATAGTCGGAGCAATAGATTGGCTTAGCAACAGCTGTAGCAACTACAACAACGGCTTCGGGGCAATAACAATCATCATACGAACGATAGCAAAATAACAACAGCAACAACAACACAACAACACGGAAAGTAAAACCTGCGCACATGAATACCAACAACAGCAAGAACAACAACAACAAGCACGTTCGACATTATAGAACTGCAGTGCTAAGACAAACATTGCGCTAAAAAAGTTAACGGGGTAACAGTTGAGTGAGCGCAGGGATAGGGAACTGAGTGTCGCCGCATTGCTACCAGCGCCCTTCCCTCTGCACGCCCCGTATTAAGCTTCCATACAACCTGATCATTTATAAACAATCCTCTGTCCAGCGAGCTGCCTAATGGGTGTGTTCAGCGCAACTACCATCTGCCTGTATTAATGTATAGCCTAACGCCAACACACAATCCCTGCACTGGGTTACGCTGCCTTGCTTATACTGAATAGTTTCATTGGTAAACATCTGATGTTTAGTTTGCTCGTTTGAGAACCTGCTTCGATTGCGTTGACTAGATTCTTTGAAAATACGTTCAAGTTCGTTAAGGGCAATCTAAAGGTTGTAGTTTTGGCGTTATGCGAATAACGGCTACGACGTTATAGTGGTGTTTAAATATTTTAATCGATACATTCAACGCATCACTGCTAAAATATCTGACTTATATCTATAGAGAATATTTTCTATCTAATTATATTATCGACATTTTATAGCTGAGTTTTAAAATGCATCTTTGGTAAAATACAATGCTCTACTTCTGGTGGCCCGATCACAACCCTTTAGAGCAACTTTGATGCCTGACGGAAGGGTGATTGCGGATCTATGCAGATGTTTATGGTTTTGCAATAGGGGTCACATTCTGAGCTGCTCCGATGTGCCCATAGTCTGGATCGTGTCAACCTATCATATGCCATATAACAGCACAACGTAATTTATAATGTATGTCATATAATAAAATACGTGTAATGACTAATAAAATGGCTTGGATCACGTCACCCCAGGCCGTATGGTCAGGGGTGACGTGATCCAAGTCAGGAAAACAGAAATTAAATTCGTTAACAAATTTACATACCTAGGCATAACCTTATCAACAAGCGGTAGCAGTTTTCGATCACACATCCAGGAGAGGGTCCGGAAGGCCACCATCGCAGCTGCGGCCATTAAATGGCCTTATATGCTTTCAGTTCATGCAGCAATTGCTCTTTTCGGGATACAGATAGCACCCATAGCCACATACGGCATTTCACTAATATGGGATAAGTTGGAAGTAGGCGAATTGCGTTTAATTGACGAGGTGAGGTTTTTCTTTTTAAAGAGGGTTTTGTGCTTTCGATTACATGCAGGAATAGAATTGCTCACGTCTTGGAGGGTAGCCCGCTGCTGACGGAAAGACTACAAAAACGATTTAATCTGAAGAAAACATGCGCCTTTGAAGTTTATACGCGAAACTGGGAAACCAAAAGTGAGGTGGACATTGGTATTTATGGAACAGCAGTAATGACAAGCACTGAATGGCGGGGTAGCGGGGGAAAAGATCGACATCTAACGACGGCCTTTGCAGCTCACGGATTTCATCACGTTCTATGCATTGTGGAGGGTTTCATGAGCCACAGGATGAATGTCAATGCAAACAATGTTGGAGCAAATGTGATCGATACCACGCCGCGGTATGCCCGGCGGTTAGGTCTATAGCAGAACTAGCAAAACGTTAGATTGTTGGCGTCTTGGAACATTTTGATGTAACATAAACACATTTACCCAGTTTGGGTGTTAATAAAACAAATAAATCTAATAAAATACCTAACTATAACATAATGTGAGTTTTGGAAGAGAATTCAGCCGATGCAACCCAGATTTTATATGTATTCTCCTAGCAAGCCTAGCAGCCTAATTGGACGCAGTTGACGCCCTTGAATCTATAAATTCGTTAAGAAACTACGAGATTCTTCCGAGGGGTTTCATTAGCATCATCTTTGTTGTTATATATTAACCCAAGTGAAATGGATGTACACGTGTTACAAAGTCGTAATTAAATTGCAACAGCCGCCCCATCATGCAGGGCTGTAGCAGAGCGTTCGAGGAGAGCGACTCGCGTTTCGTGAATAGCCGATTCACCTGCCCGTGTGCAAGCACTTAACGTGAGTGTAATGCATGGTAACGATTTATGCGTCCAGAACGTAACCGCGCGCAGCAGTGCATAATTTTTGCGGCAGAATTAGGTGGCCGTAATGCTGTGATTTATTATTGTCAAATGGTAGTTGTTTATGGTTATCACGATTGAAAACAAACAGCTACAAACGAATGGTGTAAGAGTTGTCGTAAAGGGTATTAATCAATCCACCAAACTGGCCAGTGCCAATCAAGTTGCCTACTGCACGGAAGCGCGCTGATCGACACTCAATCAATTGCGGGGTTACGACTTGCGAATTGTGTCTAACACAATAAGCTTGTGACTCAGTGTGAATTCTATGATTCTGATTGATTACTAATTACAACTAAACAGTGGATCAGTAGTCGCTATGTGATTGTCACATTTGTAGATCACATAAAAAGTTGGCAAAAAAAGTAAGCCATTTTCCTCCAACGGACATTTCAAAGTGAATGGCAAATTCAGCATAGGACAACTGCCTCAAAACGACAGCCTCAGTCATTCTGCACAATGCGCACTGATTGAGCATCGTCGGCATTGCAAAACAATGCGACCAACAATGAAGTTGAAATTAAATTGGCAATTTCTGACAAACGTATACCAAGCGTATACACATCTCACTGACCTTGTTCACATTGGCCATCCAAGGCATGAACAAGCATCTTTTAGATATACATGATTTTCATCCGCACGTAGGAAACCATCTATCTACTCAGCTGCTGCAAACTGGTGCTGCTGCTATCATTACTACTGTCCATTTACGGATGCCACGAGCTCAGTGGTGGAATCAAGGCTACGACGTGTTTTCTGTCGACGCTGACGCGATTCGTGGACAGTGGCACATCCTGCCTGATAAGTCCGACTGGCCGGCCAACAAAAGGTGAGAGTCACACGTATGATCCGACCGGTTTGGGCTGACCGGTTTGGGGGACCATCTTGTTTGGGCGGCTAACCCGAATCGACCCGAATTGGCGGCATACTCGCCAGCTGCACGGAGAGGCTATACGGCTTCGATTACTTGAATTACTACTACTTTTTTTAATGAGAGGGAAAAATGCTTTTACGCACACTCAAAGCGGGTAGTGTGGGACTCGATGCCGATGTTGTTGGCAAACGTATACCCACGAACGTATACCCACGAATACCCACTAAAAACCTCTCATTTAGATGGCCTCAGGAAGAGGCGAGGAGCTGGAACCATTCTTTAATACTACTTCAACAACAATTACTACTACTACTACTCCCACATAGAGCTACTAGATACACTCCCCACATAGAGCTACTAGATACACTCCCCACATGGAGCTACTACATACAGCTACCGCACAAAACTATTACATAAAGCCACCCACATAGAGCTCCTGTATCGAGCTACTATATAGAGCTACCTACATAGAGATACAACGTTCAGCTATCACAGAGAGGTACTACATACAGCTACCATATAAAGCTTTTGCACACAACTACCACTAAAAGCTTTTGCACACAGCTACTATATAAAGTCATTACATGCAGCTACCCACATACAGCTACTGCATACAGCGACCACATACAGCTATTACATACAGATACCCACATAGAGCCGCTACATACAGCTACCACATAAAGCTACCCACATACAGCTACCACATAAAGCTACTGCATACAGCTATCATATAGAGCTATTACATACAGATACCCACATAGAGTTTCTACATACAGCTACCACATAAAGTTATTACATACAGCTACCCACATAGAGCCACACATATAGCTGCTTACACAACTACCACATAGAGCTACTTACACAGCTACTACATAGAACTACTCAGACAGCAACCACATAGAGCCACTATATAGAGCTACCAACAGAGCTGCCATCAAAAGAGCTACTATTTAGAGCTACCCACATAGAGCTACTATTTAGAGCTACACACCTGGAATACAACATTGAATTTATTCAATAATTGCACATTTGCACACTGAGGCAGTGCCCGCCTAAATTTAGAACTACCCACATAGAGCTACTATATAGAACTACCCATATAGAGCTTCAACATGCAGCTACCACATAGAGCTACTGCATACAGCTACCCACATAGAGCTACTACATACAGCTACCCACATAGAGCTACTACATGCAGCTACCACATTGAGCTATTACATACAGCTACACACATATAGAGCTACCCGCATAGCTACCACATAGAGCTACTTACACAGCTACCACATAGAGCTACTATACCTGTATTTTTTTTTTTTGGAGGACTAACTGGGAAATGCAGGACGCACACACGGTCACCACTGCAGGATTGCAACTGCAAGTGTGGGCCGGTAGTGTGGGGCTCCAACCCACTAAAAACCAGTCATGTCCCCCTACCCCCCCCCCCCCCCCAGCAGGGAAGTGCTGTTCGCATTACTACAAACTACTGGGGACGGGGGGTGTAGCCCGGTTTACTGATCGCGCCGGCCCTCCGTAGCCAGAGAGGGCGTCGACATGCGGTTAACACGCTCTTTCTCGGTTAAAACACACCTGATGGCGGTCGCGATTGTGCACCCATCACCCTGTGAAGTTGTCATTCTTGCGACCAGAGCAGGAAGACCAGATAAAGTCGACGAAGTGTAGTCGCGAAGATTCTGCAGGGGTCGGCGCTGGGCCTCCCAGGCGGGGCAAAACAGGGCCGTGTGCTCGGGTGTGTCGTCCACCAGTTGGTTGCAGTGGAGACATGTTGGGCTCACTGCCTTCCCAATTCGGTAAAGGTAGGAGCGAAACTCCCCGTGTCCCGTGAGCACTTGCGTGATGTAGTAGTCTACTTCCCCTCCAGGGCGGCCAATCCATGCCCTTATATCTGGGAGGAGAGCTTTTGTTCTTGCCCCATTGGCATCCGCTCTGAATGTTGTTCCACTCTTCTTGCCAGCTATCTAGCGTTGCCTGTCGCTCAGCGTCCTTGCTTCTTGTCGGACCTTCCCAAAGTCGACGTCGTTCCTCCGCCTTAAGATCCCATGGCACGGTGCCAGCTCGCAACAGGGCCGCTGCCGTGCTCACCGTTCGGTATGCGCTGATAATGCGCAGAGACCCGGGACCCGTTGCGCTTTTCGAAGCATACGTCTTCGTGAGGCCGTTGCAAGCGTGGCCTTTGGCCAGACTGGGGCACCGTATAAAACAATTGACTCCGCCACCGACATAAGAAGACGGCGTGTAGATTGGCGCGGGCCGTGGGTGTTGGGCATTAGACGACCGAGGTTGTTGGCCGCCTTAAGTGCTTTCCCGCATGCATGCTGTAAAAAAGAATGCCCCTTAAGGCTTTTTTCTAAGACGACTCCGAGGTATCAGACGGAGTTAGACACGTTGATGCCATGCGCCTCAAGCACGATCTGCAAAGACCTGCAGCGCTTTTGTCCCAGAAGTATTGCTTCACTCTTAGTCGGCGCGAGGGTCAGTCCCGCTGATTTCATCCAGAATGCCACATCCTCGAGGACTTCGTTTGTATGCCGCTCCAGCTCATCGGCCGATCTTGCCTGAATGAGAACAAGCAGATCGTCCGCAAAAGCAAGAAGCTCGACTCCAGGTGGGAGGCGCTGTAGACGAAGTACTTCGTCGTATGTTATGTTCCAGAGCAATGGTCCGAGAATAGAACCTTGCGGCACTTCAGCCGTCATACTAAATTTAAGGTTTTGGCACGTAATAGTCCGTTCGTCTAGGTAGTTAGAGATTACGCGGCGAAGGTAAGCTGGTACCTTGCGTTTGTGGAGCGCCTCAAGAATGGTACTCCATGGCAGACTGTTAAACGCGTTTTTAACGTCTAGGAGAACTGCGAGCAGAAGCCCGCGAGCCCTGGGCGCCATCTGTTGCAGCAGCTCGGCCTTTGATTGCACTTTGGTTATAGCTCCGAGAGCTGTGCGGCCGCGTCGAAATCCGTACTGAGATTCTGACAGAAGCCCATGCTCCTCTGCAAAATCACGAAGGCGCTTTTCGAGGATGGCCTCGAAAGCCTTTGCCAGCGTACCGAGTAGGCATATCGGCCTATACGATCCATTCCCTTTTGGGATAAGAATGACGCGGGCCGACTTCCAAGTGACGGAAATGATTCCCTCCTGCAGAATTCGGCTGAATACCGCTGCAGTCTCCTCAGGAAGAGGCGAAGAGCTGGAACCATTCTTTAATACTACTTCAACAACAATTACTACTACTACTACTACTACTCCTACATAGAGCTACTAGATACACTCCCCACATAGAGCTACTAGATACACTCCCCACATAGAGCTACTAGATACACTCCCCACATGGAGCTACTACATACAGCTACCGCACAAAACTATTACATAAAGCCACCCACATAGAGCTCCTGTATCGAGCTACTATATAGAGCTACCTACATAGAGATACAACGTTCGGCTATCACAGAGAGGTACTACATACAGCTACCAGCAAAAGAGAGAAATACTTACACTCCCGCCCTTTAACCGCGATTTAATACGCGCGGACCCGAACGGGAGTGCCCACCAGCCCGAATTGACAGGCCAGCAGATCCCCCACCCTCCCCCCTATCGAGGTTTGGAATGGGGGTACCACACTACTCCACCGTACCGATTAGACGCATTCACCTCGCGATTCCGCGTTACACCCCGGAATATACCTTCTCCCCGAAGGGCATCGGACCACTCCAGAGCAGGGGTTCCCCGTAAAATACGGGGCCAGAAGGCCCTCTCGACCGGTGGTCTGCGTTCGTGTGGCCACTTCTCGCTCATTTTGCCTATTAAGCCAAGGCAGCAGGCGTCCCGGACGGTACCACCGAGTGTCACTCGGGGCGTTAACCGTCCAGCCCGGGGGGCTTCTATGCAGCACAAGCCCCCCGTATTGGCAGTAGCCTTAACAGCCCTCGAATGGGCCACGACAGGATGACAATATGAATTCGTTGACACCCAAATCTATCGTATGCCTTGCCCCCCGGTTAGTTCTTAAAACACGGGAGTGTCGGTTTCGGGAGTTTGTACCGTCTGACTAACTTACAAGTGGGCCAGTGAAGGTCCCCGCAGCGCGTGGCAGTCACGCACCAGCGGACCAAGGCCGGTAAGAGAGTCATAGTTACTCCCCATATAAAGCTTTTGCACACAACTACCATATAAAGCTTTTGCACTCAGCTACCATATGAAGTCATCACATGCAGCTACCCACATACAGCTACTGCATACAGCGACCACATACAGCTATTACATACAGATCCCCACATAGAGCCGCTACATACAGCTACCACATAAAGCTATTACATACAGCTACCCACATACAGCTACCACATAAAGCTACTGCATACAGCTATCATATAGAGCTATTACATACAGATACCCACATAGAGTTTCTACATACAGCTACCACATAAAGTTATTACATACTGCTACCCACATGGAGCCACACAGATAGCTGCATACACAACTACCACATAGAGCTACTTACACAGCTACTACATAGAACTACTCAGACAGCTACCACATAGAGCCACTATATAGAGCTACCAACAGAGCTGCCACATAAAGCTACTATTTAGAGCTACCCACATAGAGCTACTATTTAGAGCTACACACCTGGAATACAACATTGAATTTATTCAATAATTGCACATTTGCACACTGAGGCAGTGCCCGCCTAAATTTAGAGCTACACACCTGGAATACAACATTGAATTTATTCAATAATTGCACATTTGCACACGGAGGCAGTGCCCGCCTAAATTTAGAACTACCCACATAGAGCTACTATATAGAACTACCCATATAGAGCTTCAACATGCAGCTACCACATAGAGCTACTGCATACAGCTACCCACATAGAGCTACTACATACAGCTACCCACATAGAGCTACTACATGCAGCTACCTCATTGAGCTATTACATACAGCTACCCACATATAGAGCTACCCGCATAGCTACCACATAGAGGTACTTACACAGCTACCACATAGAGCTACTATACCTGTATTTTTTTTTTTTGGAGGACTAACTGGGAAATGCAGGACGCACACACGGTCACCTTTGCAGGATTGCAACTGCAAGTGTGGGCCGGTAGTGTGGGGCTCCAACCCACTAAAAACCAGTCATGTCCCCCTACCCCCCCCCCCCCCCCAGCAGGGAAGTGCTGTTCGCATTACTACAAACTACTGGGGACGGGGGGTGTAGCCCGGTTTACTGATCGCGCCGGCCCTCCGTAGCCAGAGAGGGCGTCGACATGCGGTTAACACGCTCTTTCTCGGTTAAAACACACCTGATGGCGGTCGCGATTGTGCACCCATCACCCTGTGAAGTTGTCATTCTTGCGACCAGAGCAGGAAGACCAGATAAAGTCGACGAAGTGTAGTCGCGAAGATTCTGCAGGGGTCGGCGCTGGGCCTCCCAGGCGGGGCAAAACAGGGCCGTGTGCTCGGGTGTGTCGTCCACCAGTTGGTTGCAGTGGAGACATGTTGGGCTCACTGCCTTCCCAATTCGGTAAAGGTAGGAGCGAAACTCCCCGTGTCCCGTGAGCACTTGCGTGATGTAGTAGTCTACTTCCCCTCCAGGGCGGCCAATCCATGCCCTTATATCTGGGAGGAGAGCTTTTGTTCTTGCCCCAGGGCATCCGCTCTGAATGTTGTTCCACTCTTCTTGCCAGCTATCTAGCGTTGCCTGTCGCTCAGCGTCCTTGCTTCTTGTCGGATCTTCCCAAAGTCGACGTCGTTCCTCCGCCTTAAGATCCCATGGCACGGTGCCAGCTCGCAACAGGGCCGCTGCCGTGCTCACCGTTCGGTATGCGCTGATAATGCGCAGAGACCCGGGACCCGTTGCGCTTTTCGAAGCATACGTCTTCGTGAGGCCGTTGCAAGCGTGGCCTTTGGCCAGACTGGGGCACCGTATAAAACAATTGACTCCGCCACCGACATAAGAAGACGGCGTGTAGATTGGCGCGGGCCGTGGGTGTTGGGCATTAGACGACCGAGGTTGTTGGCCGCCTTAAGTGCTTTCCCGCATGCATGCTGTAAAAAAGAATGCCCCTTAAGGCTTTTTTCTAAGACGACTCCGAGGTATCAGACGGAGTTAGACACGTTGATGCCATGCGCCTCAAGCACGATCTGCAAAGACCTGCAGCGCTTTTGTCCCAGAAGTATTGCTTCACTCTTAGTCGGCGCGAGGGTCAGTCCCGCTGATTTCATCCAGAATGCCACATCCTCGAGGACTTCGTTTGTATGCCGCTCCAGCTCATCGGCCGATCTTGCCTGAATGAGAACAAGCAGATCGTCCGCAAAAGCAAGAAGCTCGACTCCAGGTGGGAGGCGCTGTAGACGAAGTACTTCGTCGTATGTTATGTTCCAGAGCAATGGTCCGAGAATAGAACCTTGCGGCACTTCAGCCGTCATACTAAATTTAAGGTTTTGGCACGTAATAGTCCGTTCGTCTAGGTAGTTAGAGATTACGCGGCGAAGGTAAGCTGGTACCTTGCGTTTGTGGAGCGCCTCAAGAATGGTACTCCATGGCAGACTGTTAAACGCGTTTTTAACGTCTAGGAGAACTGCGAGCAGAAGCCCGCGAGCCCTGGGCGCCATCTGTTGCAGCAGCTCGGCCTTTGATTGCACTTTGGTTATAGCTCCGAGAGCTGTGCGGCCGCGTCGAAATCCGTACTGAGATTCTGACAGAAGCCCATGCTCCTCTGCAAAATCACGAAGGCGCTTTTCGAGGATGGCCTCGAAAGCCTTTGCCAGCGTACCGAGTAGGCATATCGGCCTATACGATCCATTCCCTTTTGGGATAAGAATGACGCGGGCCGACTTCCAAGTGACGGAAATGATTCCCTCCTGCAGAATTCGGCTGAATACCGCTGCAGTCTCCTCAGGAAGAGGCGAAGAGCTGGAACCATTCTTTAATACTACTTCAACAACAATTACTACTACTACTACTACTCCTACATAGAGCTACTAGATACACTCCCCACATAGAGCTACTAGATACACTCCCCACATAGAGCTACTAGATACACTCCCCACATGGAGCTACTACATACAGCTGCCGCACAAAACTATTACATAAAGCCACCCACATAGAGCTCCTGTATCGAGCTACTATATAGAGCTACCTACATAGAGATACAACGTTCGGCTATCACAGAGAGGTACTACATACAGCTACCATATAAAGCTTTTGCACACAACTACCATATAAAGCTTTTGCACTCAGCTACCATATGAAGTCATCACATGCAGCTACCCACATACAGCTACTGCATACAGCGACCACATACAGCTATTACATACAGATCCCCACATAGAGCCGCTACATACAGCTACCACATAAAGCTATTACATACAGCTACCCACATACAGCTACCACATAAAGCTACTGCATACAGCTATCATATAGAGCTATTACATACAGATACCCACATAGAGTTTCTACATACAGCTACCACATAAAGTTATTACATACTGCTACCCACATGGAGCCACACATATAGCTGCATACACAACTACCACATAGAGCTACTTACACAGCTACTACATAGAACTACTCAGACAGCTACCACATAGAGCCACTATATAGAGCTACCAACAGAGCTGCCACATAAAGCTACTATTTAGAGCTACCCACATAGAGCTACTATTTAGAGCTACACACCTGGAATACAACATTGAATTTATTCAATAATTGCACATTTGCACACTGAGGCAGTGCCCGCCTAAATTTAGAGCTACACACCTGGAATACAACATTGAATTTATTCAATAATTGCACATTTGCACACTGAGGCAGTGCCCGCCTAAATTTAGAACTACCCACATAGAGCTACTATATAGAACTACCCATATAGAGCTTCAACATGCAGCTACCACATAGAGCTACTGCATACAGCTACCCACATAGAGCTACTACATACAGCTACCCACATAGAGCTACTACATGCAGCTACCTCATTGAGCTATTACATACAGCTACCCACATATAGAGCTACCCGCATAGCTACCACATAGAGCTACTTACACAGCTACCACATAGAGCTACTATACCTGTATTTTTTTTTTTGAAGGACTAACTGGGAAATGCAGGACGCACACACGGTCACCACTGCAGGATTGCAACTGCAAGTGTGGGCCGGTAGTGTGGGGCTCCAACCCACTAAAAACCAGTCATGTCCCCCTACCCCCCCCCCCCAGCAGGGAAGTGCTGTTCGCATTACTACAAACTACTGGGGACGGGGGGTGTAGCCCGGTTTACTGATCGCGCCGGCCCTCCGTAGCCAGAGAGGGCGTCGACATGCGGTTAACACGCTCTTTCTCGGTTAAAACACACCTGATGGCGGTCGCGATTGTGCACCCATCACCCTGTGAAGTTGTCATTCTTGCGACCAGAGCAGGAAGACCAGATGAAGTCGACGAAGTGTAGTCGCGAAGATTCTGCAGGGGTCGGCGCTGGGCCTCCCAGGCGGGGCAAAACAGGGCCGTGTGCTCGGGTGTGTCGTCCACCAGTTGGTTGCAGTGGAGACATGTTGGGCTCACTGCCTTCCCAATTCGGCAAAGGTAGGAGCGAAACTCCCCGTGTCCCGTGAGGACTTGCGTGATGTAGTAGTCTACTTCCCCTCCAGGGCGGCCAATCCATGCCCTTATATCTGGGAGGAGAGCTTTTGTTCTTGCCCCAGGGCATCCGCTCTGAATGTTGTTCCACTCTTCTTGCCAGCTATCTAGCGTTGCCTGTCGCTCAGCGTCCTTGCTTCTTGTCGGATCTTCGCAAAGTCGACGTCGTTCCTCCGCCTTAAGATCCCATGGCACGGTGCCAGCTCGCAACAGGGCCGCTGCCGTGCTCACCGTTCGGTATGCGCTGATAATGCGCAGAGACCCGGGACCCGTTGCGCTTTTCGAAGCATACGTCTTCGTGAGGCCGTTGCAAGCGTGGCCTTTGGCCAGACTGGGGCACCGTATAAAACAATTGACTCCGCCACCGACATAAGAAGACGGCGTGTAGATTGGCGCGGGCCGTGGGTGTTGGGCATTAGACGACCGAGGTTGTTGGCCGCCTTAAGTGCTTTCCCGCATGCATGCTGTAAAAAAGAATGCCCCTTAAGGCTTTTTTCTAAGACGACTCCGAGGTATCAGACGGAGTTAGACACGTTGATGCCATGCGCCTCAAGCACGATCTGCAAAGACCTGCAGCGCTTTTGTCCCAGAAGTATTGCTTCACTCTTAGTCGGCGCGAGGGTCAGTCCCGCTGATTTCATCCAGAATGCCACATCCTCGAGGACTTCGTTTGTATGCCGCTCCAGCTCATCGGCCGATCTTGCCTGAATGAGAACAAGCAGATCGTCCGCAAAAGCAAGAAGCTCGACTCCAGGTGGGAGGCGCTGTAGACGAAGTACTTCGTCGTATGTTATGTTCCAGAGCAATGGTCCGAGAATAGAACCTTGCGGCACTCCAGCCGTCATACTAAATTTAAGGTTTTGGCACGTAATAGTCCGTTCGTCTAGGTAGTTAGAGATTACGCGGCGAAGGTAAGCTGGTACCTTGCGTTTGTGGAGCGCCTCAAGAATGGTACTCCATGGCAGACTGTTAAACGCGTTTTTAACGTCTAGGAGAACTGCGAGCAGAAGCCCGCGAGCCCTGGGCGCCATCTGTTGCAGCAGCTCGGCCTTTGATTGCACTTTGGTTATAGCTCCGAGAGCTGTGCGGCCGCGTCGAAATCCGTACTGAGATTCTGACAGAAGCCCATGCTCCTCTGCAAAATCACGAAGGCGCTTTTCGAGGATGGCCTCGAAAGCCTTTGCCAGCGGGCCGAGTAGGCATATCGGCCTATACGATCCATTCCCTTTTGGGATAAGAATGACGCGGGCCGACTTCCAAGTGACGGGAATGATTCCCTCCTGCAGAATTCGGCTGAATACCGCTGCAGTCTCCTCAGGAAGAGGCGAGGAGCTGGAACCATTCTTTAATACTACTTCAACAACAATTACTACTACTACTACTACTCCCACATAGAGCTACTAGATACACTCCCCACATAGAGCTACTAGATACACTCCCCACATAGAGCTACTAGATACACTCCCCACATAGAGCTACTAGATACACTCCCCACATGGAGCTACTACATACAGCTACCGCACAAAACTATTACATAAAGCCACCCACATAGAGCTCCTGTATCGAGCTACTATATAGAGCTACCTACATAGAGATACAACGTTCGGCTATCACAGAGAGGTACTACATACAACTACCATATAAAGCTTTTGCACACAACTACCATATAAAGCTTTTGCACACAGCTACCATATGAAGTCATCACATGCAGCTACCCACATACAGCTACTGCATACAGCGACCACATACAGCTATTACATACAGATACCCACATAGAGCCGCTACATACAGCTACCACATAAAGCTATTACATACAGCTACCCACATACAGCTACCACATAAAGCTACTGCATACAGCTATCATATAGAGCTATTACATACAGATACCCACATAGAGTTTCTACATACAGCTACCACACAAAGTTATTACATACAGCTACCCACATAGAGCCACACATATAGCTGCATACACAACTACCACATAGAGCTACTTACACAGCTACTACATAGAACTACTCAGACAGCTACCACATAGAGCCACTATATAGAGCTACCAACAGAGCTGCCACATAGAGCTACTAGTTAGAGCTACCCACATAGAGCTACTATTTAGAGCTACACACCTGGAATACAACATTGAATTTATTCAATAATTGCACATTTGCACACTGAGGCAGTGCCCGCCTAAATTTAGAACTACCCACATAGAGCTACTATATAGAACTACCCATATAGAGCTTCAACATGCAGCTACCACATAGAGCTACTGCATACAGCTACCCACATAGAGCTACTACATACAGCTACCCACATAGAGCTACTACATGCAGCTACCTCATTGAGCTATTACATACAGCTACCCACATATAGAGCTACCCGCATAGCTACCACATAGAGCTACTTACACAGCTACCACATAGAGCTACTATACCTGTATTTTTTTTTTTGGAGGACTAACTGGGAAATGCAGGATGCACACACGGTCACCACTGCAGGATTGCAACTGCAAGTGTGGGCCGGTAGTGTGGGGCTCCAACCCACTAAAAACCAGTCATGTCCCCCTAGCCCCCCCCCCAGCAGGGAAGTGCTGTTCGCATTACTACAAACTACTGGGGGGGGTGTAGCCCGGTTTACTGATCGCGCCGGCCCTCCGTAGCCAGAGAGGGCGTCGACATGCGGTTAACACGCTCTTTCTCGGTTAAAACACACCTGATGGCGGTCGCGATTGTGCACCCATCACCCTGTGAAGTTGTCATTCTTGCGACCAGAGCAGGAAGACCAGATGAAGTCGACGAAGTGTAGTCGCGAAGATTCTGCAGGGGTCGGCGCTGGGCCTCCCAGGCGGGGCAAAACAGGGCCGTGTGCTCGGGTGTGTCGTCCACCAGTTGGTTGCAGTGGAGACATGTTGGGCTCACTGCCTTCCCAATTCGGTAAAGGTAGGAGCGAAACTCCCCGTGTCCCGTGAGCACTTGCGTGATGTAGTAGTCTACTTCCCCTCCAGGGCGGCCAATCCATGCCCTTATATCTGGGAGGAGAGCTTTTGTTCTTGCCCCAGGGCATCCGCTCTGAATGTTGTTCCACTCTTCTTGCCAGCTATCTAGCGTTGCCTGTCGCTCAGCGTCCTTGCTTCTTGTCGGATCTTTCCAAAGTCGACGTCGTTCCTCCGCCTTAAGATCCCATGGCACGGTGCCAGCTCGCAACAGGGCCGCTGCCGTGCTCACCGTTCGGTATGCGCTGATAATGCGCAGAGACCCGGGACCCGTTGCGCTTTTCGAAGCATACGTCTTCGTGAGGCCGTTGCAAGCGTGGCCTTTGGCCAGACTGGGGCACCGTATAAAACAATTGACTCCGCCACCGACATAAGAAGACGGCGTGTAGATTGGCGCGGGCCGTGGGTGTTGGGCATTAGACGACCGAGGTTGTTGGCCGCCTTAAGTGCTTTCCCGCATGCATGCTGTAAAAAAGAATGCCCCTTAAGGCTTTTTTCTAAGACGACTCCGAGGTATCAGACGGAGTTAGACACGTTGATGCCATGCGCCTCAAGCACGATCTGCAAAGACCTGCAGCGCTTTTGTCCCAGAAGTATTGCTTCACTCTTAGTCGGCGCGAGGGTCAATCCCGCTGATTTCATCCAGAATGCCACATCCTCGAGGACTTCGTTTGTATGCCGCTCCAGCTCATCGGCCGATCTTGCCTGAATGAGAACAAGCAGATCGTCCGCAAAAGCAAGAAGCTCGACTCCAGGTGGGAGGCGCTGTAGACGAAGTACTTCGTCGTATGTTATGTTCCAGAGCAATGGTCCGAGAATAGAACCTTGCGGCACTCCAGCCGTCATACTAAATTTAAGGTTTTGGCACGTAATAGTCCGTTCGTCTAGGTAGTTAGAGATTACGCGGCGAAGGTAAGCTGGTACCTTGCGTTTGTGGAGCGCCTCAAGAATGGTACTCCATGGCAGACTGTTAAACGCGTTTTTAACGTCTAGGAGAACTGCGAGCAGAAGCCCGCGAGCCCTGGGCGCCATCTGTTGCAGCAGCTCGGCCTTTGATTGCACCTTGGTTATAGCTCCGAGAGCTGTGCGGCCGCGTCGAAATCCGTACTGAGATTCTGACAGAAGCCCATGCTCCTCTGCAAAATCACGAAGGCGCTTTTCGAGGATGGCCTCGAAAGCCTTTGCCAGCGTGCCGAGTAGGCATATCGGCCTATACGATCCATTCCCTTTTGGGATAAGAATGACGCGGGCCGACTTCCAAGTGACGGGAATGATTCCCTCCTGCAGAATTCGGCTGAATACCGCTGCAGTCTCCTCAGGAAGAGGCGAGGAGCTGGAACCATTCTTTAATACTACTTCAACAACAATTACTACTACTACTCCTGCATAGAGCTACTAGATACACTCCCCACATAGAGCTACTAGATACACTCCCCACATAGAGCTACTAGATACACTCCCCACATGGAGCTACTACATACAGCTACCGCACAAAACTATTACATAAAGCCACCCACATAGAGCTCCTGTATCGAGCTACTATATAGAGCTACCTACATAGAGATACAACGTTCGGCTATCACAGAGAGGTACTACATACAGCTACCATATAAAGCTTTTGCACACAACTACCATATAAAGCTTTTGCACACAGCTACCATATAAAGTCATTACATGCAGCTACCCACATACAGCTACTGCATACAGCGACCACATACAGCTAATACATACAGATACCCACATAGAGCCGCTACATACAGCTACCACATAAAGCTATTACATACAGCTACCCACATACAGCTACCACATAAAGCTACTGCATACAGCTATCATATAGAGCTATTCAATACAGATACCCACATAGAGTTTCTACATACAGCTACCAGCAAAAGTTATTACATACAGCTACCCACATAGAGCCACACATATAGCTGCTTACACAACTACCACATAGAGCTACTTACACAGCTACTACATAGAACTACTCAGACAGCTACCACATAGAGTCACTATATAGAGCTACCAACAGAGCTGCCACATAGAGCTACCAACAGAGCTGCCACATAGAGCTACTATTTAGAGCTACCCACATAGAGCTACTATTTAGAGCTACACACCTGGAATACACCTTGGTTCACTAATAATTTGGTTAATTTGAGACATGCTGTCGATCGCGCTCGCCGCCAGTGGGTTAGCACACGGTCCGCAGTTGACAAAGAGGCGTTTCAGAGATTGCAGGTGTTGTACAAGGTAGAACTGAAAGTGGCTAGGGATACCTACTACGAACAACAGTTTGCCGCTGTACGTAACCGCCCTGCCAAGCTCTGGAGTTTCCTTAATGAAATCTGCGGCCGTAGCAAAAAGTCTGGAGCGGTGCCCAGCCGACTACTAGTCGAAGAGAGGGAACTGGAGGAGGTCCAGGAGATAGTGGACGCACTGAATGATTTCTTCTCATCTATCGGTAAAAAAACTACATCCTTGCTCCCTCCTCAAGAGCCGATTGACAGTTTCATCTCAAACCTATGGAGCTCCGAGCCCAACGCATTTTCCTTTAGTGCTATTACAGCTCAGGAACTGCGAATCGCTGCTAAAGACGTAAAGACAGACTCACTCGATAGCGATGGAAACGTGCCGGGTAAATTTCACTCTAAATGCATTGACAGCTTAGCGGCCCCTCTAGCTGCCGTATTCAATATTTCAATTAAAACGGGCGTGTTTCCGGAACGCCTCAAGACATCTTCGGTAACTCCGCTGTATAAGGGTAAAGGCGGGAGGGACCAACCTGGTAACTATCGCCCGATATCCTTAGTGTCTTTCGTCTCAAAAGTATTTGAAAAGCTTGCTAAACAACAACTGGAAAGCCATTTAAATGACTTAAATTTCTTCTCTAAAAATCAATTCGGTTTTAGGGAGGCACGATCAACTGAGCTGGCAGTGGGACATATATGGTGGGAGATCATTAAAGCTGCGGAGGATGGAAAAATGTGCCTTGGTGCATTTCTTGACGTAGCCAAAGCGTTCGACTGCCTCGACCACTCTATGTTTCTTAAGATGCTCCTGCAACTAGGCTGCGCACCAGCAGTAACATCTTGGTTTAAATCGTATCTTAGTGGACGGAGGCAATTTGTGGCGGTGGGAGCTCTAAGGTCTGCGACGGAAACTGTATCCACTGGTACGCCCCAGGGGTCGGTTCTTGGACCTTTTATCTTCATCACCTACATGAATTTCGTCCTGCGGGGCATCAAGAGGTACGTAGATTGCCGCCCAATCGTTTATGCAGACGACACCACTCTTTTGTTCCGTGTCTCACCCTCCCAATTGTCCAATAATAGGTTTAATCTTCAGCACGTTGAAACCGGTATTGAGAAGGCCATGTCTTTATTTCAAAGATTTGGTCTTGTCGTTAACCCGACGAAGACGACACTCGTTCTTTACCACACCCCACAACGGGCATCGAGACAGAAGTTTAAAACTGGTAATATCTCCCTCCAAATAGGCGGCTCTGCTATCCCTCTCAGCTCAGAGGCAAATGTCTTGGCATTGTGCTACACGATCATATGAAATGGGACAGTCAAGTGAGATCAAGTGTCAGGGTCTGCTACGCCGTGGTGGCCTCACTCGTGCGTTTGAGGAGAGCCAAGGCTTCGCGGGATCTTCTGGTACGTGTCTACAAAGCGCTTATGGAACCAATTCTAACTTACGGAATTACTCTGTGGGGCGCCACGTATTCCACGACCCTAGACAAGCTAAGGGTCGTTCAGAATGACGCGGTTAGAGCCATAATAGGTCTTCCTCGTCGCGCGAGTGTGACTCCATGGTACACCAGGCTCGGGCTTCTCAAGCTTGATCAGCTGACACGTTTAAAGTTAGCCGTGCTAGCCTATAAGGTGCAAAACAATGGATCCCTTCAGATTGTGTTTTTGACTTCGTCCTTACCCCAGTACGGTCGCAGCGCTACAGGAACCAACTCAGAGTGCCAGGGTTTAGACTCACTCTACTTCGGCACTCACTGGCCTACATGCTGCCCACGGTCTGGAACGAGCTGCCGTTGGCGCTTCGAAATACAAGCCGGGCCGCTGTTTTTAAACGACATCTTCTCTTACTGCTGAAGAACGAAGAAACAAGTGACTCCGAGTGAATTGTTTTAAACTTATTTTACTATATAGGTATTAAACTTGTATTAGGTTGTTCTAAAGTTTTAAACTTGTATTGTGTTACTTATACTCAATTTTGTTGCTTTACACTCCTGATTTGTGCATACATTCGTAAACTTCTGTTGTGCTACTTATACTCAATTTTATTGCTTTATCGCGTACACACTTTTGATCGGTACAAACCCTCGTATATTATGTATATTTTGAATGAAAGGTGACAGATTGCCAACTTGTTGGGCACGTCAATAAACCTGATTGATTGATTGATTGACAACATTGAATTTATTCAATAATTACACATTTGCACACTGAGGCAGTGCCCGTCTAAATTTAGAACTACCCACATAGAGCTATTCAATTCAATTCAAAAGCGCCTTTATTGAGCCAAAAGGGTGGGCATATTGTATAATTGCAAGTGTATAGATATTTGTAGAGTGTTATTAATATCATTGTCGTTGTTATTATGTACATGTTTACACAAAATTTTTACATTTTGTTCAATGCGTGCAATTTTCTCGAAATCCTCCAAGGAAAGAAGTTATTAATTCTATCATTTGAGGCAACTTGCAAGGCATTAATAGTCATACCACTACGCAGCGAGTTAGGTTTTACTACAAAGAACTTATCTAACATATCGAGCTTGCGTAAGCGATTATACATCCTCGTGTCGGCTTGATCAAACATATCAGAAATTGATTTGAGTTCTATATTTGCACGAGGTACATTACAGCGCTTGCTCACTCTCTTTATAAAACGTGATTGTACGCGCTCAATGGCCTCAAGATGTTTGTTAAGGAAGGGACGCCAAACCTCACAACAATAAAGGAATTTGGGAAGTACAAGACTACTGAACAAATGCAGGTAGAACTCCGGTTTCTTTACGACAAAACAACGAAATACCGTATTCATCACCGCATTAGCCGATTTGATTGTTTGTGTTATATGTAAATCAAAATCGAGGCTTGGGGTAACCATTACGCCGAGATCACGTATGGACAAGGTATATGGTATATCCTGATTGTCAAGTTTATAAGCAAAACACTGTTTCTTGGAGCTAAGTATTGCGCACTTGGGTATGGATATCATCATATCATTTTCAGCACACCAACGAGAGACAGCATCTATGGCTAGTTGTAGTGTTTGTTTTCCCTCTAGCGTGTCAGTGGGACAGTACAGCTTCAGATCATCAGCATAAAGCTTGTATGTCACTCCTTGGGGTAGTACGGTTCCAATATCAAGAATAAATAAATTGAATAACAATGGACCTATGCAAGAGCCTTGCGGAACACCAGACGGACAATGTATAAAGTCACTATACGAGTTGTTTACCCTAACGCAGAATTTACGATCACTCAGATAGCTTCTAATCCAGGATACGGTACGATTGTCAATCCCTAGAACAGACAACTTTTTAACAAGGGTATGGTGATGTACTCGATCAAATGCTTTAGAATAATCAAAGTAGACACAGTCAACTCTTTCACCCCTGTTTTTATAGAGTGCCCAATCGTGAACAGTCTCGAGTAGCTGCGTCGAGGTTGATTTGCCCCTTGTGAATCCGTGTTGATTATGGTCCAAAAGGTTATTGAGACTCAAGAAACGATTAATGTGGTCAACAAGGATCTTCTCGAAAATCAAGCAGGCGACGACTTCCTGGGCAACAGGGCGGTAGTTATCAACATCAGGCAAAGAATTATTTTTATGAACTGGAGTAACCACCGAGAGACGAAAGGGTTGAGGGACCACACCTTCTTCATAAGATCTTTGGAAAATCAATCGCAGAGGCTGTGCTAGATCTATGGCTAACATTTTGTAGAACAATGGTGGTATTGAGTCAGGTGTGATACTACATTTGGACTTGAGCTCTTTAATTTTATTAACTATTTGTTTATCATCTACACAAATGGGGGGGGGGCGAGAAGGGTGTTGGGAGGTGGATGAATCGAAGGGGAAGACGAGACCTGATGAGAAACAAAAACTGAGGCAAAGAAGTTTTTGAAAATATCGGCCTTAGCCTCATCATTGGTGATGAGCTCCCCGTTCAACTTGATAGCCCCTATGCATTGCTTGCCCTTTATTCTCTTGTTTGCATAACGAAAAAACTCTTTAGTATTTCGAAAAGACAACGCGGATTCATCGAGTATACGGAGTCTAAGCGTAGCTCTCTTCAGCTTAGAATGTAAGTTAGGGCACGAGTCAGTTTCAATTAAACTCTTGAGTCTCTCAATATACTCCCTGAGTTTATGATGACTCCTAATATTCGTACGCTTAGGGACGAAGTACTCAATGAGAAAATGCATGTACCCGATATATTTATTGTACATGGCATCAACATTATGACAGTCACTAAAGAATCGGCACCACGAGACAAGTGACAGATTTTGTGATATTTGCTCATAATTCCCCCTATAAAAGTCAAACCCGCCTCCGGGTACATCCTGACACTGACGTTCTATCAACACCTGGAACGAGAGAGCCATGTGGTCTGTTTTTATGGGCGGTGAGGTGACGTGGAGGTCACCAATAATAGCGGGATCAGTTGTTAATAATAAGTCAAGCACCGATCCATGTTCACTTCCATTGGGTGTGCGAGTATTTTCGGTCACCAGCTGGGTTAGGCCATTGTTCAAGCACGAATTTACAAAAAGCGAGTCCACAGAAAGGCTGCTTGAGATCGTTGCCGTATTCCATTGAATATGTGGAAGGTTAAAATCTCCACAGATTATAATAGGTCGATCATCAACAAGAGCCTCAAATAGTTTATCTACGTCAACTATTTGATCACGTTTCACACCACCGTCGGCATTAGTGATATAACAGCATACAAACCGGATTGTGTTATATCCCAATAGCACATCGACAGAGACCGCTTCTACAGCAGAGAGACAATCAACCACAGAACAGCTCAGTGACTTTTTCACAAGAATAATAACACCACCTTACTACTATATAGAACTACCCATATAGAGCTTCAACATGCAGCTACCACATAGAGCTACTGCATACAGCTACCCACATAGAGCTACTACAAAAAAAAAAAAAAAAAAAAAAAAAAAATCATATGTATTGGATGTTCCAGTGCTGCGTACACGGGCTTTCAGCCTTACGAACCACACGACTATAATGTTGTAATACACATAAAATACTGTGAATAAAACGCACTTAAAAAAAAAAAAAACATACAGCTACCCACATAGAGCTACTACATGCAGCTACCTCATTGAGCTATTACATACAGCTACCCACATATAGAGCTACCCGCATAGCTACCACATAGAGCTACTTACACAGCTACCACATAGAGCTACTATACCTGTATTTTTTTTTTGGAGGACTAACTGGGAAATGCAGGACGCACACACGGTCACCACTGCAAGATTGCAACTGCAAGTGTGGGCCGGTAGTGTGGGGCTCCAACCCACTAAAAACCAGTCATGTCTCCCTACCCCCCCCCCCCCCCCCCCCGCCCCAGCAGGGAAGTGCTGTTCGCATTCGCTGGGCGCCATCTGTTTGCAGCAGCTCGGTCTTTGATTGCACTTTGGTTATAGCTCCGAGAGCTGTGCGGCCGCGTCGAAATCCGTACTGAGATTCTGACAGAAGCCCATGCTCCTCTGCAAAATCACGAAGGCGCTTTTCGAGGATGGCCCCGAAAGCCTTTGCCAGCGTGCCGAGTAGGCATATCGGCCTATACGATCCATTCCCTTTTGGGATAAGAATGACGCGGGCCGACTTCCAAGTGACGGGAATGATTCCCTCCTGCAGAATTCGGCTGAATACCGCTGCAGTCTCCTCCGGGAGTTTTAGTAAGAGGGCCTTTGTGGCAGCGGCCGGGACTCCGTCGGGTCCGGGGGCCTTCCCCACCTTAATCCGTACTGCGGCGCCGATTATTTCAAGTCTTGTGACGGCCGGGACTTGGTCTGTGGCGCCTCCCAGAAAGCGCGAGCGGTCGAACGTGGGGTGGCTGGGAAACAACGATGAGATAGTTGTCGCCATCCATCTCTCCTATTAGTGTCTTTAAAAACAAGGCCTTGCATCTAGCAAATTTCTTTCTTTAGGAGAGTGCGTGCCTCCTTGTACCTCTTTAGAAGATTGATTATTTTGCCCTCCGGTGCTTGACTACGTTTGGCCCGAGTTAGCTGGCGCCGGGCGCCGATGCATGCACGGCGGCGACCAGCAACGGCCTCGTTCCACCAGTACTTGGGACTAACTGGGCGTCTGCGGCGTGGGTGCTGGTACTGGGGCCTTTGCACTAGGCTCGCAGCCTCCAGCAGCTGCTGCAGTCCTTCTGCTGTGGTCGGCGGTCCATTTTGGGAGATCAACTTGTCCATTCTTTGGTGTAGTTCTTCTAGACTTTGTCGTCTCAGCACTGGCCGTGGCAGTAGAGCCGTGTCCGTTGAGGAAAAACTAGGGTTCAGAAGAATGTCAAACTCCAGACAGTGGTGGTCACTGAGGGCTGCCTCGTCACTTAGAACTGCCCACCTTGCTTGCCGGCCTGCTTGGCCACGGCGGCAAATTGTCATGTCAATCACGGAGCCTTTATCGACTCCGTGGTATGTTGGCGTGTCCCCTGTGTTCGCTTTAAACACATCTCGTTCTGTTGTAGGTGCGCATCAACATTCGCACCTTCATTCGCCTGCCGCCGGGCGCTTGCTGTCGCTTTCGCAATACATTGTAGGCATAATATGCATACCAAATACCCGCCGCCCCTCCCCCATCATTTCCGCCACAACAAATACCGCAACAACAACAACAGGTTGGCTGTCCAGATGAGGACTTATCCCCCTAGCTTGACTACGACATATTGTTATTATTATCATTGTGATTTGATTTTGCAAGTAGAGAGGCTCGAGGCTGCATCATAGCGAAGTGGAAGAGATGTTGAGGGGCAAGGGGGAAAAGACGCTGCTCTCTCTCTCTCTTGATATGTATATATATATGTGTGTGTGCGTGTTTGTATGTAAAGAAATGAATACGGCTTGTTTGTGTTGCTTTCCGTGTCAAGCTGAATCGGATGTGAATTGTGTGAAGAAGTCGATGTGAAACCCGGGAATGGAGGAGGGCGGAATCCAATCGGGGCTGAGTTGTTGGCGTTTACACCGCAATGACGATCCGGACTGACCGGGTGACAGACAGATGCATAAACAAGCAGATACGTGTTGTCGTACCAGTTGTACTCAGGTGCAGACAGACTTTGAAATATACGCGTGCATAGCATTGCACGTGCACAGCCTGTCAACTGACGCCGTCTTTGCACTGCTGCAGATATTGGCTATGCGGAGCTCGTTGAAGAACGTGGAACACTCGTCGCCCTGGTCGTTTAACATTCGCCCACTGTATCCTTTGGCCGGCCAGCTACGGGTTGGGTCTACCGCCTATCAGCCGCTTGCGACCTTTTCAAAGTCCAGCTTTAAAGTGCACCTCCGCCAACACCACTGCCTTTGATACGACGGCGCCCCTTGTTGCTAACGTTTTCCGCGCCTCTTTTTGTAAACGTTGTTCGCGCCCCTTGTTAGTAGCGTTGTCGTCGTCGTCTTCATCGACACTGCTGTCGCCGCCACAAGCCACTGTTCAACTGCTCAGTCAATAGAATATACAATCATAGGTGGACAAACGTGCTTGAAGCATATAGTTGTGAGTTTATAGTACAAACGCATCTAAATCGCGTCTACGACACGTCGTATCCTGGCGCAGCTGTATAGTACTGTACCTCGGCAACAACAACAACACCAACAACAACAACGTTTACTTCTTTTAGTACGACTATGCCTAACTCAGTCTATCTATGTTATATTAGGGCTTTTAAAGCTAATTAGATGTAAGTTAATTGTGTCATCGAAATGTAAATATGGAAGCCATTTAGTAAGTAAGATATTTTCAAACATATATTAAACACAAAAACAATAATATATTTTGTCATGCACGGCAAACCTCGCGACTTGTTGCCACTGTTCATATATTTTTTGCTCCCAGCAGCCTAAAGTCATAGCAATCGGGTCTGGAAGATCCAGATAGGAAGAGTGCGAGACAAATTCGATTTCCATATCCTTTAGCCCAAGCACATAACGTTCAGTTTATCTTACACTAGCATATAGGCGTATCGCTCTTATCTTGTTTGCGCTGACTTCCAGCAAGGTTCGCTTTATGATTTAAACAATGTCACCTAGGGTTTGCTGTGGAGATGCAAGCGGTTTGCGCCGGTACAGCACGACGTCATCTGAACACATTCGAGCGTCAGTTTAAAAACATTTACCACAAACTATTCAAAAACATTGTTGTTGGGAGTACGATGGCAAAGGCGATCACGAAGAAGCATTGGCGGAACATCAGGCAGACTGCCGGAACGACGCCCTTCAGTAGACAGACTGCCGGAACGACGCCCTTCATCAGGCAGACTGCCGGAACGACGCCCTTCATCCACCCAAGTGGATTCGCCTTGCCACCTGTTTTGCATGCGGGTAGCTGACCCACAAAACCGGGCTTGCACTGAGATGGAGACTGTAGCTCGCGTTTGTCACAGTTGCGGGGACGGGGGCCATATCGTCCACTACTGCCCGGCTACTACGTCCAACTGCTAGGAGTGCGCAAACGTCACCGAATCGACAGCTCGTCCTGAGAATGTCCGCCGGGTCCGGCGGTGTGTCCGGTGCCCGAATCCGGTGCCGGCGGTGTCGTCTCCTACGACAACTGATGGTGCCCCCGCACAATGGGCTATCGAAAAGACGCCCTTTGCCATCCTGAATGGCGCCGATTCCCCTCGGAAGGAAAGGAAAAAACTAGAAAAATTATAAAAGACACTCCCAGCAGCGGACAGAAACGTAGACTGGGTCTTAACAGACAGTGGACAAAAAGCCTTATAATGATTCCGATAGTCTTGAACCGGGGTGATCGGGCGGCACACCGCATGCTGGACGAGGCTGCCCATGACTTTAAAAAGACAAAAACGGATGAGAGGGCGTTTCTGGACGGGGTGATGACATGAAGGTTGAATTTGAAGTCAAAGCCCAGGTGGCAACAAACAGCGAATCGTCCGTGAAAAGTAGGCCGACGCGACGAGCCAAGGGAGAATCGCTAGACCGTTAGCCTAATTGCGACGTATCTCGACAGGTCGTGACTGCACAAGTAGGCGCACAGAGCGCTAAAACGCTTCACACTAGCGCTGTGAGCTGCCAACCACGCATGTGTATTAGGCATTCCTAAAACTTTCTATAAAATAATCCAGGTAAGGAAGATAACAACGCTCTTGGTTTTGTTATCTTCCAACCAGGATTATTTCACTTGGTTTATATTACCTGGTTACTTTGCAGCTCCATTAGAAGAATAATTGCGCAATCCCAATATTGGCCTACGCAAGAAGTTTCAGTTCAGTGTTACAACATTCTGAGGCCTCAGAGAATCCCGTCGGGTTAGGTGGAATGAAATCCCTGCTGCTTGCGTTTTGCTTTTTTGGGAAATCTAGTCTAGATAAACGCCACCTAAGTAGAAGCCTCGCAGATTCTCACATGACTGAACCTATAGATTTCCCGAGTGTATCTATCAGTCTTGTAACAGAATCGCCGCCAAGGCATCCTATGCGCACTGCGTTGCCTGTCGGTTTCTGTTACACTCAAATCTGAAGCATTGCTTATGTTCTCGGTAATAAATGATTATTTCTGCGTTTAGGGGCATTCAAAGCCTGTTTCACAGAAGCCCTAAATGGTACCATTGGGACGCGATTCTGATCAAACTCCACGGGGTAGTCTTTAAGTGTTTTCTTCGATACTGCTTGTGAGACAAAAACCAATCAATCAGGTTTTATTGACGCGCCCAAAAAGTTGGCAATCTGTCACCTTTCGTTCAAAATATACACAGATACGATTTTTTATGGGACCGTCTTCTCCGGACGGCAAATTTATTTAAGTTCAATAACTCTTCATTGAGATTGAAATTTCCATTATTACATAAAATCAAACAATGATAACTATTCAGGTAATTTTGCAGAAAAAGCTATCGCCCGTGTCTTGTGTGTACGCAATAAAGCAAAAAATAGTATAATTGACACAATAAACGTTTAAAACTTTATAACTAACCTAATACAACTTGGTGCAAACCCTAATACTTATATCTTGTATATGTAAAAGTACAAAAGCTAACACGTATAGAATAAAATTAGTTTAAAATAATTCACTATGAGTCACTTGTTTTCTCGTTCTTCAGCTGTAAGATAAATGGCGGCGTGGTCTAGGGGACTAGTGCGCTAGTCATCTACTGGAGTGTCGGCGGTTCGATCCCTGTTGTTGATCAAATTTTCTTTGAGCGATGCTCATTGAGAGACCGCCAAGCGGGATAAAACTCGCCTCAGCCATCCTCTCCTAAAGAGCGTCCCCGATCCAGGGACGGAACAGGCTTCCCTTCAGCCAGAATAATTTCTGCAGCAGCAGGCATAATCTTTGTCACGCAGCACCACACAGAACATAGCATCACCATCATGTGTATGTAACTTCCAAACCGCTTTCACAGTTATGTCCCTGCGAGTTAGCCATGCTTGCAGTCCGACCGCTGACGTTTTCTGCGCCAATCGTGCCACTCTCAAGGCGCAGATCTTAAAAGGTCTGACATAGACCTCTAATCCGCATATGCCATCTGTCACGCTGCCCCTCTAAATTCAATCTGTCTCGTCGTTTCCGAACCACCCAAAAAATCGTAATCGTCTGCCTACTCTTCCGGTTGTTGGGGTGTCACTGCGCGTCTTTGGGTGGCACAGACTTTAGACAGCCCTTGCGGAACACCCTTGCGGAAGCAGCCTTACTCCTCCCAGATAACCTTATGTTCATCAACAACGTTGCTAGCGCTAGCGAATCAAACTCTTATACTGCCAACTACAGCAAATTGTAACAAATAACGGTACGCAACCTAATGTTTATACAGAGCGTTGTGCTACCGACAAGCTTGTGTTTGCCATTTTGTCACACCGCTGGCTGTGGAAGAATCGACTCGATCTTTCTACCCCACATGAGCAAAAACGACTGCGGGTTGGATTTAACCTCACACAAAAGTATCTAACTGTGGCTTGGCTCTTACCCCACACTCAACTACGCGGGGACATGCAAAACTCTTGGGTCAACATGAAAAGTACCCAAGAAACTCGCCTCACCCAGCAGCGATTCGATTGGAACAAAAAGACTCTACGCAGAGTAGGGAGGTGCGCTACACACACACGAACGGCTTTATAAGGTTGCCATTAAAGGAACATGCCTGAAAATTGGATGCCGCCGATACGAACACACAGTTATATTAGCGTATCTAATTCAGTTTTCGGGGCTGCTTTGGTGCGAAGCTCTTTGGTGAACAGATGTTTTCCTTACAGAAAAAAACCCTACCAAGGCACGTCAGCGACACCACTGCCTTTTCGGCTGAACGGCGACCCATTGACTTGAGTTATCCCCCGCTTTTCTCTCTCTCTCTCTCTCTCTTGCTCACGTCTCTTCCTAACTGAGCTGCAAACGATGAACCCAACGTTACGCGCCACCATATAAACGTGTATATGCTCTTGGGCGTGTGTGAGTGTGCGTTGCACGTCGACAAAGAGTGGCGTATATCTATGGCTATGAGGTCTTCTTCCTCGCTCTCCTAGTCTGCCCCCGTGTCGTGTCGTCAATGCTGAAAGAACTTCGCCCTTTAAAGGGCCGCGTGCGTCTCCAGTCGGCGTGCCCTCCTGTTGCTACAAAAACCGTGTGTCTGCTGTCCGCACTAATTCGATTTGACCTCATCTGGTTCGTGTGAGTGGAAAGCCGAGCAAAGCACGCTCACCCGTCCCGTCAATTTACCAGGCGAGCGTTGCAAGCCATGACATGTTGCGAGCTGGCACTCTCGCAGTCCTTCTTGGCCGAAACACAGCCGACGAACGCGTTTACGACGGAATCGCGCAGAATCTGTGTAGCCGCCCCGCCTGTGTGTCCGCCCCCTCCTGGACAGAGAAGATCTTCGTTGTTCTGCTATTGCTGCAAGATTTGGCTATTAGCAGACTGCTAAATTACTAAATTAATTTACACACTAAATGCTCACCGTGTCGAGGGACAAGCGGTGAATGCAGGAGATTACATACAGGCAGACATACAGAGACGGATGGAGAGAAAGGATGAAAAGAGAGGGAGAGAGAGAAAGAAATCCATGGACAAGTCCAAGTACATACGTAACGTCCAGTGTTGTAGAGTGCAAATGATAGTACCTAATAAGTGACTTGCCTTGTCACCTTTGTGTGCGACACTATCCCTCTCGGGGAGATCGTGTCGCTCACATCCCCCCGAGAGGGATAGTGTCTTTTATTTCAGCGCTGGTAATCGCGCTGGTAACGCCGTGGCAACGTCGCCAACTTATGGGTTTGTATGGGTTTGTTCGGGCTCATTTGCGACCATTAAGGAAGTTATTGTCTACGTGTAGTTCTTTCAAGTATTCAAATTAAGCTGCGGGAGTAACTATGGCTTTTCCGGCGTGTCTTCCCGTGATGCGCTCCAGTAATGCGTGATCGCCGCAGATCGAGGTGTATCAGGTGTACTGGTTGGGGTGCTTGCTGCCTTGGCTTATTAGGCATACTAACAAACGTCCACACAAAGTAAAAGATGAGTGCGTATATGCTGGGATTTAGCGGAATATATTGCAAGGATTTTTTTATCGCATGGGTAGGAATAATAGTGGCGGACAACTAAGTCGATGCACCAAGGAAACAGGAAAAGTCGCACGGTGCCAGGTTCGCCGGATAGGCAGGTTGTGGAAATAGAGAAATCGAAGTTTTATTCATTTCATCAAATAATCGAAAAAGGGCTAAGGCGCGTGCGCCGCTGCATCGCCGTGATGGAGGATCTAATAGTTGTTTGCTCAGAGTTCAGGCCTTTTACGCTCTTGCGCAATCTTCATAAAATGTCGCGGTAGTGCCTCTTATTGGCCGTAGAACCAGGTGGCAAGATATGTGGAAAATGACCGCCTTGTAGTCGAAAAACAGTCAAAAGGACCTTGGTGTTGGTTCTGCTCTGTCTGTTTTTTTTTTCGATTGACTTCCCTTGGAAACACTACTGGGAGGATTGAGCTTTTGTTTTTTACTACTGAACTGAGGCAGATTCGTTGTTCACTCACCTGACATTTGGCATGCGTGTAGCCGATGAATGGCGCTTCTATGCAAAACAAGCCGAAAGACTTTGTTGGTTTCGGCCTGGCAGCAAAATTCAATGTACTAGAACTTGCCGATCCGCCCTCACATATACATATTCATGTTTGTATATATATATATATATATATATATACGCATAGTCCCTTCCTCTCGGTCTGATTATAATTTTCTTTATCAGAATCTTGAATGATACGACGCGTGTCTCCGTGTATGTGTGAGTGTATATGCGACACGTGTCCTATTGTTCAGCCGCCATATTATGTGCGAAGCGTATTAGAGCGTACCACTTATCCAAAATGAAGGTAGAGGCGCGTCTTGTATTGTCTATCCGTTCTTTAAAACTGTACAAAAAGGAATTTAACAATTATTCTATGTGACCTATCTTTTTTTGGAACCAAGAATACCGACGAGGTTTCGCCAGCAAGAGCGACAACAATAGGAAGAAACACAACAGCAATGCAAACCGCAGAAACGACACGCACAAAGACTACAATACCAACAACATCAACAACAACAACAACAACAACAACAACAACAATAGCAAACATAATCAAAATCTTGGCAGCACAACAAAACACAACAACAACACCAACAACGACAAATGCGGCGATCGGCATGCGACGTCAGCGCGTGGTCCATTGTGGCGATCAACAAAGGGCGAAGACCTCTGCTGGCGCTGCCTCGAAGGCACGTTGCACAAACCAGCGCAGCCTATTCAATCTTCTGCTACCACTACCATGACATAGCATCGTATTTACCCGGGTCTGGCCGACCTCAAGTGGCTGTGCAACCCGAGTCAGAGCAAACACGCTCTCCCTCTTATATATATATATATATATATATATATTGTCGAGTTTTTTGTCGTAGGAACGCCGACGTTTGCAGAGCCGGTGCCGGGGGGCGGAGGATGAAACGAACGTACGTTTGCCGAACCTTCTCATAGGTCTATCGGCTGCGATTGCTATCTACTGTGTAATTCGTGTTCGACAACATCGCCGAACGGCAGGAGAAGACTGCGGCAATCGAGGACTGCGGCGGTCATCGGAAGCCGGCATGTTTTGTATATACGCCTATTTAGGCATAAATTGCCGTTCACCCGTCATTAAGAAAACGTCGCCGGTTGCGGTTATGCCATTGCCCAATGGTCGTTAGCGAAACGTCGGTAAAATCAATGGTCCGTGGAAGTGGCTCGGTGTAGGGCCATCCGGGACTCTACTGCAACGGCAACAATAGCAACAACAATAGCAACGAAGAACAAGGAAGAGAAACAGAAGAACAAGAAATGACCTTCCGGCTGGAGCTTGGCTTGAAGTAAGCTGATCTTTGCCGGCACGGGCGCCTAGTGCCCCACGTATATGTTTGTGTGTGAGCTTTTTGAGCCAGGTAGCCAGATTGCCGCTGTTTAGTGCAGGATCGAGGCTGGTCGTCGTGGACTGGTCGCCGGCTAACGCAAAAAAAACAGAAAGGGCACAGTTGCAGGCGGAACAGGGCGTGGGCGGTGCGCCCACCTTGTGTGTAGGCCTCCGACGCCTCCTTCAGCGCTGCCTCCCCTGCCAACTTGCTTGCTTGATCGTATTAGTAATAACAATAGTAGTTCTCCATAAGGCATGAGTGGACACACAAAGCTGGCCACAAGTCACTGCTCTACGAGAAAACAACTGCGTGACACACGTGAGCACGGGCTCACGTTACAGGACACGGGACGACCCAAAGTAATTCGTAGTGCGGAGCCGCGTGATACGGGCACTCGTTATACGGACGCTGAGTAGGTAGAAGTCAGCAACAACCGATATAGCGATGAGCCGCCCCACGATCGGCTCGGCGAGACAACAAACACAGCCACAACAACAACAACAACAACAACACGAATCATAACGACTGGCGTATCGATTGCATTGTAGTTTGATCGGACAAGGGCCTCGGTCATAATATCGTCGAATCATCACCCAAAGTGGGCACGAACAACGTTGCTCAATTGGCCGCGTCGATCGGGACGATTCACGTACTCGGATGTGCAATCTCAATTACTGGGGTCTATGAGTTTATTGTCTTATCTGTCCTATTGAACAAGCTCTTAGTTTCGCAAGAAAGTCAATAATATATATATATATATATATATATATATATATATATATATTTATATATATATATTCATTCGCTGCTGACGAAATCTTGTTTGATACAGAATGCAAACACAAACGAATGACTGTGGCGGACCTGACAAATGTTTTTCAAGAGTTTAAACGACAAAAATCTATTAGTAAAAGTCTTCGGACTTTCAGTGAGACTATAAATGTCTTTCATAATTATTTTTAAACGTTGTTTGTTTTGCGGTTGCTAACTTTGCATTGATTGCTCTGGTGACTAAACAATTTGTTTTTAAATAATTAAGCCTGAAAAAAGAAGTCTATCCGCATGTCGTACACACTATGGTGAAACAGTGAATATTGTGCCAGACGTGTTTCAAAAAGACTATGCATTTTTCAGTCCTGATTTAGATAAATCAAATTACTAAACATAAAACGTGGCGAGACTCTAACAAATATCCATATGACAACATCTGCTCGCTTCTAAATTGAACATACACGTGTGTCAGGGATGTTCCTATCAATATGTGCAAAATTGTCATTTAATGATCTGTTTTCATTTAAACATCGGCTAAAAGCAAGCGGTTTTCAATAGAACAGTTTTCACGGAGACCCTGTATATTTTAATCTATATATAGGGCATTTCATAATAATATGTATACATTTTGATGCTTGGTAAAACTGGGCAAGAGAATAATTTTTCCCAATGGAAGGAGGGACCAGTAACGCATGAAGAAACCGATGATACCGGCGTGTTCGGCAGAAAATTCTGCATAATGAGAGACACTTCGCTAGCTTGCGCAGCGAAAGGCGAATAACCAGACTAAGGAAAGTCATAAGAAGTCAATATGTTGTTATGTCTTACGTAAACGCTTTTACGCGCAAAACCGTATTTCTTTTCCATCACGACCAAAAATGTACGTCCAAAAGACTACTCTCAGGCAATACCATTTACAGCCCTAATTGTTATGTTAAAGCTTTCACGTTTAGAACCGTAACATTTTGCCAAGACGTTTCCGCTCCCCCCTTCTATTAGGTAAAATTATTCTCTTGCAGAGTTATACCAAACCTCAAATTATGTACCTAACTTTTTCATACGCCCTACGCAAGTATGCATGTCTTCGCTTTTGATATGGCTGTCGAAAAAGCTGGCTAGTTGCCTGGCAACTACGTAACGCAGCAGCATCACTTTGCTACGACAATGGTGGGCATTAAATTTGCTATTGCCTGAGAGTAGTCTTTTGGACGTACATTTTTGATCGTGATGGCAAATTTTACCATTTTTTCACGTAAAAGCGTCAGCGTAGGACATAACAACACATCGATTTTTTATGGCCTTTCTAATTCTGGCAATTTGTTTTTCGCTACGCAAGACACTTTGCTGTCTTGCGTAGCGAAAAGCGAATAGCCAACAAAAATAATATTTCTATATATAAATATAAGAGTTTAGTAACACCCTGGGTAAATTATATACATTGGAGACAGCTCATACTTATGGCATATCAGTGGATCTTCTGCGGTCGGCTATCGACTAAATTGCTGGACAAACTGCGGCGTAGTATCCGTCGCATTGGCAAAAACACCTCCTGTATCTACAACACTCCTAAGAATGCGTGCTACATAACAGGTGATAAACTAGTAGACGGCAAACTCAGTCGTTAGATGTCTACTCTTGCATCTGGCTGCTATCACCAGGACGCATTTCTCTAAGTTACTAAAGTGTAGATTTCTATGTTGATTTTCTCTCATTTTCCCGTCCATTTGATAGTGAAGTCCTCAAAGGCATTAGGTAACCCCACTGCAACTGTAGTTTCCGTGTCAGTAAAATTCTCCCTCCAAAATACGAATCACTCTATTCCCAGAGAAATAGGCTAATCCCAAGAGCCATTTCCTAAAGAGGAATCGAACAAATATTTATTTACAAAATCTACAATATTACCCCTAACTCTAAGCATTTCGCCTTTCGTTAATCGGCCATCTCATTAAAATAAAACACCTACTTCATTTCCAGTTAACGACGTGTCATCTCGTTCATATAGTAAATTCGTTTCTGCAATTCCTGTTTAAATTAAAAACTATTACTGCTACGGATTGCAATGTCATATGTGTACATTAGAGTACTTGCTCACTGTTGGGTCCACCCTTGCCGGACCCGGTTAGGTTGCCTTTGCAATAGTACCAAAAAAGCAACGGGCTGATTACGCCGCCCTGGGCCGCTGCTGTAGCCTGCATCACACCAAGACTTTGCTAGCAATTGCCACACAGCCGTATAAATCGACAACTTCGTAGTTCTAAATCTATGTTGTTCCTCTGAAACCGTCTTTCTATTTTTGAGAAAATACTCAACAGTATATAATACTTTCTGGTGCTTGTCTTATAGGGGCAACTCTAACGTGTTACTGCCCTCGAGGATTATAGCTCTGTTTCTGTGGGGGCGTCTCTTTAGGTTCTTCCAACGCCATAGGTCTTTCGGACACCCCCGGATTCAGGCATTCATCAAATAAAGCTTTTCGGCATAGTGCCAGTGCCAATACTGGCCTCAAATGCTCTCGACAAATCGTTTCCGGTCGCTTTGCCTCCAGTCGCGCCCTTTAGATGGCTCTCACAACTTCTTCGATTGTGACTGCACGAGCTGCTACCCATTCCCGTGCGGATTCTGTGACTTTAATCCAAGGCCTATTGTGTAATATATTTATTTCAGGGTCGCAGGGTTCCCTCAGCAGCACACTAACTAGTTCGGTACCTTTATCCTTGTGATTGTTAGGCGTATTTTTTTTTACCATTATCAGAAACGGCCTTATTACCGGAAAATCCTTATGCATTCTCTGGTTAGTCTGTTAGCACTTTTCACCGCTTTACATCGATCGCTACGTCACTAATTACTAACGAGAGCCTTAAGTATTGTACAGCCGCTTGTTCTGTTATTTCGTGACAGTTTGCCGCTTGGGACTCGCATTATATATGCACGTCGTGGAAATCTATATTGAACCAGAATCAAAAGTAGGTCAAGAATCTTGATGAATATATATATATATATATATATATATATATATATATATATAGAGCAAGAAAGAGGGAGAAAGAGAGAATCCATTAGGTTTCTTGGCCTACTTGTGACTCAGCTTCAATATGGATTCCAACGACGTGCGTATAGAAGCGAATCGCAAGCGGCAAACTATCAAGAAATAGCAGAACAAGCGGCTTAACAATACTTGAGGCTCTCGTTAGTAATTAGTGAGTGACTCGGGGATCGACGTAAGGCGGTGAAAAGTGCTACCAGACTAATCAAATAATGCGTAAGGATTTATGTATATATATATATATATATATATATATATATATATATATATATATATATATATATATATGGGTATTATCTCGGCGGAATAATGTTCAGCCGTCGGGGGTGAGTCCCACACTGCATTGGACAGAGTTTATATTTACTCGCCCTATTACGTTAGTGCCTAAAGTATTTAACACCTCCTCAATTAAATAAAAAATAATATATATAAAGATATATATATATATATATATATATATACATGCATAAGAGATGTAACATACATGCTTGGCTAGTAGCAGTATCCCGTTCAGCAGCGCTGAATAGCGAATGCGCTAGCGATCTTCTTCAAACTTGCCCAGTAACGCAGCGGGCACCACTGCCAGCAGGAGCAGCAGCAGCATTTGGCTATGTATCACTGCAGCACTGCTGATGGCGTCCGGAAGTTGGTCCGAGGGATCCGAGGGATCCGAGGGACGATGCTTTTTTCGATCCGAGCCGAAATATGTCGGCGTAGAAAGCGACGCATCAGCAGCAGCAGTAGCAGCAGCAAATGCCACAATAGTTCGTCTGTACTGTCCCGTTTCCGCCCTTCGCCCTCTGATGTCGATTCATTGATAGCGCGTCGTACAAAGACGTCGGGCGGCATGAAACCGATGATCCATCTCTATGGATCAATCAGCTGGATCATTCATTCAGTCAGTCAGTCGAACGCTGCATCGAGAAGACACACAGGCATCGATGGAAGAAGCAGAAGCTTGCTTTGATGAACAAAGATCGCAGCCATCGTTGACTTCGCCCTCAGTGCGTGTGCCGTCAAAGAAGTGCGGCCGGCCGTATTCGTCTCTCGTTGAGTTGTGTATCTTGGTTAGTGACTTGTGAATGACGAGTGCGGATGGGCGGGAGTAGTTGGCCATCACCATTGTAAATCATTATGAGGATGAGGATGATAATGAAAATTGTAAACCATCCCTCAACCACGAGGGCGAGAACCAAACAACGTGTAAATTTGACTGTCAGATCGGATACGCTTAATGGATGGGCTTAATGGGTCTGCTTGCATAACACCTTAGTTCCGTCACACCACGGCGAATCGACACCGAAGACGCGTCGCATCTTCACGACGCGCATCGTTGTCAAGTGTTACTCGAGCGACTTCTTTGCAGGCTAGAAGTCAGCCAAATTCGACCTAATTCAAATTAATGCTGCGCAGACTTCAGATGACTCCCCTTAACTCTAGGCAATTTTAGTTTCACCCAAGGGACCTGGTAACGAAGGATGACAGGAGGTATGAGGGTTTTAGCAGGTAATCCAAAGGCTTTGGTAGCTACCAGACGGCTTGTGGTCCTGCACAGCGTGCCTAAAAGCATTTCCTTCTTCTGTAAAAAAAATTCAGAGGACTATGTGCAGCCCCTGCCTGATACAGAGCGTTCGCGACAAGTGAGCGCGCTCTGATATGTGCTAACCACGTATACAAGTACGTATGTAGGTCGCTGTATGTTTGTGTGCATATGTTGTTACTAGATAATTATTATTATTTATTTATTTATTAACACCCGGGCTGGGTAAGTGTGTTTATGTTACATCACAGTTTTCCACAACACAATCGGTCTAGCGTTTTGCCAGTTCTGCAATGGACCGGACCGCCGGACAAACCGCGGCGTGGTATTTATCACATTTACTCCAGCATTCTTTGGATCGACATTCGTCTTGTGGCTCATGGAAGCCCTCTACGTTGCATAGAACGTAATGAAATCCGTGGGCTGCAAAGGCCGTTGTTAAATGGCGATCTCTCACCCCGCTAGCCCTCCACCCAGTGCTTCTCATTGCTGCTGTCCCGTAAATTCCTATGTCTACCTTGTTGCTAAATAATGCAAAAGAGATGCTAAGCTTGATATTACTGAATGCCTGAATGAACGAGCTTTTTGTACAAGCGGCATTTACATAGTAGGTAGAATCATGGTATGAATATATGGTCAGCTTTCATCACCCGGATTGCTCTGCAGTGAAGTTTCTCCATGTATGTTTAAAATGTTGTCTTTTAGAAATAGCCAATATAAAGCATAGTACACGATTTGCACAATAAAACGTACGATCATATGTGTGCAAAGTTGACAGCACGTTCTCATCTGGCGGAAAAAAAAAGATTTTCACATATATGTCGACGAGGATTATATTCGAATCTGCTAGGAAAATGTGTGTCAGAGCCATTCCTTCGGTCCGAGATCTCAGCAGAGTCAGATGAAGAGATAAGCAATCGTTCGTGGATGCACACCGTTTTTACCGTACACAGCAAAGCTAGCGGTTTCGGCGACAATAGCGTAAGAATGGTGTTTCGCTCTCTCTCTCTCAGCACACACACAGCTTGGCGCGGGCTGACTGGGGGCCACGAGCTACGGAAAGGTTACCAGTCGGTAGGCGGCCCTTAACATGATCGCCAATATCGACACGCGATTCGTTCGTTTGTTAGCAAAGACAATTGGCGCTCAAAGAAGGCACTCTGGCCAACAGGCAACACCGGACAGTCCCTTGTTGGGTCACTATCTTACTCGCTCGGTCGTATAGCCCAAACTGCACGTGCTCATTGAGGTACGGAGGTGTATTGGTACTTCATCACCGACATCGTCTTGGCGGTTGTCACTGTCGTCGTAGCGAAGACCAGAGACAATATTATACATATACGACACATACGAACCATGTCGCAGAGTAACGCAACCGTAAGCAGAGTAACGTCTCCTACGATAGGTGAGAGCACACCAATAGACGAAATTGGCGCAGTGGAACTGGTGCGGCCGGCACAAAGAGTGAAATCAATCACCGCTGTAAACAGCTTTTCGCGCTGCGCTGTCATTATACATTACAGGTTGTATAGCCTAATGAGCAAGTCATACTACAAGCAAGCACGCAAAGGGTAGTATGTGCGCAAAGGTGTTACGTGGCTAGAATTAGTATATCTAACACTACTAATAAAGTATTAAAAAATAAAGTAAAATACACAAACGGAAAAACGGCGACGACGGTGTTCCAGTAATGTCAGCCTTGCAAATTGCGCTGACACTGAAGTGCGTAAACGTATTTCAGTGTACGCGGGGAACTCTGCACGATTTCAGTGTTCGCAAGCGCTTGTTTGCCGAGCCGAGTGGCGTGGTGCATTCCGCCTGCGCCTCGCGACCGGAGAAGACACAAAGGTGCGCGGGTTCGAGCCCCACCGTTGCACTTTTGTACTTATGGGTGTCCGTCTATGAAGCAATGCGGAAAGCAGTCCCATGGACGTTAAATCTTGGCTGAGAGTCAACCCCGAAAGCACTTCTTTAAGCGCTGCTTGTTTGGCTAGAACTGGAATACATATCGTACAGTTGTGGCCGCGTTTTCGCTACTGGTGCAGCAAAAATCTGGTTTACAATATTTTACGTATCCCGCCCATGGCACAAGCCCCAGAATTGGTTTTGATAAGTGCTCTTCTTAGTGCGTGAACCGTAACTCTGCGAGGTGGTTGTAGCTAGTGCTTCGCGGAGAAGAAGAGATCTAAACACGTACGCATGTTCTAACACAATTTTGTATTTCGTTGTAGTTAAAGTCTAGCTACACCTGGTCCAGCTACACAACAAGCACGTCCTTCTCGCGCGGTTCTCAGACGCGCCGGAAGATCTGCAGGCATAAGCGTTACGCATTGTGGCCCGTTCAGCGGATAGCGACTTCCTCAGGTACCCACTATGATGACTATGTGCAACCAGAGTAGGTACAAACGACCAGCATTGTTCGCACCAGATATGACTAGTGCGGAGTTTAACGTGTCAAACAGACGATATGCTGCCGCTCTAAGCGCCCCTGATATAAAAGAGTGACATGTGCATTTAGGTATACACGCCAAGCGAACAATAAATCAATCAATCAATTCGGCGGCAGCAGCACCGACATGCCATTGTTACTGTAACCTAAGCTGTTGCCGTTAGGAGAACTGACGACACTACAGTGAGTAAACGAGACGTTGTCGAGACGCGGTCGAGGAGGGATCGCTGTGTGGTGAGACAGGCCGGAGTGGCGGTGCTGTATCGGCGTCGTAGAGAAGTCGGACAATAATAAAAATCATACCAGTGTCGGTCAATATTCGT